>CM038623.1:15960485-16287985 GCA_021554675.1 Leuciscus idus
TAAATAGAACGATAGACAGACAGACAGACAGATAGATAGAAGTTTTAAAAGGCAGAATTTTGAATAGATAGATAGATAGATAAAAGGCCAGATAGAAGGCTAGATAGAAAGAATGAAAGATTGATTAGTTCGAAAGAAAGATTAGTGAGAAAAAAAGAAAGATTAGTTAGAAAAAATAAATATTAGTTGGAAAGACAGATTGAAAGAAAGAAAGATTAGCTAGAAAGAAAGAGAAAAAGAAGATTAGTTAGAAAGAAAAATTTCTAAGAAAGAACGAAAGATTAGTTAGAAAAAAAGATTAGTTAGAAAAAGATATGATAGAACAACAGATAGAATGATAGAACGAACGATAGATAGATAGAACGATAGAATTAAAGTTAGAACGAACAATAGAACGAAAGATAGATAGAAGGATAGATGGAAAGAAAGAATTATTGATTAGTTCGAAAGAAAGAATAGAAAGATCAGTTAGAAAGAAAGCAAGATTAGTTTGAAAAAGAAATATTAGTTAGAAAAAAGAAAATTAAGAAAATAACGAACGAACGAAATAACGATAGACAGAGACAGACAGATCGAACGATAGACAGATAGATAGATAAACAGAATGATAGAACAATAGATAGATAGAATCATAAAACGATAGATGGATGAGAGAGAGACAGACAGAGATAGATAGATAAATAGAACGATAGACACATAGATAGATAGATAGATAGATAGAACGATAGACAGACAGACAGACAGATAGATAGATAGAACAATAGATAGAACAATAGAACGATAGACAGACAGATAGACAGACAGACAGACAGACAGATAGATATGTAAATAGAACGATAGACAGACAGACAGACAGACAGACAGACAGATAGACAGATAGATAGATAGATAGATAGATAGATAGATAGATAGATATGTAAATAGAACGATAGACAGACAGACAGACAGACAGACAGATAGACAGATAGATAGATAGATAGATAGATAGATAGATAGATATGTAAATAGAACGATAGACAGACAGACAGACAGACAGACAGATAGACAGATAGATAGATAGATAGATAGATAGATAGATAGATAGATAGATAGATATGTAAATGTCGTACCGCTGGGCTGCTCCGCCGCTCGGGCCTGTGGGAGTCTGTATCTGAGAGTGGTGTAGTTGACGTAAGCAGGTTCTGAGGAGGAAGAGGAGGATGAAGGTTCGTGAGCGTGTGGAGACAGAGAGGAGACGGAGGAGAGGGATCCCGGAGACATGACCGTGTTACACACAGCGCTCTCCTCTGCCTCTGCGGGCGGAGAGGAGGAAGACGAGGGTCCCGGGACCTCAGCGTCTCGTTCACATCTCTCTCTCGTTCGGTCTTCCTCTCTGTGGGATCGCTGGGGGTCAGTCTCTTCTTTCTCTTTGGCTTTGCACCTGTCGTGTTCCCTCGTTCCGGCCTGAGCTCGGCGGAAAATGTCAGCAGCAAACTCTCTGGCCCGCACAGCAGCCTGTGATTGGCCGGGGGAGAGCGGGGTGAAATGGGGCTTTAACTGGCTGAGGTCAGGTGACCCCTCAGATGAGGTCGACGAGGATGAGGATGGTGATGAAGGTCCAGCCGGAGGAGGAGGAGAGGAGGACGACGCTTCTCTCTTTCGGTACAGAATCTGATTGTTTTGACAATCCTGCTGCCCGTCTCCTACAGAGACACAGAGAGATTAATGCATCTAAATGACATAGACAATACATAAAACCATAATATTGTGAAATATTACTACAATTTAAAACAGCTGTTTTCTATGTGAATATAGTGTAAAATGTAATTTATTACAATGTTGAAAACATTTGATAATATCAGGAAACCATGATAAAAAAAAAATCTTTGAAGAATAGAAAGTTCAAAAGAACAGCATTTATTTGAAATAGAAATCTTGTCACATTATAAATGTCTTTATTGCTTCTTATGATTAATTTAATGTATTCTTCCTGAATAAAAGTATTAATTTCTTTTTTTTTTTTTAAAGACCCCAAACGTCTGAACTGTAGAGTACACAAATTAATTGAAAATAGTGTTAAATAGCATAATTTACATTGGATATAATTTATAAAAATAAATGAATAAATAAATAAGCGATATAAAAATAATATATTAAATAAAAATATTATTATCTTATTAATAATTATCTTACAAATGACACTTTGTGAGTCAGTTCTTTAAATGAAAAAGTCAATTCATGAGTTATTATCAGTTTGAAGTAAACTACTGAGTGACGATTCAAATGAATCAGTGAATCGTTCTTTTGACCATTTAATTCAAACGAACTGTCCAAACAATTTCCTAAACGAATCATACTTTCTACTGACACCTGAGAGAGCACACATACACACACACTCGTGCACATCAACAGACCAACACACTCTGACGTGCACAGACGATGTGTGTGTACCTGGGCAGAGGGAGATGTGTGTGTACGGCAGAGGGAGATGTGTGTGTACCTGGGCAGAGGGAGGTGTGTGTGTGTACCTGGGCAGAGGCAGAGGGAGATGTGTGTGTACCTGGGCAGAGGTGTGTACCTGGGCAGAGGGAGATGTGTGTGTACCTGGGCAGAGGGAGATGTGTGTGTACCTGTGTGTGTACCTGGGCAGAGGGAGATGTGTGTGTACCTGTGTCTGTACCTGGGCAGAGGGAGATGTGTGTGTACCTGTGTGTGTACCTGGGCAGAGGGAGATGTGTGTGTACCTGGGCAGAGGGAGATGTGTGTGTACCTGGGCAGAGGGAGATGTGTGTGTACCTGGGCAGAGGGAGATGTGTGTGTACCTGGGCAGAGGGTGATGTGTGTGTACCTGGGCAGAGGGAGATGTGTGTGTACCTTGGCAGAGGGAGATGTGTGTGTACCTGTGTGTGTACCTGGGCAGAGGGAGATGTGTGTGTACCTGGGCAGAGGGAGATGTGTGTGTACCTGGGCAGAGGGAGATGTGTGTGTACCTGGGCAGAGGGAGATGTGTGTGTACCTGGGCAGAGGGTGATGTGTGTGTACCTGGGCAGAGGGTGATGTGTGTGTACCTGGGCAGAGGGTGATGTGTGTGTACCTGGGCAGAGGGTGATGTGTGTGTACCTGGGCAGAGGGAGATGTGTGTGTACCTGGGCAGAGGGTGATGTGTGTGTACCTGGGCAGAGGGAGATGTGTGTGTACCTGGGCAGAGGGTGATGTGTGTGTACCTGGGCAGAGGGAGATGTGTGTGTACCTGGGCAGAGGGTGATGTGTGTGTACCTGGGCAGAGGGTGATGTGTGTGTACCTGGGCAGAGGGAGATGGCGCAGGCCACCAGAGAGTAGCTGGTGTTGAGCAGAATCACCTGGTCCTTCTTCAGCTGCAGCGCCGGCTGGAACGTCGGGAACGGATAAACCACTTGATAGCGAGCGTTCAGAACATAACCGTGCTGCAGACACTCGCCACCTGAGGCGGAGACCGGAGAGAGCTGTTTAATCGTTTAATATGGTGAGTGTGTGTGTGTACCTGTGCGTATGGTGGACACGGTGGACGTGGGACAGCACTGTTTGCAGCGGTCAGTAATACGGTGTGTGTGTGTGTGTGTGTACCTGTGCGTATGGTGGACACGGTGGACGTGGGACAGCACTGTTTGCAGCGGTCAGTAATATGGTGTGTGTTTGTGTGTGTGTACCTGTGCGTATGGTGGACACGGTGGACGTGGGACAGCACTGTTTGCAGCGGTCAGTAATACGGTGTGTGTTTGTGTGTGTGTGTGTGTGTGTGTACCTGTGCGTATGGTGGACACGGTGGACGTGGGACAGCACTGTTTGCAGCGGTCAGTAATACGGTGTGTGTTTGTGTGTGTGTGTGTGTGTGTGTACCTGTGCGTATGGTGGACACGGTGGACGTGGGACAGCACTGTTTGCAGCGGTCAGTAATATGGTGTGTGTGAGTGTGTGTGTGTGTGTGTGTGTGTGTGTGTGTGTGTGTGTGTACCTGTGCGTATGGTGGACACGGTGGACGTGGGACAGCACTGTTTGCACGGCTGTGCAGGAGGCATTGAGGTGATGGTGATGTAGATGTCTCTGTTGTTCTCGTCACTCATCATCATGTTCATCAGGGCTGAACTGGAGCTGCGTGTGCTGACAGATCACAGAGAGAACATGTTTACATGTATACTGACTACATTTCACTAGAATTTTAGTTCAAGTGCCCCCATTATGCTATTTTAATGTTTCCTAATTTTGTTTTGGAGTCTCCTACAACAGGTTTACATGCACCCAAGCTAAAAAATAACAAATGGCCCAGTCTGTTGTGATTGGTCTTCTCTGCACTGATTGGTCAGATGACCCAGTCTGTTGTGATGGGTCTACTCTGCTCTGATTGGTCAGACGACCCAGTCTGTTGTGATTGGTCTACTCTGCTCTGATTGGTCAAATGGCCCAGTCTGTTGTGATTGGTGTCTCTGCTCTGATTGGTCAAATGGCCCAGTCTGTTGTGATTGGTCTTCTCTGCTCTGATTGGTCAAATGACCCAGTCTGTTGTGATTGGTCTACTCTGCTCTGATTGGCCAGATGAACCAGTCTGTTGTGATTGGTCGACCGATTACAGAGCGTTTCTTTAATGAAACTATCGTTACCATATCTGAATTGCAGCTCCAGATCTTCCTCAGGCCTTTATAAACAGTGATACAAACAGTAACAATGGTGTCGGTTTTAATGTATCAATTTGAACCCGAGTCCTCATCCTTAGTTTGGAAGAGCATGAAAAGTGGATTTGCAGAACTGAAAACAGCGTCTCTCGACACGTCGACAACACTAACCGAGCTCTTCCAGTCTCAGCTACTTCTACAGTGTTTGAGGGTTAGAGTAGGCTTCGTTTGAGGCCACCCGATGAAGACAATAGGCTGGCATTAAGCAAATGTGTTACACTGTTACGTAGTTCGAACAGGAAGTGAGTTTGGCATTGCTGATGACTCGTTTTAGCAGTTCAGAATTTTCATATTTTAGTTTTTTAAAACAATAACTGAGACAATAACTTTATTTGTCGTGCACTTTGATCTTTAATTTCAGTTTTAATTAAGTACATCAAGTTAAACTAAATGAAAAGAAATGTTGCTTTGACAACTAGGCCTAGCTGAAATAAAATAATTTTTGTATAATTTATTTCAGTTAATGATTGTTTTATTTCAAGTAAAAAACTTTATTATGGCTTTAGTTTTAGTTAAACTAAATTCTTCCTAAAACAACCCTGCCACTGACCCAGCACAGAGGAGGAAGACAGACTCTTACTTAAAGCCGAAGACGACCAGCTTGGAATGATCATTGTGCCACTCGCAGACGGTCAGGTAGAGATCGGTGTAGATGTCCTCACCCGCAAACAAACGCACATGATGCACCTGCAAAGAGAAACAAACTGATGTGTCACGTCGCTCTAGATGTGAAGACGTCACAACTACTGACTCTTCAAATAGTTAAACCCTCACTTAGTCAGCACTTGTGATCCTCTGCAGTCAAAACAGACCAAAAAAATTAACAAAATAATGTGCTATATTAAATAAAATGTATTCTTTAATGTTTTTGAGGGGATTTCAGCCTTACATATATATATATATATATCTATATATATCTATATATATATATATATATATATATATATATATATATATTACATACACACATTTGGTCTACGATTTTTTTGTGTTCATATAGCAAATGCCACACAAGTCACAAAGTTTGCATAAATGTACATTTTTTGCTGTGAAGTATATTTTTCACAAAGTATATGTTTTACAGTTTCTGGAACAAGAACAAATGTAGGGTGGGACTTGATTTTATCGATAAGTAATTGATTGGATGGTTGTGGTTTGCTATTGGGGGATCTCATTTGAGTAAACATGCCAGTAAACACGTCAAGCAAGTTATTTTGATTGAAGATTGCGAGGGAACTGATAAATAATTTGTAATGAATACTATGATATTCCATTAAAAATATAAGAATTGTCAATTTTGATTTCATGGTGACTTTAAAGCTCTGACAGACTCAGCGAGCGGTAGTTTTACCTGTTTGAGGCGGCTGTGCAGGTTAAACTCCCACCAGTACAGGTGATACGTGTAGAAGGAGAAGTCATCGTCCTCTCCACAGTCACTGGTGTAGGACAGCACGTACCGCCCGCATTTGGTGAAGCCCAGGAAGATGTGCCTGTGATAGCAGAGAGACGGATCAGACACAGCATTCACACCGCTCCGACACAGATCGCATGTTCTCCTCACCCTGCTCTGAGGAACTCCTCACTGACGATGGTCTTCAGCGGGACACAGACACGAGGAGGGAGTTTTCGGAAGAGCCGCTGAGAGAGCTGCCCATTCAGCTAGCAGACAGACAGACAGACAGAGACTTTAATACAGTTACAGAGACACATGAACCATAACTACAGTTAAATGAGCTTTTAGACTGACAAAGTTACTTAATCAAGGGTGTTATTGCTAAATATCAAGACCATGATAGTTATGATAACCTGTTAAAATCATCTTTGCACTGAACTCAACCTGGCTGAGGCATTTCTACCATTAATTTATGTTAAAAAAATGAAATTTTTCATTAAATGAGATGGGGTTGAGGACAGAAACTGCTATTTCAATGTTAATGATAGATGTCAGTGCAAAACAATGAATAATAAATTACTTATGTTATGATAATTGATGGACATCTCAATCATGACAGATTCATATAAACATGACCATTTTGTTTGTTGTTATAACTGCCCCAAAGAACCACGTACTGCTGCAAAGGAATGTTTTTATTGCTTTATTGTAGATGTGCCCATTAATATCTTCACATACACAAATAATGAACTCTGATAGACACATAAAGGCGTTGAATGAGGCTACAGCTAAACATGCTAATAACATACACATTATTATTTACGTTATGCTGTTGAAACATTTCACGCAACAAATGCGACATTTGGACCAACTTTCCTCTCTCTACCTACCCGTCCTCGCGTGAGGAGTTTGATGATGTGATCTTTGTGTTTTCTCTGGTGTTTTTGTTTGTTGTCATCTTTCTCAGATTTCGAGCTGGGCGCCATTTTTGATTTTTGCCAGTTCTTTGGATTTGCCATCAGTCCAGCCCGAGCAACTCGCCGATTGGCTCTGCCTTCTCCAATAAGAGCTTTGATTGGTCACAAAAGCCGTCAATCAAAGAAATGAGGGCGGGTTATTTGCCACGTTCTGGCTCTGAACATTTTTCAACCAATCAACCAACTGTCATTTTTGTTTACGTATTCAGTGTGGAAAAATAATTGTTTGGAAATGAAGTTACATTTTATGAAGTTTCTAATTAGTCATCTAATCACAACATTATAATGTCAAAGTCGTCTCAATCGATTCATACTGCAGTTAATTAAAATGTTCATATTCTATTTTTAGTTTACATGATCACTTTCAAGTACACTTTAATAGTTAACATGTATATAAATAACTGTCATATTATCATGCTTTATCATTTCGAGCTTCATCATACACCAATTTTTACACCAAATTTTTACACCAACAAACCTTGAGTGTCCTTGATACAAAAAAATGATACATGAATGGCTGTATCACCCTCCATCCCATTTAGTCATTAAAATTAATAGAGTCGTTGTCGTTTAAGCTTTATTGACATTATTAACATCAATTCTGTCGAATTTTTTTTTTTTTTTTGAGTTCAGTAAACACGGGAGCGCATAGTTACTCCTCCCCCTAATTATAAATCCAAAGGAGGCGGGCCCACTAGGCGTGTCTCTGAAGCGCACAAACGGAAACATGGCGTCGTTGGTGGCTCGTCTCTCTCGAGCATTTGTCTTTAGAAATACAGCAACACTGAGCCGCAACACTGGTCCAAAATCGGTGAATGCGACAGGACTGACTCTCAGCCGAACCACCGTGACATCCACAACGGGGAGAGTCCTTCCTAAACCAGTTAAGGTGAGTTTATACATGTGTAAGCATTATAGTTGGAGACTCCCAAGGATACGTAGGAACCAGGGTAGGGCTTCTTGCTAGCCAATGAAAAATAAGAATGGCTTGACTGACATGACTGATGGCCAATCATATTGCTGCATCGGCACATATTTTATCAAACGAGGAAGTGTACTTGGTGTACTTGGCTGTTTCTAAAAATCAATTATTTATATGTCAGTTTATCGACTCTGTTTTCCGTGTACCGTATACAAAATATTTTAAACGCCAAATGATTAATTGTGAAGGTTTCAATATGCACAATTATTATTATTATTATTATTATTAATTTAGGTATAATTTGATATACATCTGTAATATTTCTCCAGGTCCCGTTCGGTCTGACCCGCATGTTTATAGTGGTCATTCCGTTCCTCTATGTTGGTAATCTGATCAGTAAAAATTTCGCTGCTCTTCTGGAGGAACATGAGATCTTCGTCCCAGATGATGATGATGATGATGACTGAGCGAAGGTAGACTAATATCTTTATATTGTGTTATGTATTACTATTATATTGTGTGTATGTGGTTGCAGATGTTTATGTTCTTGTGCAGGTTTCACTCCAGCGGTCTGCAGATATTCTGAGAGGTGCCTGATGCAGATGAACAGGATATATATTTATGCAATAATAAAGCTTGTCAACACACTCTAGTGTTCAAATTCCTACATTACACTAAACATGTCCAGAAGCCAACGTTTAATGCTATTTTTAGGTTTCAAAACATTGTCTACAATATGATTTGAGGCTGCCCTCATCAATTTAATAAATTGATTGAATGTTAGTTGCTGGTTGTGTTTTTGTTGTATATGTAATTTAATATAAATGTGTGTCAGAGTGTGTGTTTTTGTGTGTGTGTGTGTGTGTGTGTGTGTGTGTGTGCGAGTGAGTGTGTGTGTGTGTGTGTGAGAGAGTGAGTGAGTGTTTTATTGGACTCTACATTAAGATTCACACACTTAGAAAGTCCAACAGAGGCATTTTTATTGTGTTTAACTTAAAATACATCTTGCTTTAAGAATATGGAATATTTATACATTTTTAGCACCATTGTCATTTCTAAAGAGTATGATTTTTAAGTTAACCAAGAAAAGACCTCCACATAATAACACAATATCCTGTATATACGTGAGCAAATCCGATGCATCCCGATGTTACGCTGATGTTTCCATCTTCTGATCTCCTGCTGTGTTCTCATTGGCCGGTTCTGCTGTTGCCGAGGAGACGCCCCTCCTCCAGCGCAGCATCAGTGAGTTTGAGGTGTTCTTTAAGTGCATTGATGTCTCTCTCACTGCGACCCCTTAATTCACTCAGCTCCACATACACCTCCTTATAGCGCTCGCTCAGCGCTTCATTCTCCTGCAGGCACACACAACATTACTATCAACAATCAATTATTCATGGCCGAATACAGCAATCTAAAAGTTGTATAGTTCAATTTTTTCTCTGTAATAATAAGCGTGAATAATGGATAGAACATTCATTTAATGCTGAATTTGTACCTTAGTTAGAGTTTGGACCTCTTTCCTGAGACAGCTGATCTCCTTGTGAAGATAATCCACCTCACTCTCCTTCACTTTCAGCAACATCTACAGATAGACATGACAGAGTGACTATACTAAACCATTTCTCCAATTCTGATACAAAAAATCATTCATTTTTTACTTCATATTAATCAAGAATCTACATTTTGTTCTTGTAAATATTTAAAGAAGTCTCTTCTGCTCACCATGGCTGCATTTATTTGATTAAAAATACAAACAAAAACAGTAATATTGTGAAATTATCACAATTTAAAACAGCTGTTTTCTATGTGAATATACAGTAAAGTGTAATTTATTCCTGTGATCAAAGCTAAATTTTCAGCATCATTACTCCAGTCTTCAGTGTCACATGATCCTTCAGAAATCACTCTAATATGATGATTTGATGCTCAAGAAACATTTATGAATTATCAATGTTGAAAACAGTTTTTTACATTTTTATTTCATGATGCTATGATGAATAGAAAGCTCAAAAGAACAGCATTGATCTGAAATCTAAAGCTTTTGTAACATTAAACACTATCGTTCAAATGTTTGGGGTCAGTAAGAATTTTTATTTTATTTTTGGGGTAAAGAAATAAAATACTTTTATTCATCAAGGATGAGTTAAACTGATCAAAAGTTACAGTAAAGACATTTATAATGTTAGAAAATATTCTATTTTAAATAAATGCTGTTCTTTTGAACTTTCTATTCGTCATAGCATCATGAAATAAAAATGTAAAAAACTGTTTTCAACATTGATTATTCATAAATGTTTCTTGAGCATCAAATCATCATATTAGAGTGATTTCTGAAGGATCATGTGACACTGAAGACTGGAGTAATGATGCTGAAAATTCAGCTTTCATCTGAGGAATAAATTACATTTTAAAATATATTAAAATAGAAAACAGTCATTTGAAATTGTCATAATATTTCACAATAATACTGTTTTTTATTTTATTATTGTTTTTTATCAAATAAATGCAGCCTTGGTGAGCAGAAGAGACTTCTTTTAAAAACATAAAAAATCTTACCGATCTAAAACTTTTGACCGGTAGTGTATATATATATGGAGCAATGTCAATATTATTTGTCAGCAACACCCAAACCAGTTTTATCATTAATAATTTATAAACCACCGACGCTAATTAAGGATTTATTAAGGCAAAACATGGATCTGCAAAATAACAATTGGTTAATTTACTCGTATGATCAATAGATGTCAGCGTTTGCCCACAGATCAAGCACATCACATGCCCCGCCCCCTGATGATGTCATTCACCTCATGTGTCTCTAAACTCCAATACAAGCCAAACTACACACTATTTTTACAGTATGTTTATATGTTCTGAATCACAGTAATGCAACGTGGAGTGGAAATCCCAGGTTATTAAATGCATTTGCCCAAATCTGACATATAATAAGGAGTCTAGGTTTGGCTGATGGTTAGAATGGTCAATTAGCCCCTGCTGGTTGATGTCATAATCACACCATCTGGACCCTAAAGCACCTTCAATCTCACCCCTCAAACTTAAAAATGAGCCTATGTTCTTCTAATGTTTGGAGAACTTCTTCTGATTCCTGAACACCCCAGAAAGTGCTGAGGACTTTTAATCAGGGTTATCTGACAGCCATGAGGAAAGAGGCCTCTTTTGAAGATTTATTTCCTCCTAAATGGATTATATAGGAATATAATTTCACTTACAATCTGGGATTTATAAGTATTTTTTGTGGATTAATCATGTAGTGGATAATTTTTGGACAAAATTGAGGATTACAGTATTTAGTGCGATCAATTCTTGTGTTTTTTCCTCGCCTATTTTTGCATCTTTCTGATGGATAGTGAATTGATCTTTTTGTTATTGATTATTCTTTGCGTACAGTATTAAATATACGACTAAACCAGTGTTGAGCATCTAACAACAGTCTTTTGAGTTTTAGTAACTTTTGATATATTAGCAAATTTCTAACAATAACATCAATGTATCTACTCTGCCTTATTTCATTACACTACGTTCAAAAGTTTGGGGTCGGTAAGATTTTTTAAAAATGTTTCTGAAAGAGTCACTTCTGCTCATCAAGACTGCATTTATTTGGTCAAAAATACAGTAAAAAACAGTAATATTGTGAAAATATTTTCTAATTCACAATAAGTGTTTTCTATGTGAATATAGTGTAAAATGTAATTTATTCCTGTGATTTTCAGCATCATTACTCCAGTCTTCAGTGTCACATGATCCTTCAGAAATCACTCTAATATGACCCCAAACTTTTGAACAGTAGTGAATATTTACATGATTTACATGCAGATTAAATTAGCATTCATTAGAATATTCTAATATACTTCTCTCTGAATTATCATGAATCCATAATCTACGGGTCGAAGGTCAGAGCCTCACCTCTAATTCGGAGGTGCTCCTTTCGTAGCTGCCGAGGGGAACCACTCCTGACCTTTGACCTGTGATGAACGATCGCATGAGACTTATCTCCTCCGTCAGACGCGTCTGCAGTTCCTGTGTGTGCAGGAAGGGGAAATGCGATTTTGACACATCCGAGCTAAAAACCACTCAAGAAGCCTTGCTCATTCACACACTGACAGTGAGGTGACCATTTGTGTTTGTTGGTGACAATAACTCTGACTAGCATAAGCAAACTAGTCCTGGGTCCGTGAAGAAAACTCACACCGACAGTCAGCCACTTCTCTTCTGAGAACAATGAAACAGGATGCTGTGTGTTGAGACATATCATGTGTACTGTTGCCACTGGTGCCTTGGCTTTTGGCTTGCTTAGTTGGGGACATTTAATATTCAACAATATTATTTGATCTGCCTTACTTAGGGTGGACGATGACGCAATTTTTGTCTAGAAACAAACTTTGTTGTATTATTTTCATGTTATCAATGTGAAGCTGCTTTAATACAATCTGTTTTGTAAAAAGACTATATAAATAAAGTTGACTTGACTTGACATGCTGAAATCAGTCGCTCTTTCCCTCTGAATAACTGATGTGTGTTGAAAATTTAAAGGCGCTCTGTGTTAGATTTCAATATATGACATGATGGATTGAGTCACAGGATGAAATGTGATGTCTAAATGATCGCGTCACACCTGAATGCCTACTTTTCCAGTAAGGAAGGTAAAGAGATGTTAAAATATTACCTTAATGTACAGAAACAACTAGGTTGTTTCAGCATTTTAATCAGCCCAAGTGTGAATAATGACTGTTCATTCATTTTGCATGTATTTTGTTTACTGTGAAAGAATAAATGCTTGCCAGCATTCACTGTACAAATGTTTGGGGTCAGTAAGATGTTTTTTTCCCAGAAATTAATACTTTTATTCAGCAAGGATGCATTAAATTGATCAAAAGTATCAGTTAAAAACATTTATAATGTAATATTTATAATACAATTATAATAATTATTTCTGTTTCATATGAATGCTGTTCTTTTGAACTTTTTTATTCATCAAAGTATCCTCAATATTGATTATAATCAGAAATGTTTCTTGAGCATCAAATCATCATATCAGAATGATTTCTGAAGGATCATGTGACACTGAAGACTGGAGTAATGAAGCTGAAAATTCAGCTTTGATCACAGGAATAAATTACATTTTAACTTATGTTCACATAGAAAACAGCCATTTTAAATTGTAATAATATTTCACAATATTACTGATTTTACTGTATTTTTGATCAAATAAATGCAGGCTTGCTGAACATGATACGTCTTTCGAAACTTAAAAACTTACCGACCCCAAACTTTTGAACACTAGTGTACATTTCCCATCATTCTTTGTAGCAACGTGTGATTGATAAAATACATAACGCATCAGTTCCACATACTAGAAGTAAAAAAAGCTTCCTGTGTTTGTCAGAAAAGTAAAACCAGTACATTTTAGTTTAACCAAAATCATGTCATAATTATTATTTCCTCGTATCTGCGAACGTCCCAGGAAGACTACGTTTGGCTTATCTGAAATTTGGGGACTCTAGAAGTTTAAATTTTAGTTTCACATGGTGTATTGTGTATCTACCACTGGAAAAATGCTTAAAACAGCCTCATTCCTCTCATCTCACTTCCGGTCTACCTGGTTCTCCTGGCGGAGCTGCTCCATCTCTCTCTCCTTCTGTCGGATCGCTCCGACTCGCTCCTCAGTGCTGTTCTGGACGTGGTTGAGCTCCACACACTGCTGGGAATAGCGCTCGGACAGGCCGTCCAGCTCCCGCTGCAGAGAGAGCGACTCGTGGCTGATGGACACACAGACCCAGTCATCGATTAACTGATTCACTGCAGTGGACTGATTGATTGGATGAGTGATCAATCTATTCTTGTCAATCAAACACCTGACACTTTTAAGAGTAAATTACGCTCTTTTGTTCGGAGTCTCTGAGGTACGAGAGAAGAATCACGGCACAGATGAGAACTTGTGTACAGTATTAATTATTGACACAGGATTCCCTTGATAATATCACCATGCCGGTCAAATATTTGACAAGATGTTGAGGTTTTCTAGCATGCAACACACTCTCAATGGTCTTTTTAGACCATTTCAAACTCTTCAAAGATGCCTGTGCTGAATCCAACACAGCAAACATCCAGTATTTCAATAAACTGTTCCATTTCAAACAAAGACTATTATTTCATATGGTACAGGGTGAAATCAGATGGATTCAGGCAGGATTACTGAATAGAAAGTGTTTGTGAACATGCATAAAATCTGACGAACACTGTGAGTGTAGTTGGTAGGGGTTGAAGGATTTTTTTTTAAGTCAACATTTATTTGAAAAAAGTCGACTTCAACTAGTCGCTGATGATGTCATTAATGAACAAATAAGCCTGAACCTCAAGCTGAGACTCGAACACAGGTCGCCTTGTGCACAGATATGACACATCGCTCCTACGTTTTTATCAGTTCATTTGTCTTTGGGTCGTTATATTTCGTCAGATTTCTGCTCGTTCTAACTCACAGACAGATAAAGTAGCACAGTAAAGATTACATTTATATGAATGCATTAGTTAGAGAGTGATTGCATGTGAATTCATTCTACCTGGTCGCGTCGCTCTACTAATAGTGAAGCTGTGGGTTTTAGTTACTAAGAAATATATGCTAGAATCTTTCAGTTTTTAAGCTATTTTATTGATAAATCACAGAACAGTCTTGACAATACATGAATGTTTCTGTGTGCGCGTGATGTGCGAGCTACTGTCTGTGTGTGTGTGCGTTACAATGCAGCGGCTCATTCATTTAGAATGGCGATTAAAGGGTTAGTTCACCCAAAAATGTTATTTCTCTCATTAATTACTCACTCACATGTCGTTCCAAACCCGTAAGATCTTCATTCATCTTCGGAACACAAATTAAGATATTTTTGATGAAATCTGAGAGGTTTCTGATCCCTCCATAGACTGTCATGTAATTACCACTTTCAAGGCCCAGAAAGGTAGTAAAGACATCGTTAAAATAGTCCATGTAACTCCAGTGGTTCAAACTTAATGTTATGAAACGACGAGAATACTTTTGAGCGCAAAAACAAACAAAAATAACAACTTTATTCAACAATTTCTTCTCTTCCGCATCAGCCTCTGAAGTTGTTCACGTGAGCAATAACATTGAGGTGGAGTGGAGGAATAATGCTTCATAACATTAAGGTTGACCCACTGTAGTCACACGGACTATTTAAACTATGTCTTTACTACCTTTCTGGGCCTTGAAAATGGTAACGGATTTGGAATGACACGAGGGCGAGTAATTACTGACAGAAATTTCATTTTTGGGTGAACTAACCCTTTAACTTAGGTGTACAATTAACTATTTAAAATGTGTATTCACCCGATCAATTTTGAGCATCCAGGTGGTATAATCAAACATATCTTGTGGAGTGCTCTCAGAGTATTATGCATTTATATTTAATTTAACTGTTGGAAACAGAGCATAAAAGTGGACTTCAAAGATTTATTATCGTGTTGCGCCCACTATAGGCCATGATCAGCAACTAGTCGACTTCAAACTTAAAGCATTATGGCAGATTATTAAAGTCAACTAGTAGTTGGCGGGTGCCAGTGTTTCGTATGGCCTGCGTTCGGCCAATCAGGGTATCCTTACGTCACTTATGGTTCCTATAGTGCTGGGTTAGACACTGAATTAGGAGTTGATTTATTCTCTTCAAAGGACATTCTTATAACTAAAATCGTTCCCAGTTCCTGCAGTCCAAATACGCCAAAAAGCAGGTACTTGCGTCAATAGTCAAAAGTATGAAAACATTCCTCCGGTGCAAAAGCCCCTTATTTTGCAAAGGATTTTGTTGCTAAACAGGTGTATAGTGGATTTTCAACATTTTCTGCCAAGTTCGGCGTGCTACGCAACACAAAAATGTGCTCAGAGCAGTTTTGGTGGTGTTTCCTTGTGAGATTGTGTAGGTTGTGCACATTTGATTGAGTGTTATGATGCGAGTAAAGTGTGGACGTACAGTTGTTGTTTGATCGAGGGGTCTGTTGGCTCTCCTCCTCCTCCATGAACCTTCAGTCTCTCAATCTCCTCTTGGTGAGATTTCCTCAGAGCCTCCATAGCTGCACGAATAAAGATGAAAAGTATTAGTATTTGAGATCCATCCATCCATCCATCTTCTTCCGCTTATCCGGGGCCGGGTCGCGGGGGCAGCAGTCTAAGCAGGGATGCCCAGACTTCCCTCTCCCTAGACACTTCCTCCAGCTCTTCCGGGGGGACACCGAGGCGTTCCCAGGCCAGCCGGGAGACATAGTCCCTCCAGCGTGTCCTAGGTCTTCCCCGGGGTCTCCTCGGTATTTGAGATGAACATACTAAATTCTCACCCATTCGTACATCAAAATCACTCAATTTAAGCACTAGATTTTTTTGGGATGGTCACCAGGACGCTACTGTTGAAAGTATGTATGCACGATATATCGTCCACCGTATCGGTATCGATAAGAACATTTGGCTGATATATTAAAGCAGATAAATAATGAATTTATTCCTTCCGCTGAGACACTTCAGATGAACACTGTTCAACATGATGGTTTTGAATTGCTTGAAATATGATTGGAATCACTTCAAAAAAAGGAAAAATACATTTCAACGTGCATAGGCTACATAAAATCATAATGAGAACATTATAATTGTGTGCTTGGGACATGGATTTTAATGGTGAGACTTTTGTTTTTGTAATCAGGCTCTCAAAAATTATATACAAATTTGGATTTAGATTTATCGGCCAATATATCGGTTATCGGTATCGGCTAAAAAATTTCATATCGGTGCCTCCCAAGTTGAAAGTGTGGGGTTTTTCAATGTTTTTGAAAGTCTTTTCTGCTCACCAAGGTTGCATTTATTTGATCAAAAACGCAGTAAGTAATATTGTGAAATATTTTAACAATTTAAAATAACTGTTTTTAAGTGAATATAAGTTCAAACATAATTTATTCCTGTGATCAAAGCTGAATTTTCAGCATCATTACTCCAGTCTTCAGTGTCACATGATCCTTCAGAAATCACTCTAATATGATGATTTGATGCTCAAGAAACATTTATGATTATTATCAATGCTGAAAACAGCATCATATTTTTGTAGAAACTGAGACATTTTATTCAGGATTTTTTGACGAATAGGTTCAAAAGAACAGCATTTATTTGAAATAGAAATCTTTTGTAACATTATGAATTATTTCAGAATAATTTGTCTGTTTTGTGGCCCATACTGACCTTGAACAGTGTTTTTGGCTTCCTCTTGCAGCAGTCTCTGTTTGTCTCTCTCCATCTCTCTGCGTTCTCGCTCGTGCTCGTTGTGTATCTCGGTCATTCTCTCTCTGTGCTCTCTCTCCATCTGCTCCAGTCTCAGAGCGCAGGGCGCGTCAGGAGCGCAGAGACCCCCGACACCGGCCGCCACACGGACCTCGCGAAGAGCCTCGATCTGCTGCCTCAGAGACACCACCTGACCAATGCAATGCATCGAGATCACACACATGAAGATGGTGCATACTAAACGTTGCTGGACTGACAAGGATGTAGTGGAAAGAGTACTAAAAATTGTTACTTAAAGGTATAGCGGAGGATCTTTCCAAATTTTAGATAAGACCCGCCCTCTCCACTTTTTGAAAAGTTTGATTGATTCACCAGAATGATTGACAATTAGGAGGACCAATAGTATAGGTTACCCACCAGGAAGTAAAACATCCTCCGCTATACCTTTAAGTAAAAGTATTGCTACTTCAAAAATAATTTACTTGAGTACAAGTAGAAGTACTGGAAAATGAATTACACCTCAACCTTGATCTAGAATGTGTTTTACATCTTTGTACCTACTGTTGTGGTCCACTCCACATGTCCCTTCTGTTAATATGTGGATGAATCAAATTGCTATTTTCCCTCCTTTAGAAAAACTAACTTGTGACTTATGCCGGAGGTCTAATGATTTCTGGCGTATTTGATCCCCTCTTTTATGTGTGTTGAATGTCTTTATTTTTTTTTATTTTTTTTTTTATTTTTTTTTGCTATAACTCTTCACCCGATCCTTGAACTACCAGTTGATGGATGATTCTATATGCCGCAATGAAACACCTGTACCACGGTTTTGATATTGTAAAACTATAACAACAATTCTTTCAAAAAATATATATAAAAAAAAAAATACTGGAAAATAATAGGACTCAAGTAAGAGTAAATAAGTAGTTTGCTGAAAAACTACTCAAGTTACTACATTACAAAGTACTGTAGTATATTTTACAGTATATTTTTATATTTTTATCCAAAGTGAGGTGATGTTAGCAATATAGAGCGCTAAATGCGTATGTAATTTCAGTTTCATTCCTACTGAAGGCCAGAGGCCTAGCGAAGTTGAATACATTATTTTTTATTCAACTCAAGTAAAAGTACCACAATTCAAATTTTTAATTATTAAAAATCTACTCAAGTACTGTAACGAAAGTATTTGTAATTAGTTACGGTTACACTTTATTTTAAGGTATCTGTGTTACACTGTAATTCTATATTTAAGTATTGAGTAATGATAATTAACTACATGTACTTACTATAGGGTTAGGGTAGGATTAGGTTCTGGTTGAAGGTTAATTGCATGTAATTATGCATAATTTACTGTTATTACTATGGTAAGTATATGTAACATATGTAACAACGACACTGTAAAATAAAGTGTTACCTTAGTTACTTTCCACCTCTGCAAGGACGTTGCCTATATCCCATTACTACATCAACCATGATACAAACACACACACCTCTCGCTGAAGCACCTCATTTGTCGCTAGTGGATTCTGGGAACCAACAGGTGACTTGTTCAATCCGATTGGAAGCTGCTCAAAGTCGGCCCACTTTCTCTCGATGTCCGGCACCGTCTGACTTTTGGGAACCTGAGGCTTAGTCGGGATCACCGCAGTGGCACCTTTCTTCAATTCCACCTTTTCCCAGGGGTCCTCGCCCTCCCTGTCGGATATTCCCTCCTGGAACCACTTTGTTCGGTCCTCCAGACGTCTTTCTTGATCTCGGTCACGGCCCTCGCCCGCCTCCCTTCGATTGGTCAAAGGTGAGGACGTCATGTCGGTGTGATCTTGACATGGACCGGCGTCTGACCCTGGGTCATGGGGTGCGGGAGAGGTTCGAGATGGTGCATTCTGGGAACTGGAGTTCTCTCTGTCACTGATGTCACTGTTGTCTAGGTGTCTGAGAACAGAGAGAGAAATCAACTTCCTGATTACAAGGAAACAGAAACTCGAGTCAAACCTCAAACCGGCTCCACTTGGACATGAATAATGGTTATTTCAGTTTTCAAAAGTCCAAGTCCCCCTGTGGTGAAAATCAAGCTTTTAATGTTGTTTATGTGTCTATGTGGTGTTTTTAATATGCTTTAAGACAAAATTCATAAGTCGACACCATTGCTGAGTATTTTCTCCTTAAAACTGCAGTAAACCAAAGACAGTCTCAAAAACACGGTTTGAAATCGCTGGTGTTTCTGACGTCACAAACTACCTTGTAACCAATCAGATCAACGTGTGATCGTCAACGAGTGGATCTCTGAGCTGGAGTGAGTGAGTGGAGGCGGGGCTCATTTGCATATTCTGCATTTACTAAATGAGGCAAAGGTGTAGAGTTATATTCAAGCTATTTTAAGGCATGACAAAAAAAATTCAAAGAAACAATTTTTAAATATGTAAATTTGGTCAAATATGAGTTTTAAGGGATAAAATGATTGACTACAGTTGGACTTTAATATAGCAATGTTTTATTATGGATATTTGATATGTTTTGAATATCCAAATAAATTCTCTATAGGTGAATATCACAAAAACATGAACCTGAAAAAAAAAAAGAAAAAAAAAAAGAAACATCATTGCAAATACCATTGTGTGCTGTAATATATGCTTAATTGTCATGAAAATTACACCCCTAAAAATTGTATTTATTGTCTTAACGTGAAATGTATCCCTAATTGATTCTCTGCATTTTTTTATCCCCCTCAGTTTGATCATACTGTATGCTTTCAGCTGAATCCCTGAAGGAGATTCTCCTCCTCAGCGTGTCGATCCAGTTCCTCCTGATCCTGGAGGTCATCGCTGACAGGCTCACCAGTCCATCGCGCATCTGCAGACCAATCAGAGAGATTCGGGACACATTAGGAATATTCTTGAGTTTTGGCCTCTAAAAGCGTTTGTGACAAGTTCTCACATGCAGCTGAAGTCCATAGTTTTTGTCGGCATCATATTCCTCCACTTGCAGACAGTGACGTAAATAAATCTCACCATCTGCCTCATCTCTCTACCAAAGTGAAAAACAAACAGAATTCAGGATAGTTATTATTATTATCAATTATCTGCCATGCCTATTCAGATAGTGCTCTCAGATACTATTACAAATATAGTGCTCTCAGTTCCATTTACACATTTGACCATGTTCATGTTTATTTCCTCAAGCGATATCTGTACAGTCTTTAGTTAATAATCAATGACGGTCGCTCACCTCTTCAGCTCCAGAGTCTCTATAGTATTTCAGTTCTGAATCAGTGATCACAAACCAGTGCTTCCTCCACTGCAAGTTAAACAGAAGTATGTCAAACATCTACATGCATTAACTCGAACAAAGCAAAATCTCTCTGAACCTTTCTCGACATTAAGATTAAATATAAGAGAAAGTATTCTGTAAATGAGCACCATTTCTCATTTTCTTCACTATGTTTAATCATGATTAAAAAGCGTGTGACAAAAAAAGCCATAAAACAATAAAAACCCAGCAAACATTTGGACGTTTAATGACCGTTGAAAAGACGTCCGTCCGAGACGTCCCGTCATGGTTGAAAAATAGTTCCAAAATGGAAGTTGAACCGACGTCTTTTCTGGCCGTGAATTCCACGTCTCTTCTGCGCGTCCCTGGACGTCTAAATGCGTCGTCATATGTGTTTAAATGTGTTGCTGCATAATTTAAGTGTATATATAAGCCTGCATATAAAATAATCACACACCTATTGTGTAACATCGTGAAAGACAATCAAGTCTTGAGGTTTAGCCTACACATCTTGACAAAGGTTCTAAAAAGGTCCAAAATTGGTCCAGTCAGACCTGAACGTCAATAAAACGTTTTAATCACGTGTACATCAAAAACAATAACACATTATTTGTGGACATAAGCAAAAAAGAAGCATGTTCTGATTAAGCACAACATTTTATTGATATTGAACAGCCAAAATTTCTCTTTATTTTTTTCAATGTTTAACATTTCGTGAGCTTAGAATTTTAAGGTTCTATCTCCACTTTTGGTTGAAATTGAGTTTTTGACAATCTGATCCATTAGGTGTTTATTAATGCCTGTGTGGTGTTATTTTTGTAAAAAAAAAAAAAATTGTTAGTAGTTATTAATAAAATAAAAGGTTCCATCTCACAAAACATAAACCGAGTTTAAAAACTTTGATGCTTTATAAACTACAATAAACGGAGATAGAACCTTATAATTCTAAGCTCTCGATTTGTTAACCAAACTAAAATACCAATTGCAAAATACTGAATTATTATATAAAGATAGTTCACCCAAAAATGAAAATTATGTAATTTACTCACCAAATTCCAAACCTGTATGAGTTTCTTTCTTCTGCTGAACACAAAAGAAGATATTTTGAAGAATGTTTGTAACCAAGCAAATAGAGCATCCACTGACTACCATTATTGGAGAAAAAATGATTATTAATGGGAAGCGACATCTGCTTGGTTACAAACATTCTTCTAAACATCTTTGTGTTTAGCATAGAAAGGTATACAGGTTTGAAACATGAGGTTGAGTAAATGATGACAATTTTCATTTTTGGGTGAACTATCCCTTAAACACATTGTTTGGCTCATTTTTTGTATCCACCACCCCCAGCTCTTCCTGGAGTGTGTTTCAGGTGTTCTGCCATTGCTGCATCAATTTCAGTGTCTGTAGCATGTGGGCTCCACCTCTTCACAGCATCTAAGGGAAGAGAATATATTTCTTTTTAAAATAAATGAAAATTAAAAATTTGAGGTAAATGACATGCACTTATTTTCAAAATATTTGTATGGTCTTCAGCTAAATTCAAAACAGCATTTGTCCCCTGCCTCTTCAATACCACTGTGGTGCCCTTGAGAAAGACCCTTAACTAGGTGTGTAACAGTGAGAAAGTGAACAGGACATTTCTGATAAAGACAGGTGGGCTGTGATGTCCCCTGAATAGACATGTTTAGCAATTCTAAAATTACAAAATTTTTAAAGCAGTTACTGAAAACATACATGTTCAAATCCAGCTAAACATTTCATTCTACTTCAGATAATTTACTTTCTGAAAGAAACTCTCAAAAGGCTACATTAATAATTTACAGTAATAACTTTGACTGTATCATTAAACATACTTTATAACTTACTATGGTATACCGTTGTATAAGTTCAAAGCAACTTTTAGCCTACTAGCTAATTTTAGCCAAACTCAGTTAGCCAATTTCAGTTGACAATGTGGGCATCATTTCTTTCGGTTCATTCATGTCAAACAAGTAAAACTCTAGCACGTGAATCTAATAATACAAAATGTACGTACCCAACAGTAGATTTTTAATAATATGGGCCTCAATTCCTCCTCTCTTCGTGGTTGTTCAAACTTCAGTGTTCCGGAGTGAGTCTATGGGGAAAACGCGTTAACATCTCGTGAGATAATCTAACCTATCGCGGGATTTGGTAATGTCGGGAGATCTTTTGTTACATCTTGGCAGCACAGTTTTGGCAATTACATCCAACTCAGACATAAATGGTGACCAGATATATTTCTGTTTTACATGCATACATTCCATAAAAAAAACAAAAAAAAAAACACAACATTACCGAAAAGGTAAGGTAGGCTAAGGTTGAAATAATGACTAAAATGCAGAGGCTTTGCATTAACTTAACCACACTGGGAACTGTGTGATTATAATTTATTTAAACAAGATAAAGTAAATATATTTACTTTGTATACAATTCGTGTATTTCATAAAGATAATTCCTGGGGGGTTTTTTTCTGTCTTGCTTGACTAGATGTGTAAAGGACGTCAGTGGACGTGTATTCACAGCCTTGACGTGTAAAGGACGTCAGTGGACGTCTTCACAACCTCTTAAAAACTACTTGGGCAATTAAATGAATTTTTGCAGTATTAACCATGCAAGGATTAAGCACAGCTTTTGCATATTTCACAAGGATTCCATGATGGAGGGTCATGATGGACTATAAATGCACGTGTAAAAGACGTCGCCAGGTGACGTCCTCTCACCCGATACTATAGACGTGTAAAGGACGTCAGTGGAGTATTCACACAACTTATTAAAACTTTAATTTAATAAAAAATTTAATTAATTATTGCAGTATTAACCACACAAGGATTAAGCACAGCTTTATCACAATTGATTTCATAGAGGGTCATGATGGACTATAAATGCACGTGTAAAAGACGTCGCCATGGTGACGTCCTCTCTCACCCGAAACACAACATGGTATATATTGAACTACACGTAGCTAAAAGTCAAAATAACAATTATACATGCAACCTCAGATAACTGTAGACATGCACACATGTATCTGAATGCATTTTTAGGAAATGTTCTGTGTTACATATTTTTACCGATTTATGCCGTCATACCGCGACTATTTTTGGCCAGGGACACGACGTTGCCGTCGGACCAATGTTTGCTGGGAAATTAGGGGGAAAATTAGTAAGTGTTTAAATAGGAAGTCACATAGACAGATCGGTCATGCAACATCATTCAAAGGATCAAGTTCAAAGAAAGCAGACCTGTATGCTTACCTCTTCATCTTCATCCAGCAAATACATCCATCCCTTTTTACAGTTCAGAAGGTCAAGCTTGTAGAAAACAGAACCAGTTGCGTTAAAACAAGTGAATGCATAAGCAATTCGATGTGTATAATAAGCTCAACATCTCCAGTTACAGTATGAATCTTTCAGAGCAACAGTGTGACATTCCAGAACACAGTAATCCTGAGCACGAGACATTCCAGTCGCGCGCGCGAGGAAGGGTGAGCGCGTGAATGAATCATTTACAAGTATTTCAACAATTACATACATTTTTAAAGACTTACCGACATGGGTATCCGGTTGTTGGCATGAAATAGGGAAGAAACTGGTTTAGTTGCTTAATTCTAGCTAGTACGTTGTGTCATCAAACTGCGTATTTGCACTTGTGAATTAAATAAATAAAAATTCGCGCTAATTTAAATAGTTTCCGCACTAAAGCTTATTAAACAATCATAAATACAAACACGTTAAATTATCCCTGCGTGACTAGACATGACAAGCATCTCTAACAGCTGGTCACGTGACCACAAGCTTCCGCGAACTAAGCAGCTCGCGGTTTGACACTTTACCACTAAACTGTACACTACAGCTTCTCTCAGTATAATATAAGCTTCAAATCCTCTCATAACTTCACTAAAACGTCTGTATCTAGCGCTAAATATAATGTTATTTCTGTCTAGTAGCTCAAAAGTGCGTTTTCGTCCGTCCTGCGAGCATAAACACCTGCTTCTGAATTAGAAACTGAATACCTCAGTGTTGGTAAACGAGTGGCGATGACTGTAGGTGACTTTACCTGCATCTGAGGGGGCTGTTCTGGACCTTTGTGTCCTCCGTTTACCATCTTAATGTTCTCTGCTTTTTTACTGGACCTCTGAGAACATATTCAGAGAGATACTGACTCAGCAAAACTAATATAAGCTATATTTATTTATTTTCTTGAGGAATCATTGTTGTGGGTGGTTGGCAGGACATTGCTATGTGTTTGCGACTTTGTGTGGGTGTTCTTGGTGTTTTTTAGTGTGTTGCTATGCAGTTATCAGGTTCTGGGTGGTTGCTCGGTTCCCAGCAAGCAATTTTGTGTTTAAAAGACGTCTAATAGCCATCCAGACACACAGCACAGACGTCTAGGCTAAAACAAGGCACAATTTGGGCTGTCGGTGAAAACTGAATAGACGTCTAAACCATAGCCCAAGAATAAACTAATCATCAATTAGATAAGAATGAAGAAATGAAACCAAACACCTTGTAATCACTGTTTACTTTCCTTACATGATGGAATATCATACATTTCGCAAGTTATTTTGGCAAAAATGACATGTAACCAAATTCAAGGTTATTTGGGCTAGAAGTGGGTTAGTCATAGCCGGACTATATCGGGTCTATAGTTAACCTATATGGTGAAATGACGGCTATTGCTTGCTGGGTTGTTACGTACCGACCCACACCAAAATCTCTATAGTATTCCACTCTCAAATATGTCTCAGATTTCAGTGTAAGTCTATTGGGATTTCTTAAGTATGATGCTGCAGATAATAAATAATAATAATACGTTTATTTTATAGCGCCTTTCAGAAAACTCAAGGTCGCTTTACAATAAACTACAAATAAACATGACATAGAAATGATACAAATAAACTGAGATGGATAACATAATAGATAGAAGTACATATACATAAAAATCATATCATAGAGTCAGGGGTCAGGGAAACAAGTAGCAAAAAGATATGTTTTAAGGTGGGTTTTGAAATTGAGTAATGATGAAAGGTCGCGGATGTGTTGGGGTAGTGGTACAAAAAGCCCTTCCACCAAACGATGATAGTTTGTGCCTACGGATCGTCAACAGACTGGTATCGGAAGATCTAAGTGTGCGAACTGGGGAGTAGGTATGGATGAGAACAGAAATATAGTTGGGGGCAAGACCATGGAGTGCTTTGAAGGTGATAAGGAGTATCTTGTATTGAATACGAAAGCGAACGGGTAGCCAATGAAGTCTGCATAAAATCGGAGTAATGTGGGAAGATTTCTTTGTGTATGTGAGGAAGATTCAGCAAAGTAGACAGTGAAATGAAAACAATGAGAAAAGGAAGTGTGTGAAACTTTGTGAACTCCAGCACCTGTGAATGGCCTGATGTAGTGCTGTTGGCCTTTGATGATGAGCCTCCTATTTCTTTGTCTGGACGTCTCCGCTCTTTCTCTCTGCGGTCTCTTCCTCTTTCTCTTTCTCGTCCTCTGCCTCGCTCTTCTGAAACCTCATTCTCATCATCACCATATCTCCCATCCCCATAGCTTTAGCCACAGAAAGAAGAAGAACATTTTACTGACAGGGTTTCCACTCTCTCTCTCTCTCTCTCTCTCTCTCTCTCTCTCTCTCTCTCTCTCTCTCTCTCATGTTCATGTTTTATAAAAAAAAATATTTGGGCAAGCTAAAATGGCAATTTGGTTTTCACGTAAAAGGAAAATTGAATGATGGTGGATCAACTGATGCATTTGCAGTGTTAAAGGGGTTAATAAAATCCCCTATCAATATAGTGTTTGGCTATTACAAGTTGGTTAATGACTTGATGTTTTCAGAAGTAAATGGGGCATAAACAAATGTATTTGCGATGTTGACCCTGATGGGTGTCTTCAAATTTATGCATGAGTGAAGTTTGATTGTAAATTTTTTTTTTTTTTTTTTTTAGAAACAAGTGTTATGTTTCTAAGATGCTATTTCACATCTTGAGACTCTGTTTTTAAATCCATTGCGCTCCTTCTAGCTGCTTTTGTTAATGTTATATCTTAAATTTTTTTGTTAATCTCTATCTCTCTCTCTCTCTCTTACTCTGTCTCTTACTCACTCGCTCATGCCCCTTTGCCACTGAAATGATGCTGGTGCTTTCTCAGAGCCAGTCTGTATTTTCACTGGCTTGAGAGCTGAAAGATGATGTACAGGGTGATATTAGGCATGATCTGTTTTGGCTTCGGCACCGGCACCAGCACCATGTCAGCGGTAAAGCGGTATCGCTCTCCCTCTCTCTTTAAACCTCTGACCTGTGTTGGTTGTCTCTGCGTGGGCTCCTGCTCTGCGGTCTCCTCCTCACTACTATTGCTTCTTCTTCCTCAGGGTACAGCTTCGATCGGGGAATATCTGCTATGATCACATAGTCCTCAATGGTCATCTCTGGAACTGCTGGTTGGCTGGAAGACCTGGTGTTTTCGGAGAGAATTAGCGCCTCCAAGCCCCGCCTGATGTTGCTTCTGCTCCGATCAGTGACCGGCTTTTCCGTCTCTGCAATTAAAGCTTGGGATTTGGGCAAATCAGGGGTAGGAACTGGATTCCGACTCCGCCTTGATTGGGAGATATTTGGTGTTGATGCAGGTGAAGTTGGGCTTAGAGGAGAGTGGGTGGAGCTTATAGGTGAGTGAGTGGGGCTCGGATGAGAGTGGGTGTGGCTTCGATGAGAGCGGGTGGGGCTTAGTGATTGATGCGAATCAGATCTGGACTGTTTTTCTGAGGTGTACACGCCATTCCTGCGATTTTTTTTTTTTGAATTGCTTTTTAAAGTGCCATGTTCATCATAATCTCGACAAGGTGTTGAAGTACCAGTACTGTTAAAACCACTATTTCTGCTGTTGCGACTAGTATAACCACCATTATTTCGACTTCGAGTTACTTCACGATTGCCTCCGATTGGAGAGAAATCCCTGCTGTTGTAGCCAGTATTGCGACCACCACCACTCTTTCGGCTGCTGCGACCACTGTGGTTGCGTTCGTTAAAATCGCCGTCGATTTCCATATCAGAATGTAAACTTTTTGACCAGCTGTTCCTTTCTTCGGAGGCGTCTGACTCTGCCGAACTCGCGATTGACTTGAGATTCTTATACAGCTTTTCAGAATCCAAGCTGTGCCCGTAAGAACTCTGGGAGGGGCTTCTTTTGTGGGCGGGGCTAAAGGAGTCTGCATATTTATTCGTACCTGAGTTTCGCGAGGGGGTCGTGGTGCGCGTGACTGTCGAATCTCGTCTTCGTGACGGAGTGCATTTCCCAGAAGCCTGCTGTGAAGATGTGCGATGGCCGTGCGTTGTTGAACCTCGCCGATGGGACGAACTTCGCGATTCCCCCCGTCTTTGTGGCGAGACGTTCGTAGATCTCGGGCTGCAGGAACGAGGGCTTGCGCGGGATTGGCTGTCTCCACGTCTGAAATTTGAATAGGACATGTGTCGCTGAGGGGAGAGGCCGCTCATTGCCTCATCGCTGAAATTGTAAGTGCGCCTCCTATAGGACGGGAGGCCCAGGTCACGGTTTCGGAAAGGGATGGCGGCTTTACGTTCTGGACTGTGATTGGCCGGAAGAGGGTGGCCTCTCTCGTAGTGACGCAAAGGAGACGGAGGGCTGCCATCTTCTTGTTCCCGGTCTCGTGAGAGGAAGCGATTGGCTCTCTTAAAAATGGCACGTCCACCACTTTGTTCTGTTTCTCTTCTAGTCTCTGTTTGAGGAAGACAAGGTATTGACACTGACTGCACTGATGCACAAACATGTATAATTAATGTATAATACATCCATGTATGATACATTTTGTAAAATTATTTATTAGGGGTGTAACGGTACACAAACATGACGGTCCGAGTCACGGTTCGGTACAGGATGGGGGAGAAAACTATTGCTTCTTTTTTCAGTTTTTTTTATTTTTTATTAAACTGTTTTTTGTTTTGTTTTTAACAAAGTGTGTATATGAGTTTAAATAAATTCAATTGAAATAAAAAATTTCTTTAGGATAAAAAAATATTTTTTAGTTAATGCTGTAAACCAGTGGTTCTCAAAATGTGGTACTGTAGTGGTACGCAGAGGAAACACTGAATTTCGATCTCACCGGTGTGAGTAGAACGTGATCAACTGCTAAATTCAAACTGTGCTTTTTTTTTTCAACTAACGTGATCATTATAAAGGCGATTCAATGCTATAGCTAACAAATTTGTGAATATTTTGAATAAAAATATAAATAAAAGCAGATCATCAGTCATTGAGTGGTTGTGGTCGCGTGACAAGCAATGACGCGTCACCATGGAAACAAAGTGATACGATCTATAACGGTTGCCTTGAAAAGCTTACGCTTGGGGAGCAGCTGAATTTTTTGTGTGTGAAAAGGTTAAATATAAATGAATGTTAGGTGGATGATTAAATGATGAAAAGTTCAAAACTGCTATTGTGGCTTCAATCTGGCAAGAGAAGTTTGGATCAGGAGGAGAATGTTTCAAATACAAGAACTGAAGAGGATGAGAGTGAACCGAGCACAAGTGCTAACAACAGTGTACTTTTAAGTACAATACATTTTCATTTAATCTGTAAGTACAGTTTTTATTTCACTTTAATTTAATCATAAAAAAAAGACCTGTATGTAAGCAGCACGCAGTGTTGATGTTAAAACTGTTGTTACAATGTTTAAAATGGCTGACAACAATAAATATTCTTATTATAAATAAAACTGCCTGGTTTTTGAGCTGTGCATAACTGTAGCTGAATAGTTAGGCCTACTACGCTACTGTATTTTAATATTGGTCATTATGGTGGTACTTGGAGAGACAAATATTTTCTGAGGTAGTATTTGGTGTAAAAAGTTTGAGAACCACTGCTGTAAACTATATGGGGAGCCCTTAATTACCCTTTACTATTACATTAAAGCTTACAAGTAACAACAGAGCCCAAATTATTAAATTCAGTTGCTATTTATTTTTATATATAATAAGCAACACTCATATGAAATGCTTTCTCTAGAGTTAATTTCTCTAGTGAACTAATCTGCTGTCGACACTAAATGCGGTAAACTGAGGTAAACATAATGCTACATGAGATATTATTCTCAAACTGTTTTATTAATATATTTCTGCAGTTGAAACACTGGTTGAGAGATGTAAACACATCGATCGAAAGTCGTTTTTTTTTTCTTCTTCGCTGCAAACAGCGTTGCATTGCCGCATGCCCCCTTCTGGATTGGAGTGTGGATCCCCTGTTACTGAATGTATTCGTCGTGCCACTGCATGAACCAAACCGTGACGTCCACACCGTACGAATATATGTATTTACCGTTACATTCCTATTATTTATTGATTGTTGCATAAATACTCTGTAATACTGCTGTAGTCCCGTTCACACTAAGAACGATAACTATTTTAGAGTCCACACCTACGCACAATATTGTTCTGTTTATTATAAGCAATATTATTTTCTGCCGCTTTAATTGCTCAAGCTCTTTAAAGTTGGGTGGATTCTGTTTCGCTGTCAGTGTTTTTTTAATCATTCATCAACTGGAAAAAATTCTTCTGAAAGTGATTCCAACAATATCGTTCCTCTGTGTCGTTATCATTATAGTTGTGGTGTGCTATGATTTTTAAAACGATATCTTTATTGTATCATTATAGTCATTGTCCTTGGTTTCAACGGAATTTTTGGAATTACCGTAATTCAGGATTCCAAATTGTAAAAAGCGTCCTTATAGAACTGGTCCTCTTTTCTGGGAGATCTGACTTGTACCACCTGACGGCTGCATTGCCATACGGAAACACTCAAAATGGCTCCGTCTTCAGCAATAAAATGTTGTTAAGTTACTATTTTGTAATATTTCTGCTTAGTAATTCCTGTAATTGACTATTGTTTGTCTTAATACTGCAAGAATAATTAGAAAATAAATAAAAGGCATACATTGCAATTTAACGTAGCTAGCACACCAATTAATACAATCTAATGTCCCACTAAATAAGCGATACGTTTATTAATAAGGCATTTGCATAACGACTGTTACTTGATGTGTTGTGGTTTTGTCTGTTGATCACTCTAATTACACAGATCCGAGGACGTGAAAAGCTACGAGTAGAACGTCAAGGGTTGTCCTCGTGTAATTATGGTAATTATGATACAGCGTAAATCTCACCAGTGTGTTGGCTGACACTTTCTCTTCTGCTCATGCTGATGCTTTCTCTCCTGCTGGTGTTGGCGCTTTCTCTCCTGCTCTGCGTTTCTATCACTGAGCGACTCTCTGAGCGCTGGAGAGCCGGTTCCAGTCGAGTCATGCTTTAGGTCTGGCTCTGAGAACTTCAGTTTAGTAATGATCGCTCCTTCAGATTGCAGATACGTTCTTCAGGTCCTCTCTCAGAGGTCACACTTTATTCTGAAGCTGTTAAATAAATTAAATAAATAAAAGAGAGATAAAACAAGAGAAGGAGAAAAAAAAAATGCAAATGCATCTCATCCAAATCTAATGGTCCTTACAAGGTATCAAAAGCCCATAAAAGTTACTTTAATGTCATAATTAAACTAAGGCTTAATCCTGGCTTAATCTAAACCCTGTCCGTGAAACCAGGCCTAAACTTAAAATTTTAGTGCAGAACGAACACTTACCTTTTTTAAGTTGAAAGTGAACAAGAAAAAATATCTGCCAATGGGATAAGAAAAATAAACTTAATTCAAAGAAATTACAAGTTTATTTTTCTTACCCCATTACAAATTAACTCACTTACTTTTGATGCATTTTTCAAAACACTAGACATGATATTTTATGTCATTTTGCTTCTCATGCTAATATCTTCATTTAGGAATTAATTCATTTTTGTTTCATGTTATCTTTGGAATTATGTAGCATATTTATACAGTGCTATTAATGGTAGCTAAACAATTTTGACACTTTGACTAAATTACTGAACTTGTGGATGTCATAAAAATGGACTCTTTACTGCCTGTTCCTGGTTTGCAGTGTAGTTTATTAGTAGTAGATTAAAGCAGATGGTACATCACTCTCTAATGAGTCTTTGTCTTCATCCATTATCTGAATTAGACACGGTCAAGTAACATATTGACGTATTTCAAACAGTGTTCAGCTCCACCTGCAGCTCGAGGAGAATGATGCTGATCTTAAGAAACAGATGTGTGTCAGGTCATGTGAATGCCGTTCTTCAATGTTTTCTTGATTCGAGGAAAGCTTGTAAACCGTTTAAACCAGAGATGCCTGAACCAGTTGGCCAGTGATGACCTTTGATTTGCCCTGCCATCAACAGAGGGGGGAAATAGAAAAGAAAAAAAGAAAAGAAAAAAAGTGCCATTTAAGCATATCATAATTTCTTATTAATTTATGTTTTAAACTTATTTTCTCATTGAAATGTGTAGATTATAAATAAAATTTTCTGAATGTAAATTTAAAAATAAAATAGTTGCATATAATGCAACATTAACCTTCGGTCCATAGTTTTTTACTGTCATTGACATACTATTATAGTTTTATATAATTATTATTTTTTTTATTTTATTTTTTTTTTTTAGTTAAAGTTTTAGTAATTTCGTAGTGTGTTTATGTAATTTTATTAGTTATTGGTTTTTTTATTATTAATTTTTATTTAATTATATTAGTTAAGGTCAAGGTACACTAAATAAAAATGAGATATTGCTTTGGCAACTAGCTGAAATAATCTTTATTTAATTTCAGTTACTGTTTATTTCATTTTATGTATCAATTATGGTTTTAATTTGAACTAACTACAATCCTGCTTTGTATTAAAAAGTTTGGGCATCTCCTGGTTCAAGCGAACGTTAGATTTTAGTTTTTCTGTTTTACATCTAAATATCTGTTCCGTGTTTTTTTTTTATTGTGCACAAGGTTTGGTGTCAGGAGAAAACTTCATTGCATTGTCCTTTTACTGATTTGCATGTAAACCATAAAATGCATTTATAAGGATCTGATTTTCCTTTTGCTGTAGATTACTTCTGACGGCCCTTCAAAACATCAATACATCAATACATCAAGTGGCGAAGAACAAATTCACATCACAGCTGCTGCTTGTTCAGGACACATCACCTTAATCTCCCTGATTGGCAGATTGTGACGGAATCCAAGCGTTCTTGAATAATTTACATCGCTAAGGTGAAGGTAGAGACTTTTAACTCCTAAATACAGCGATAAGTGCAATCTTAGCAGGATCTGTACCAGAAACAGGATATTTTAATGTAGCTTGTGGGTTAAACAAGTTCCTCGAGGCTTAAAGGTTAGATGGATGTTATGCCAGAGCTCGAGCAACTAATCAATTGATGTTACTATGTAAAATAACTCAATTTAACCTCTACACACATGAGAAAAGCAATTGTAGCTACACTACAGTGTGAGGCGTGAGCTTACAGCACAGACATGCAAGGTTAGCAAGCACTTTTTAGTGTTAGCAGAAAGTAGCCAGCAAAGATAGAACAGCTAAGCACAAGTCAATCCAAAAGCAAAGTCCACAAATAAAACACAAACCTTCTCAGCGCTCCCAAGACTTCACTAATGTCCTTGCCAGCGTCTTGTATCTCTCCTTCTTCTCCCCATCTCTGTGGCGTTCTTCCTCTCGCTCTTTCCTCATTACTTTAGGACCGGCAGGTGTAACTCAAGCTAGACTCTGCCTCTCCTCATGACTATTTCATCACACCTGGTCTGTCCCTATTGCACCCGAGTCCTCTTCCTTGTTCTCCTGTTCCCAGTTCACATTTTCTTCTCGTCCTCTTATCTGTGTTCTTCAGTTATTTCCAGCTCTGCCCGAACCAGCCTCAGTTTCTTCCTTGGTCAGTTTTCCAACTTCACCTGCTGGTAATGGCGCATTAATAACTAGAGTCAGTGGACGTGAACCGAGCCCTCACAGCTCAGTTGGACGTGACTGATGACTTTGCGATTTTGAGTATTTTAGCGTCCATGTTGTGCCGGAATATAGTGTTACTGTCTGTTCCCTGAGGACTCTACATGATCGGCTCATTAAAATGCAAGGGATCACAGAGCAAACCTCTTATTCCCTTCTTCGTTTTCCATGAAGTCACATTGATGCCAGCTTAGGATCTAGTGCTAATTGAAGTGCAGAACGCTTACCCAGTTTGATCTTGGGTTGTTTGTGCAAAACTATGTTTCTGCACTTGGCAGAGGCCTTCTTAAGAAAGCAACTTAAGATTGCTCTAATATTTTAATATGAAAGGCCATGGCCATATTTATTCTTTAGGCACCAAATATTAAATAATTTAAGTTTCATTCGATTTTTACATCTTCTAAAAAATGTAAGTGTTTTCTCATGCGAAACTCTCCACAGTGATGCTAGAATGTTCTGGTTGGTTGTCAGGGCGTTGCTATGACATTGCAACCGTGTTCTGAGTGGTTGCCAGAGTGTTGGTATGAGGCTGCCATTGTGTTGCTATGAGGTTGCTATGGTGTTTTTAGTAGTTGCCAGGGCATTGCCATGTGATTGCTAGGGTGTTTTGAGTAGTTGCTAGGGTGTTGCTATGGGATTGCTGGGGTGTTTTGAGTAGTTGCCAGGGTGCTGCTATGTGATTTCTGGGGTGTTCTGGCCTGGGTGGTTTCAAAGGTTTGAGATTGCTAGGGTGTTTTGAGTAGTTGCCAGGGTGTTGCTATGTGTTTGCTAGGGTGTTCTGGGTGGTGTCAAAGGTTTAAGATTGCTAATGTTTGTATTGTAGGGTGACCACAGCATTTTCACCCCTTGTCCCGCACGTCGCATATTTCGATATTTTCATCAGTCTGTTGGTTTTTTAATGATCATATTAAGAAAATGTGCATCTTTTGACTTTTTAAGAAAGCATTTTATTTATTGTTTTTGCGGTGTAGTTTTTCACCTATATTTAACAGCACTTTGTCAGAAGTACAAATACAAAAACAGCCGTTTTTTAAATCCTATCCAGTGGTTGAAAAGAAAGGAGTAAACACGGTTACTAGTATGTTGTGACGGCTGTCAATCAAAATGTGAAGTGGTGATTCATTCCATGTGTTCCCTGTCAGAAAACAAATGGATAATTCGGTAAATAAAATGTTCTAATTTAACAGAATTTATCAACTTGTTGGTTTTAATTCACATCCTTTCTAAAAATATGAAAGTTTTTGGTTTAATATATTCTTAATATATAAGACTGTAAATTAACTAATTTCATGTTGTTTTATATTTTATTTGTTCATTATTTATTTTGTTGGATTTTAGTTGGACTTGAACTGTTTCAAAAATAGTGATCTGCTTGATGCCTGCTGCCTTTGGGCTCAGTGATGTTGAATTTAAATGACATGTAAAATAAAGACATGTTATGTTACATTTTGATGTAATGCTGTTTTCTGGAAGGGACTAAAGAACAAAGTATTTTTATCAGCTGAAATGTGGAATACAAATGTTTTTATTTAGTTAAATAGACATTATATAACAGTTTCAGGGTATGTTTTAGTGTTGGTAACATGTCCCACATTGTCCAACACAAACTTAGTAATCGTCCCACATTTGGTTTGTTTGATGGTGGTCACCCTAGTTGCCAGGGTGTTGCTATGAGATTGCTAGGGTGTTTTGAGTAGTAGCCAGGGTGTTGCTATGTGATGCTGGGGTGTTTGAGTAGTTGCCAGGGTGTTGCTATGTGATTGCTGGGGTAATCTGGATGGTGTTAAAGGTTTGAGATTGCTAACATATTTTCAGTAGTTGCCAGGGTGTTGCTATGATATTGCTAGGGTGTTTTGAGTAGTTGCCAGGGTGTTGCTATGTGATTGCTGGGGTGTTTTGAGTAGTTACCAGGGTGTTGCTAATATGTGATTGCTGGGTGTTCTGGGTGGTTTCGAGGGTTTGAGATTGCTAATGTGTTTTGAGGTGTTGCTAGGGCATTGCGATGAGACTGGTAGTGTGTTTTGAATAGTTTTTTAGAGCGTTGGTATGTGATTGCTGGGGTGTTCTTTGTGGTTTCGAGGGTTTGAAATTGCTAAGTTGTTTTGGGTGGTTGTTAGCAAATGGCTACTGTACTTTCTGTCAAATAAGTCACACCTGACTTAATATCGCACTGGGTCAAAATTGCATTGTTGAGAGAAAAAATACTGTAAGGTGCATCTGAGTATAAGCCACACCTTATCATTACATTCAGAAATAATGTGAAATGCCAGTAAATAAAACAACACATTTAGAAACATTATAAATGCTATAAACATGTATTTTAGTTTCCCTCACTCCACAAAAAATCTGTCCAGAAATCTCCCTCTTCCTATGTGCCCGCCTGATTTCTAAGTCTCATCTCCTCTGCTGGTTATGGCCACTGCCCTGGATTCGTCGGCTCCGATGGTGTCGTCCAGCTCCTCGGCTCTGTCCCCAGCGCTAGCTCCATGTGGCTCCCGACCACCAGCTCGGCGTGAGGTTTAGTCCCCGGCTTCACCTTGGGCCTCCACCAATCCTAGGACTCCTCCAAGCTCCTTCGAGATCCTTCCGGGTATCCTGCTGCACCTTGACTCTCCATCCCTTTGGCTCCACCGGGCTTCTCCTTCCCTCTGGCTTCCCCATCTTCCTCACTCCAATCCATCGTCGCCCCGGTCTGCTGAGCCCCTGTCTCCGCCTCAGTCCCGCGAGCCAGCAGCTCCAGCAGGTCCGTCGGCCCGTCGCTTCGCCGGATACTCCACGCACCCTGCTTCCACCTCCGTCAGTCAGTCAGTTAATTAATCCCACACCTGTTTCTGTTCTTCCATTTATCTCCCTGATATTATTATGAGACTTTACTTAATCTTCTTCGTCATTCGTTTGTATACAGCCATCCCGTGACAGGAATCTAAGTCCAGTATGTTTCAGATGATAAAAAATGTGTATTATATTCTAGAAAATACAGTATGTGGTTGCTATTGTGTTCTGGGTGGTTGTCAGGGTGTTACTACGAGGTTGCTACTGTGTTCTATGAGTGAATGAGTTGTATGTTATGAAAGTTATGAGGTTGCTAAGTATTAGGGATTTTGAAAAATCCATAACTCTAAGTATGAGCAGTAATAATAGTGAGGCTTGTCTTGGTGTAAATAAAGTTTAAAACTGCCTAAAATAAAGTTTTTAATTATTGATCTCAGGGTCAATATCTTAATTAAGTGAATTGCTTTTTTTGCAGTGCAATGTGAAGTAGTTTTAAGTTACATTCAGATGTGAAATATCAGAGAAGACCAAGAGACGTGAGCTGAAGGGTCTCCATTGTGTCTCTCATCCATTGCCATGTGGGGTCTAGCTGGTGTTTTCTGCCTGCAGGACGCTTTGACTCAGGAGGACAGACAACATCTGTCGTTCTTTGCCCCCTCCCCTTCCCTCCATTCATAGGCACACACTGCCTCTCCCAAATGGTGCCCTTTTGTATCGGCTATTGTCCGCCACTACATTGTGTGACTCTGCCTGTTCCCCAGAGCTCCATTGATGAGTGTTGTAAGAGACCTCAGCCAGAACTCCTCTGAACTTCTCCTCCAGCTTAATGTTTAGCCATAAAAGCTCAACAAAAGATGTTTTGTTCTCTAGCTACTTCAATGTTAGGATACAAAATATCTTGCAACGTTTTTTTCTTAATAGAAAGCACAAGCTGCTTTAAGAAAAAATGCATTAAAAACAACTTTTTCTTTTCTTTTTTTTTATTCATGCATGTTTGAAATCAAGAAAGGCTTTCCCGCCAAAACACCTGCCAAATAGCTTCATCCATTTAGGAAATCTGCCAACTAGTTCAGGGTTTTTTTTCCCCTCAGCTCTTCCCAAAGCTTTAAATTTCTCTCTCTAGTCTGGTTGGAAAACTTGTAAACATCCTGCAGCTATTTGACGGCTTTTCTCAAAGGCCCATCTCTTGAGCGATGCACCCGCGGCAGGCAGAATTTGGGGTAAAGCGATGAATAGCTCAGTATGGGGTGACCAAGAGGCCAGAGCAGATGTTAATGATTAGCTTCGTTCTCATCCCTATAAAGAACCTGCATCCCAATCTATTCCCTATTTTCTAAGGAACCATTTCTAACCCTTACAGAGTGGCACACATAGAAGTCATAAATCCAACACCCAGAAAAGACTTGATAAAAAACGTGAATCACCACAAAAGAGGCTTAAATAAAAAGAGGCTCCAATTTAGCAGCATCTAAAAGTTTTTCAGTTTGTTTTTGGTGTTATGTTCATGTGATTTATAAGTTTGTCTTTACTTTAGACTGAAAATGCTGTAACAATTGTGTCGGTATTCAAATATGAATGTAAAGATGCTGAGCGTTTACATTTAAGACCAGTGTATGTGGTGCAGCTGTCAATAAAACAATAACATTTATTCAATAGTTCATAATCTTTATTTGGAAAAATAATTTAAGCTAAAACTTCATTCAGAGAAAGGAAATCAAACAAAAACCTGTTAATGAAAACAATAGCATTAATAACATTTTTTTACAATCCTTCTTTAAATATCTTTTTCTCAAAACATCCCAGCAACCCGAAGTGCCTTTGCAAGTAACAGGAGCAACTTAGGAAAAACGCAAACTTAAATAATCTTAAAAACATTACAAATATTTAGAAATACAACTTAAATAAAAATAAATTAACTTAAATCATACAACTCTTGTTATAAAAAAGAAAGCAAAATACATACAAACAAGGATATTATTCATCATCAACACAAACTTATTTTCTTACGTCGAAAAACAAATTACGCACATTTTCTAAACCATAATGCAAAAAAAGCGGAGGCTTGGAAGACTTTGAGAATTTTTTTTTTTTTGAGCACTTATTTTTCCCATTTACACAGTGATCAAGTAATACACATAGTTTCCACTGGTCATGTGACAGGATATGACATCATGTGACATTTTAACCCAGTGCAAGACAGGCCAGTATGGTCTGGTAACATCCACCGTTTTGATGTAGTCCCTTGTACACTGACTTGTGGGGCCAGCAAATGTTGCCAAAATATTGCTAAAATGTTGTCACAACTTTGCCATGGTGTCGCTGAGACAGTCAATGGCAAGAAAATTTGTGACACATTTATTTTAAACTACTTCCTTAACATCCTTAATGTTTGGTGCAGTCTCTGGGCACAGTAAAAGCCTGTGGGAATTATTGGCGAAAAACCAGCAAATGTTGCCAAAATATTGTTAAAACGTTGCCACAATGCTGACAAAGTATTGGACATCACATGGCAAAACACTGCGATACTTTACTTTACTTGTATCTTTCTGTTACGTTTTTTTCCTAATGCCATTTTCGTGTGTGATGAACCCACGTTTAAAAAAAAAAACTTTAAAAATGGACACACATTGTCCAACACCTTTAAAATGGCTTTACAGGTAAATTTTACAACTACATTTGAAATTTCAATGACACTCCTGCCATCATTATCATTTCCACAAGTTTCCAAGCCTACAGGCCACCACTGCCTGTGCTTCTTTCAGTACAGAGAACCAGCTCATCCTGAATATCAGTTAATCAGTCTTAGTTTCTCAGCAGCAGTAGTCACGAGGTGGGACGTTTCCACCTAAGGTTTCGAGCAGCAGCATTTTCTTAGGGAGTTCAAAATGTCTCCCATAGGACACAATGAGCATCGGCTTCCTGCAGGCCCATTACACCTGAGATGGGGAAAAGGATGAGACAATAAAAAGTCTGTTAGTTCCCAGATTCAAGGTCAGGATGCTGAATGGATGTATGTTCTTTGTATGATGTAAAGTCAACTATATGTGAAACTCACCTCAGTTGCAATTACACATTCATCTTTTTCCTCCGACATTACCATGACGGATTTGTATTTGGTGTCGACACAAGCCGACGTGGATGCCGATGCACATGCCGACGCACATGCTGACTCGGAATACAGCGAATCGGAATAGTTTGATTCTGAATACTTTGATTCTGAGTACTTTGATTCAGAATACTTTGATTCAGAATACCTTGACTCTGAATATTTTGACTTTTCTGATGCATCACTGTAAAGAGAAGAGAGAGAATAGTGTGTTAGCAATGCATACATTTGAGAGCACGTTGAGTTGATAGTTACAAGAAGAAATCTTAATACAAGAATAACACCAGTTTTACCTTTTCAGACGTTTCCTGCGCTTCTCCTCAAACTCGGAAGAGTCCTGCAAAGATTGGCACTTTACGTCCTCGCAGCTATCGGACAACTCCTTCGCTGTCATTTCCTTCCCAGCGTGCTCCAGTTTCACCTCGTGCTTCACCTCGTATTTTACTTCATGCACCAGGTTGTAGTCTGCAGGTGCATGTCGTGTCTTATAGCTCCTCTTCTCTGTAGTCATGCTCAGGTCATCGTGATCACTGTGAAAATCGATCTTCTTGTTGATGTTCTTGACAGGTGCTGCCCCGACGACACTTACAGCCAGATCTTTGTCACGATGACAGTTGTTTGTAAGGTTGTTGATCGTTTCGTTTTCCCCGTTGGCGACCTCCTCCTCCCTATCCCGCCGGCGCTGCTGAACCTTTGAGCGAACGCAAACCACCACCACGGCACATGCGACCACCAGCAACAGCACCAGCAGGACTCCTGATCCCACAGCAGTCCAGGGAACGTCGCTGGCTATTTGGGAGGCTCTATCCGGAAGCAAGAACTGGCAATTGCGTCCTCCATATCCCGAAACGCAAGCACACACGTATCGGTTGTTCCTCTCGTGGCAGGTGGCGCCGTTATGGCAGGGGTTGTGTTGGCAGCGGCTTACAGGTGAACTGCAGTTTCGTCCGGTGTAACCAGGTGGGCATGTGCAGATGTAACCACTGGCGCTTTCCTGACATGTCCCGCCATTTTGGCAAGGGTACAGCGAGCACTCGTCTCCGGCGCGATCGCAGTTCATACCCGTGAACCCTTCTGGACACTGGCACAGGTACGAGTTCACCAGGTCAACGCATCGTGCACCTGTGGATCAAAGTGGGAAGAGAATGAGATTCTGGACTGGTTTCAACACAAAGATCAGTGAAGTTCAAATACAACATACCGTTCGAGCATGGACTGGAGGAGCAGTGGTCGATCTTCTTCTCGCAGTTGAACCCTGCGTATCCAGTGGGACACTGGCAGAAATAACCACCGTCAGGGTTGTCGGCGCAGCGTCCGCCATTAAAGCACGGCCCATCCGCACACGTCATGGCGCTAAGCTCGCAGTTGTTGCCATAAAAGCCCGGTGGACAGGTACAGCTGTAGGTGTTTTCCATGTCCTGTGAAAGCAAAAGGAATGGGATGCTCAGCAAACAGAACGAGTGTTTTTTTGCATGTACGTGGTTGTAAAGTCTTAGGGTGAATGTATTCACACCAGGAAAGTCCGCTAGTTCACTTGCTTTGGTCCGGACCAAATACAGTGTTGATTTTTTTAGTTTGGTGTGGTTCGTTTTCACACTGCCCTTTTTGCAAGTGAACCAAAATTTGTAAACAAAACCACTCGTGTGCTAAGGTCATCCATTTATTGGACAGAAATTCGAACCGTACCAGAGTTCGTTTGGAACCGGACCGAGACCACCTCTTCAGCTGGGTCTCGGTTCGGTTGTTGAATCCGTATTCATGTCCGTATGTTTGCTGTATTCACACCTGCCCAAAAGTTCCGCACCAAGGGGGGAAACGAACTTGAGTTCGATTCAATCGAACCAAACAAGACAGGTGTGAATACACCCTAATTTATGTAAAACATGTATACTTACAGTGCAGCTTCCTCCGTTGCGGCAGGGGTTCCCTGTGCATTCGTTGACCTCGATCTCACAACTGGCTCCAGTGAATCCTGGGCGACAGGAACAGGTGTAGCTGCCCTGACCGGTGTTACTACAAGTGGCTCCATTCAGACAGGGCTTATGATGTGTGCAGTAGTTCAGATCTGTAACAGAGGCGGACATATGTTGAGCACATGTGGATTAAGCAGTGACACATGGTTGAACCGCAGCTGGACAGCTGTTGCTCACTCTTTCTTTTGTAGTCTTGTGCACTTGGAAACTCATATTTCTCTTTCAGCCAGCCTCTCTACCAAACATCCCTCTGTCATTTAGTCTTTCAAGGCCATTATAAATGCTGTTCTTTGATCTTTTGTGTGCCTTACCTTGGTTGCAGAAGAGGCCTCCCCAGCCTTCCTGGCAGTTGCATTGCCATGGTTGTTGGCAGGTCCCATGAAGGCATCCTGGGTAACGTATGCACTCATCACAGTAGCGTCCTTTAAAGCCCACTCTGCACCTGATGCACAATATAAACAAGTGATCCAGTTAGAAAATCAGTCCTGAATGTGATTTCAACAGCTAATGATGTAAACATTGTGATGAACGTACTTGCACTCTCCAGGTTTCTCGCAGAAGCCGTGCTCCTCATCACATCCTGGGAGGCAAATTGCTGTAAGGAGGATAAAACACCTGCATTAGGATCAAGGATCCACACCTTTTACATTTTCCCATAAAATGTTTGTGTCAAATGAGGGGGCCACGTAAACCTATTAGCGTTCTCTCTTGCTAAAAAAAATAAATGCTCAAATCTCCTAATCACCTCTGAAGAATTTCTGCTTAACACATGACAACAATAGGGAGCTCACAAACAAGGGGACCCTTCTTTCCTCCCTCTCTTCACTGTGGGTCAAAACTTTTTTTTTCTCCTCCCCTGTGCTCTCGATGTCTCCGGGTAGGGAAGATAAGAGTGGACAGCTGGTGTATGCGCGGCCAGCGGGCGACAGCTGCTCCATTGTCTGCGCACTCCCGGCAGCTGCCCACTTCAAACAATACCTCCCCTCCGCCAGCCAATCGGCAGCCGGCCCACTCCGCCAGCAGCCAATCGAACGGCAGCATGTAAATTTATGGCACGCGTGAGATTATTCCTAAAAACTTTCCTCCTCCCGACTGGAATAAATCAAGTGGTGTGTTGTGAGAGTGGGCTGGAAGGGGGAGTGTGAGTTTGAGTGTGGGGGGCAGGGTTTTAGTTACAAGTTGTTTGTAACCGTTAACTTTTTTTTTCTCCCTCTCTTTTCTAAATAACAGCACAGCCTTTCAAAAATCTGAGTTTTTCATGATAGCAGAGCGTTATGTTTACTATACCATTAATAATTTAGTAATATACAATATTTTTTTACTCACGTTCTGTGCAGTATTGGCCCTTCCATCCTGCGTCGCAGATGATTTCTCCACGTTCCCCGCAGGTGAAATGACCGAATGCGTCGTCCCTGGGCCGGCAGAACACGGAGCATCCCTCTCCGTAGTAGTGCTCATCACACACAAAGCGATAGGAGTACTTGAGCTCGGTTCGACCCACGCTGTGAAGGTCCTGAGACCAGTCCTCGCCCACAGTCAAGTGCCTCTGTGTGGTCATGGTACTGATGATGCGCTCTGGGTTTTCTGTATAGAAAATGCATGTTTTTCAGTCATGCCGTTCAAAACAATATACATACACAACTCTTTATTTTCTCTTTTTACTGTCAGATAACATACCTGTTGTCAGATCCTCTTTGGAATCAGCATGCACCGCTTCAATAATAAGAGAAAAAGTTCCCTGCAACAGCAAAAACAGATTTGTCCATTAGAAAATGAGCTGACCATCACTTTTGAAGTCTACTTTGGTACTAAAGGGTACTCACCGGCCATGTGAAACCGAAATTCATCCTGATGGGATTGGTGAAAGAGCCATCCGGTAAGGTATCTGGCACTTGGAAAGAGTTGGACCCCAGCACAGGGGTGGCGGTGCCTCCGTAGGTGCAGGGTGGCTCTGGAGATGCATTGGGCTGATAATGTTTTAAACAGATGCGGAAAAAAGTCTTGCAGTCGCACTGCTGGTACGGGGTGGTAAGTCCACCTTTACAGCAGTTCTTGTTGCCTTGCACGCCCTTCTTGTTCAAAAACTCCTGCAACTTCAGCTCGAAGACGCCAGAGGAAGACGCCTGGAGAAGAATGAATGTATGAGTATTAGATATAAATGTGATTGCAATTTAACACATTACCTTATTCTGACATGAGCGAGGAGTCCTTACCTGGCAGAGCAGCATGTACAGGATGGAGAAGAGCAACAGTAAGTGGCGTCCCATGATTAATAAATAAATAAATAAATAGTTTTTTTTTTTTTTGGGAAAGTCTTTGAGCAACTTGGCTGCTCCCAGATCAGTCAGGAGATCCCTCGTATTAAAAGCCTCTTCTTTTCGCCGGCTGATTCATTGGAAGAGGCTTGCTTTCAAAAGATACTGAGCGTGAACGCAGTTCCCTTTCATGTCAAAACAATTCCCAGTTCTTCCCCGCGAAAAAAAAGTGTGTCCAAAACAAACTGAAAGTTCCAAATTAAAATAGAATTCTTGTGGAATTCCGTCGGAATGATATAATCCTCAAAATTCGGAGAAGAATGCGCGTGTGTGCTCTTATAGTTCCTTCTTCGTCTGATCCTAAACCAGGGTTTGTCACTGGTCCAACATCCCTCCTCACGTCTTTCTCCGACGGACACTGTGCGTTTGTATCTGGAGCGAGGCCGCCTGCCGCCAGTTTTATACGGGGTGCCACATGCCGGGGTAATAATATGCTAATGAACCGCTACCCCCAATCTGTCCCACGCTTTACAATGCGGCTCGCTTGCAACCAGCCCCTACCAACCAACCAACCAAACACATCAGCGCGCTGCTGTGTGCGTAAAAGTGACTGTAATTTACAACTTGAAGTTTTAGACACATTGTTTATTATTATTTGCATTAGAATATGACACAGTGCAACGTGGCGTACAAGTTTTTTTTTCTTTTTTTTTTTCTTCATTTACGCGCCCAGGGAGTTACGCGTGTTTTTGTGTGTGTCTAAAAAATTTAACTTTTAATTTTTTAAATTTTTTTTTTTTTAGTTTAACTTCCAGCACATTTAAGAAAGACATTCTCAGTTTTCAACTCATGTCTACTTCCCTTTGCGTTTCCTGTTTGAGGGAGTCCTGATTTGTGTCTAAAAAACATTCCTCAGGCTAACACTGTGTGTGCGTCAGGCAAACTCACAAAAGAATACGCATCATTTGTATGGAGGCCAAATTCTCCACTTGCTTTTCCCTTTTCCGCTGTGTGTGTGCGTGCGCGCGTGCGTGTGTGTATACGCGTGCAGTGAAAGAGTTCGAAGCGCGCGTGTGTGTGTGTGTGTGTGTGTGTGTGTGTGTGTTACTCGCGTGGCCATCCCCCGGGCTCACCGCTATTGTGTGCTGGCGGAATAAGTTTGCTCTCAGCTGTATGGTAATTTGGGCAGCACCTGCGCTACCGTTCTCATAATCGGCCGATCCACAGAGCCCCACAAAAACAAGCAAATCGCCTCCTTATCGTTCCATTCTCAGGAGCCCATTCAAACAAATATATGTTTGTTTTTCTTCGTCTTTTGAACCTCTTCGATGCCCGACTGTTGTCTTACATTAGAAGAACCCGCTACGTTTTTTTTCTCTAGCTAGAATTCGTTGTGTGAAAAAAGTGTTGTGTGTGTGTGTGTGTGTAGGAGAGAAAAAAGAGCGAGATTTGCGCGTGTGTAATGGGGGTGGTGGAAGGGGGGTCTTAATTTGGTCGTTCATTTAAGTGCGATTTTCTTAAGCACAAAAGCTTTTCGCCTGAGGTCCATAGTAACCAAACACAAGTGAGACAAATTACATCACTGTGTTAAGATATGCTTTGAGCTCTTTCTGTATTTCCAATCCACCAACCTTTAAATGAGCCAAATTTTCTGACATCATAGAGTGGGAAAAAAATCGATTCCTGGAGAAACTTTGCTGGTCGCGGGGGGCTGGGGTGGGACTTTGGGCATGGGCTGGAAAAGATGGAATTCCTCTTTTTCTGTATTTATAATTGTAAATGTTCTGATGACAACACAGGTGGTACACAGATCAACTTAAAGTTTATCAAATTTTGCCTCAAAACCATATAATCTGCATAAAGATAGAGTGACCCACAAAAAACAACATCAGGTCTCTGACTAAACAACATAAGCTTAAAACACAATGATGCATAACATCAATAAAGCTATTTAAAAAAAAAAAAAAATCAACAAATGTAATAGTTTGCACAGGTAATTCTGGGAATGTTTCCTTACCCATAAAAAAAAAAAAAAAAAAAAACTTTTGGGGGTTTTATGTATTGTTGCTGAATATTTTTTTCTCAGTAAACTCTTAAAAACAAAGTTTTTTTATTCTGCATCTATGGTTCCATGCAAAACCTTTAACACCAATGGAATCTGTCCATTCCACAAAAGGTTCTTTATAGCAAAAAAATAAATAAAATTAAAGTTTTTTAAAGTGTTTTTCACACTAAGAAAAATAATGGTTCTTTTAAGAACATTTCACTGACAGGTTCTTTGGGGAACCAAAAATGGTTCATTGGCATCACTGTGACAATAACTTTCTGGGACCATTTTTTTAACAGTAAAGTGTAAGGTAGTTAATACTTTTGTCCTACTTTTTCTTTAACTATATATATATACATACATATATATATATCTCTTTAAAGAAAACAAATATTTATTGGCTTATGCCTGTTTAGTGATGCATGTGATAAAATGATTTGGTGTATTTTTGCAACGTGTCTTAAAGTTAACCAATTTACTTTTTCTGTAACCAATTCATTTTACTGTATTATTTCCCCTTTTTAATACCCTTTACAGTGTGCAAGGCAAACATGAGTTCTCGAGCAACAGCTTTTAGTCAGGTTGTTTTGCTCGTTCCTTCTCCCTTGTGGAATGAACTAACAGTTGAAGCCTGTGGTAACTCAAGCCCCTCGGCTATCAGGTCAGTGGGACTCGCTCGCTTCTTGTTCTTGCCTTTCTTTGCGCTTTCGTTTTTCATTGATTGTGAAGCCCCTCGGGGGACAGTCACTGAAGGGGGTCTACGGTACGCCTTCAGACGCGACCAGACCCTTACACACCATCTGCCACTGACTAAACGCCTGTCTCCTCCCTCCCTCTGCCCGTGTGTGTGTGCTCACTGCCCTGGGTCTAAATTGAACTAGAAGCATGTTAAAGAACCTGTAACGGTATGGGCCGGCAGGGGCCAGATGGCGCAGGCGAAGCCAGAAGTGTTGCAGTCCCAGCGGAGTTAGACAGCACATGGGCGGCCGTGGGAACCTAAGCTGGGCTCGCATCACACGGGATCGATCATATGAAGTCGTGTGGGGATCACAATTAGGGGCTATAATGTTGTTTGCGACCTATCGATCGGCGAAGGGGTTGGAGAATCTGATTTGATACGCCACGGTTTATCTTACAAACACGTGGCACTCGATTGGAGAAGGTAATATGAATGAGAGGGCAGAAAGAGAGGCGCGCGCGCATCCAGTGTTTTAGGGAGGGGGTTAACTATTTATTTTTAAGGGAATTTTAAACATCTGCTTCTTTTTTTTCTTTTTTTTCTTGGAGCAATTTGTCTATAGGTTCGTGTCGCGCAACTATTGGCCAACCATTAATAATCTAAAATACTGTAAATAAAGCACTGTTTTTCATTATATAATTGGTCGATTTATATAGGTGAATTCAGGGTGATTTGGACATTGTTTTGCCATTGGGATGACTTGGAAAAGGTGTCCCAATCAACCTGAATTAACCCTTCGTGATGCTACATAATGACCGCGCAGCATCACTTTATTATTACGCTTACGCGTTCGTTAACTTTAACTAGCTCGTTTTAAATGTTTATCATTAGCTACTAAAACCCTGTCGAAACATATACTTGTATTTAAAAAAGCATAGGCAAATGCACTTTTACTAAAGACACCCCCAACCTTTTGTTTTCACTTCCTTTGGGGGTTAGAGGAGGGGTAATTCGCACCCCGTCCATCTTAGAATGAGAAATACTTGTTTTAGTCGCATATTTATCATATAGTTCCGCTTAAATACAAAAAGCACGCGCGTTGATCAGAGGCTACCTGTGGTCCATGCATTGTTTCAACTTTCAGATCATATTACTTTGAGCAGCTGCCCGCGGGCGCGCAGAACAATCCACGCGCGCCCTGGCTCTGACCACGAGGCTCATTATCATGCGCCGTTGCCATGGACATGGTGGTCGTGGCTTCATTGAGCTTCACTCGGGGGGCCTCCCGAGGGGATACAATCATTCAATAATTACGCAGGGATCTTCTTATTTGCGCCCGTGTGAGTCTGTTTGTGGGTGTGTGCGAGCGTAAGGAAACAGGCGTGGACGTTTGGGAGCTGACGCTTGTCGCGTGCCTGCGCGTATCAAAACACATCTGCTTCCAGGGCTCCTGGGACTGATGCGCGCGTCCGGCCACCACAACATATCGACCTCTGTCTCTCTCTCAACATATTGATTTGACAAGGAATAGGCATTTTTGACACCACAATCCCCACGCTAAAGATGTCGATGCAGTGCACGTGATGATTTTGTGTTGGAAATGATTTCTCTTAGTTCCACTAGCTTCCAGTCAAAAGTTTGCACACACCTCACAATGTAGACTATGTGTTTCTAATAATCTTAAATACCTTTTGATCTGATGGCTTAAATGCTTCAAATTAGTTTTGTAGCACAATATACACAATATGTTATTTAATAATAATGTTATTATTATTATTATTTCACTCTCATTAGATAAGAACAACCAAGGTGGTATTTAATTTAAAGAGGTAAAGTATACTTTAAAACAGCATACAAGTCCAACTAATCAGTCAGTTTTTGGCTTGGTTATATATATATATATATATATAATTTTTCCAAACTTTTGACCAGTACTGAATTAGCCTACATTTTATTCATAATAAAAATTTAAAAATGGAAAATTATGTTAAATTCAATTCAAATTCAATTCGAAATAAATGCAATGTTTTTAAAAAACATTTTTTATTTAAATATTTAACATTATATATGTGTGTATGTGTGTTGTAAAATATATGTATTATATATATATATATATATATATATATATATATATATATATATATATATATATATATATATATATATATGAAATGAATAGTTATATAAATATGTTAAAGAAGCTCAAGTATACTTTAAAGTAAAATGACGTTTTTAACTGTATTTTAAAGCTGATTTTAAACAATAAAGTGCTCAAAGTCGAGTATGTGCCACTTGTGTTTGTGAAGCATTAGTGGATCGTGTTGATAGTTAATTTTGCTCGAACACCTGTGAGTGTGAACTTAAGGAGAACTGAGGTCATCCACTAAGAAACAGCTGATTCAAAGACAAAAAAAACAACAAAAAATGATGTAGAAAAGTGAGCATCAGTGAAGAGAAAAGACACTTGCTTCAATATTGTTTTTATAATGCAGTGATAATAAGGCATTAAGTGTGACTTAATACATGTTGAGGTCACAGAAATTGTGCATGAACTTATTCATTATTAATAAAACTTTATTAATAGAATAGAATAGAATGAAAAGCATCAATGCGTATGTTCCTCCTTAAATAAAGGTTACTGAACTGAGTTCCCTCGTCTTATCTCGCTTAAACGGACGAATGCACTCAAAATTATGTTAATCTGCCCATTTTGGCAAGTTAAAATAATAAATGAATCACTTAAATTAATCAAAAAGAACTAAAACAGTTGGGAGAAAATTTGATGCGTGTCAGATCTGTGCATTTGTTTCTTAAAGTGACAGTAGCTCAAAAATTCTGTACAAATCTGCTGAATTACTTTAGTTTTAATAAGGATTAATGTATATCTATAGTATTTCATACCTGAAATCTGTTTATTTTATTTGTATATTTGCTCTATTGTATTTATTTGTGCTATTGCTTGTAATTTGTTCATTTGTTAACGTTATTTATGATAATACTATTTATTTATTTATTTTTGTGGGTTTTTTTGGCAGGGCAAGTAACCATTAAACTCCTTATCATTGAGCCCTGTGTGTTTATATAGAGAGTCCCTTTAAATATCTGCTCCTTTTGTAATAAAATAAAGTTTAAAATCTTTTACGAAATATCACTTTTGTGCACACATGTATAGTAAGCCGTACTTGGATCTAGACTAAGTTTAGTTTTAGTCTCTACATAATTCCATGTTTGTTTGTTTTTCACCCCATAGTTTTAATGACTTGTTACTTTATAATGTGACGGATCATAATAACAAAGAGCGAGTAGGTGTGTCCAAACTTCTGACTTGTGGTGTACTTCAGGCTTTTGTTTTGAAGATGAAGTCCTCTGAGCTTGTGTCTCTGCAGCATCTGCCCTGAGGATGAACAGATGTAGGCACCTGTGTTTAGGACTCACACATCCCCCATCCTCCTTTTCTTCTGCCTCTCCTCCCTTTTAACCTCCTCAATCCTCCTCAGAAGGGCCCACAAAGGGGGAACAGGGGAGGAGGGGGGGCAGTAACTATACCCCCTGCTCTATGCTTCCATCACCCCCTCACACACACACACACACACACGCACACACGTTCCCTGAGGACACATGCTCTCTAAGAGCCTTTGTCATGAGCACTATCTTTCAGACAGGCTCAAACAATCTGTTGCAGGATGATTGCTCATTTCCAAACAACGCTGACAACACAGGTGTGTGTGTGTGTGTGTGTGTGTGTGTGTGTGTGTGTGTGTGTGTGTGTGTGTGTGTGTGTGTGTGTGTGTGTGTGTGTGTGTGTGTGTGTGTGTGATTTAATCTGGGACGCTACAGCTCTGGAGTGTCCGGTTGGAAGTAACACATGGTGCCTGACGGATCACGGGGTGTGATTGCAGGTTACAAGAGCCTCAGGTACAGTAATCACGCTTCTGTAACAAAATCAAGCGTCACACCCTCCACAAGTGACCCGCCCTCAACAAAGCCACAAAAAAACAGAATAACCAAGATCAGCTTTTTAAGACAAAGCCGGTGGCAGGTGTTGAGTGTGTCGGTGGTAAGATGAAGCTCGTGGGAAGAGCTCGATCACAAAGGACTTGTTTTCTGCGCACGCACTGATCTGGAGTCAGTGATCGAAACCCGTCCCCTGACATCTCATCCATCACAGCTCAACATCAGATATGATTCCAGATCCTTAGACACGCACACCATGATGCTCATGTTTATATTCACCTTTAACCAACAGCTCAATAACTGTCGAAGCCAAGCCCCTGTGTTTGTTACCATTGTTTACTGAGGATTAGTGATTATGATGATATATTGATCAGGCCAGTTATTCTGTAAGGTTTTGGACAGTGTGAGACTATGTCGTTTTTAAAAACTAGTTTCATAATTACTTTTAAAATTGAATTGAATTTTATTACATTTTATGAATTTAATGTTTTTTTTAATTAAATCTTATATTTATTTTTGTATTAAAATAAACATTTAAAAAAATTGTATTTAATAAAATAAAATGTATATATATATGCTTTTATTTTTATTATATTTTATATTCTTTTTTTATATTTCTTATATATTTTCATATACTATGTGTAAACATAAAAATAAATCTATAAAATAAAAAAGTCAGTTATATAAACAATTTAATTTAAATGTATTACATTTTATTCATTTTACCTTTAGTGTTTTAATTCAATCTTAAATTTTTGTTTTAAAAATAAACATAATTTAAAAAAAATTATGTAATGAAATAAATTGTAAATTTATATATATAAATAAATCATTTTAATTCTATTATATTTAATTAGAAAAAATGAACATATGTATACTATTTATAGCTATATATATATATATATATAACTAGTAATTTTGATGTTTTCTTATATATATAGGTGTAAATATAAAAATGTTGTTTTTTTATTTTACATTAATATGTATAAATATAAACACAATGCAATAAAAAACACAATACAATTGCATGAAATATAAATAAATCTAATATAAAAGTAAAATTTGCTGTATGTTTTTTTTTTCATCGCTATTTCTTAATTGTACAAATTACCTTATAAAATAATATGAATCAACCACCTAGTATCAGCATTTGTCAGTAAGAAATAGATATATAAATATTTACACTGAATTTTTATTATAGTTTATATCTTTAATATATGTTGGTAACTTATATTGCTTAAGTAAAGCGACTGATAAGCAGGTCTGGAGTCAGTTCCTGGACAGTCCTGGACAGAGTTTATTTCCTCTCTCTCTCTCTCTCTCTCTCTCTCTCTGTGTGTGTGTGTGTGTGTGTGTTCAGTGTTCCTCCACTGTGCACCTGTTGTGATCTCTTCAGGAATTCCCTCTTACACGTCGCTCGCTCCGGGACAAACAGGGGTCCTGAAGGTGAAGGGGTGTGAGGGAGAGGGGGAGCGCTCTTTCATTCTCTTCCTCCTCTGTGCTGCATTCTGTCGCTCTCTGTAGAGGTCTCAGACCCCTGCCCCGTGTGTGTTGCCCCGGGGGAGAGGGGCTTTTGTGTGCCGATGCCCCTGCAAGCTGGACAGACAGATGCTGTTGAGTGGTCATCTCCACACCAACACACACGCGCTACTCCATCTATTACACAGGCACGGCTTCTCCAAACTTTAATGAAGACGGTGCCTCTGAAACGACCTTTTGGAGAAACTCCAGAGCGACTGTGTCATTTATTCAGCTTTATAGAGAACGAGGACTTGTTTAATGCGCGTTTAGTGACTTTAATGCTTTTTTGATGCTGAAATCTTTGTACGATGCTCAAACATTACATTTTATTGAGCCTCATTGAAACAAATTGTTCAAAAATGATTGTTTAAGGGAGTGTGCATGCAGAGAAATGTTCATTTTGCTTTACCATCTCACCACTTTTGGTAAAAACGTATGCAAACTAGCAAGACAAACGTAATTAAAATTGTTCACTACGAATGTTTAATTTTTTTTATTATTTATTTTAAGTATATTTCCTTTAAAGTGATTATATATATGTATATGTAATGTATGTATATGTGTGTATATATATATATATATATTACAATTAAATAAAGGTAAATGTAAATATGTTTGGCTTGCATAATTTATTACAAAAGGTGGTGAGATGGTAAAGCAAAATTAACAATTCTCTGCAAAACAACCTCATAAAAAAAACTTCTAGTTTTGGTGACTGAACAAAAAACATTGATGTAAAGCTAAAAAAAGAAAAGCATATTGCATATGTATTAACCCACATCAGGATGTCAGCATCCATCCACACACACACACACACACACACTCACACACACACACATGTGTCTCTGTTGTCTTGCTGCAGAAGCAGATCTGTGTGATAATGCCATTGTGTGGATGAATCTAATGACGCCTGTTGGTGTGTTATTAAGGCAGCACAGGGGTCATTAGGAGTGTGTGTGTGTGTGTGTGTGTGTACGTGTGTGACTGATATAATAAAAGCAGCACGCGGGTCATTAGGAGTGTGTGTTCAGTTGGTTCCCATGCTCTGAACTAAAGCTGGACAGCAGGGCTGTGCTTTCACACACACACACACACACATCATGGCACACGCCTGTTGACTGAGGCACAAAAAAAGTGTGTGACATCGCTGTGCCCTGGCGCCCCTCTGCATCCCCTATGTCTTTTCTCATCCCTCCCCTCCCACCCTCATCCTTTCTTTCTTTCTTTGGGGAAGCTCTCTCTCTCTCTGTCCGAGCGTCCCTCCCCAGCTTAGAGTCCTGTGTTCCTCAGAGACCTTCCTCTTCTAATCATTTTACCCATCAGATGAGCCGGCCCCTTATTTCACACTGAGACTATTAAGATAGAGTCCTCCCATAATACACACACTCACACACACGTGCGCACACACACTCACACACAGACACACACACACACACACACACACACACACACACACACACACACACACACACACACACACACACACACACTAATATATAAATTAATGAGACACCCAGTCAATTAATGGGAAACCGGTCACGAAATGCCCATGTCATATTTCATGAGAAAATCATGAGGAAAAATTTTTTATTACCTTTTTAAAATGACAATTAAACAATTATTATGAAAAAAACAATATATATATATTAGGGCTGTCAAAAGATTAATCGCGATTAATCGCATCCAAAATAAAAGTTTGTTTTTAAATAATATATGTGTGTGTACTGTGTATAATTAAATTTGTATATATAAATAAACACACATGCTTGTATATATTTAAGAAAAATGTGTATATATATATATTATAAATATAAATTATATATAAATATATACAGTATATGTATGCAAATATTTCTTAAATATATACATGCATGTGTGTGTATTTATATATACAAAATAATTATACACAGAATACACACATATATTATGTAAACACAAACTTTTATTTTGGATGCGATTAATCGCGATTAATCTTTTGACAGCCCTAATATATATATATATATAGATAAATTGATGAGTAAACCAGTCAATTAATGAGAAACTGGTTAAGAATGTATATAAAATGTATATATATATATATATATATATATATATATATATATATATATATATATATATTCTTTTATATATAAAGAAAATGAACCCTGATTTTAAAACCATAATTTTTTAAGACATTATTTTCATGGTAATTAAACAATTAATATGCAAAAACAATAATAATTTATCACTTAATAAGTTGCAAAATATTTATGTATCATGATAGTGTTGGTTGATCTGCTTTTTAATTTATGCTGGCTTACAGTCCTGTCTATTTTGTAATACCATAAAAAAAATGATATATTACAGTTATGAGGATTTAATGAGAATCATCATTCAGAATAAAATAAATAAAAAATGCTTTAAGCTTTTGAAATAATATTTGAACATGTTGCATCATAGTTGCAATAAAAACTGCATTATTGTGAAATGAGATTTATAGTATTTTTTGCATCATGGTAATGAGATTTATTTGATTTATTTATACAGTATATTGCATAACGGTAATTATGTAAATCTGAACAGTCCTAAAAAGGGATTCCTTCTTTATGCAAAATATTATGTATAAATATATAATATAAATATATAGCCAGATTTTCTCGTAATTTTACGTTGAAATATGATGTAGGCATATTTTCATGACATTCACTGTCTGAATGTGTGTGTTGACGCAGATGTGTCTCTACACACACACAATGCTTTCCCTTAGGACCTGCAGTAGTGTGTGTGTGTGTGTGTGTGTGTGTGTGTGTGTGTGTGTGTGTGTGTGTGTGTGTGTGTGTGTGTGTGTGTGTGTGAGTGTGCGTGTTTGAGTATGTGAGTATGAGTGTGTGTGGTGTGAGTGTGTGTGAGTGTGTGTGTGTGTGTGTGTGTGTGTGTGTGTGTGTGTGTGTGTGTGTGTGTGTGTGTGTTGATATCAGCTCTTATCTGGCCATGATCTGATGGCTGTTTGATGGACTTGTAGTCAACAAATGTGTTTTCAGCCAATCTCTGTGTGTGTGTGTGTGTGTGTGTGTGTGTGTGTGTGTGTGTGTGTGTGTGTGTGTGTGTGTGTGTGTGTGTGTGTGTGTGTGTGTGTCTGTGTGCGGGGATCAGGGGCGTGAGGTGCCTTTGATGGTGTTATATACGTGTGTGTGTGTGTGTGTGTGTGTGTGTGTGTGTGTGTGTGTGTGTGTGTGTGTGTGTGTGTGTGTGTGTTTGAGGGCGGCTGCCAGGGTCAGCTCTGTCCTGGGAAAGTTGAGCTCTCCATTTACACCAGCACATGTTGAGGCCTTCTGGTGGTGCATGAGCGAACAGCGGACAGATGGCAGCAGATTCACTGCGAACAGAGAGAGAGAGAGGTGAGGAGGAGCCGGAAGATAGATGGAGGAGAGACAGGGATGAGCTTGCTATTTCTCATCATAATCTCTGAACGTGTTGTGATTGAGAAGCAGATATGAAGTCAAAACAGGTTTAATATGGACTAAATTAGTATCAGTGTTTGCTTTGAGTGAAAATACAGTTTTGCAACGACAAACTTGTTCTCATGCCACTGGTTTTGATAGTGCCACTAACAATGTTGACACTTTTTGAGGGAATCAACACACACATGTCTTTTACTTATTTGTACAATACAGTTTAGAGCAAGTCTTGGTTGCCCATAGCAACGACCTGTCACACGTCACCGCATCCTTGACCTTTCACATCGTTTATCACTTGACCTCATATTTTATTCAGAAGATATTTGCGCTTTTGATGTTATCTATCTATCTATCTATCTATCTATCTATCTATCTATCTATCTATCTATCTATCTATCTCGTACTTTTTGGTGAGCTTTTTAGTGTATTACGTTTATAACACAAAACAAGTGTTGATTTTAGAGGGAGAAATACCTTTCTGTTGTTTCCTCGAACTTCTCTGTTCTGTGAGGGTTAGTGAAACGCAACACTGAGCGCATGTGTCGTGTATTAATCCTCTTACTGCAGCAGATGCTCGTCTGTCAATCAACCTGGCGCGGGTGCGCGCACTCGAACTTGACTTGAGAGCGCGAGAGAAAGAACACAGCAGGTGCGCGAGCGATTCCGCTCCATCATTTAGCGCTGAAGGAATGGTAAATAAAGCAGGTTTTTTTGTACACAAACCGTGTCTTGACAGCGGCCACAGGCTTGTTTTGCGCCACTAAAGTTGCATTTGTTAAACGCGATGCCGTCGCAGGATGAGTCTGCGCCGGTAAATGAAGACGGTCTCCCGCCTCCGGTTCCACCGCGAGCGACGCTCCAGCGCGACGCTCCGGCGTCCGCCAACGCACCTGAGCGCAGGGTCAAGTGTGTGCTGGTCGGGGATGGAGCGGTGGGCAAAACCAGTCTGATCGTCAGCTACACCACTAACGGATATCCGACTGAACACATTCCCACCGCCTTCGACAACTTCACAGGTAAAACCCCTTCACATATCCTGACTGATTCTAGAAGTGTGCACGCGCCTTATCACTTTTACGTTGTTTCATATTACAGCTATAAGTAAACATATAGGCTAGAATAAGACCTATCATGCACTTTTTGACATCGTATACTTGATATTTTCCCTGGCAATAACTCATTGATACTTTTAGCTCAGCTTTATTATTTATTATATACAAATTGATTAACACATGAGTGTTTCACTGTCTTAGCAAGGGTTGAGGTGGATGGCAGACAAGTGCAACTCCAACTGTGTGACATGGCAGGACAGGTGACTATCTATCTATCTATCTATCTATCTATCTATCTATCTATCTATCTATCTATCTATCTATCTATCTATCTATCTATCTATCTATCTATCTATCTATCTCTGTCTGTCTGTCTGATCCATCCATCATTTTATGATTCTATCTATCTATCTATCTATCTGTCTATCTCTCTGTCTGTCTCATCCATCGTTTTATGATTATATCTATCTGTCTGTCTGTCTGTCTGTCTATCTGTGACTGTCTGTCTCATCCATCCATCCATCGTTTTATCTATCTATCTTGTCTGTCTGTCTGTCTGTCTGTCTATCTATCTGTCTATCTATCTATCTATCTTGTCTGTCTGTCTGTCTATCTTGTCTGTCTGTCTGTCTGTCTGTCTATCCATCTGTCTGTCTGTCTATCTATCTATCTATCTTGTCTGTCTGTCTGTCTATCTATCTTGTCTGTCAGTCTGTCAATCTATCTGTGTCTGTCTGTCTGATCCATCCATCGTTTCATGATTCTATCTATCTATCTATCTATCTATCTATATATCCATTGTTTTATGATTCTGTCCATCCATCCATCCATAATTTTATCTATCTATCTATCTATCTATCTATCTATCTATCTATCTATCTATCATCCATCGTTTTATTATTCTATCCATCTATCTGTCTGTCTGTCTGATCCATCCATCGTTTTATCTATCTATCTTGTCTGTCTGTCTATCTCTGTCTGTCTGATCCATCCATCGTTTTATCTATCTATCTTGTCTGTCTATCTATCTGTCTATCTCTGTCTGTCTGATCCATCCATCGTTTTATCTATCTATCTTGTCTGTCTGTCTATCTATCTGTCTATCTCTGTCTGTCTGTCTCATCCATCCATCATTTTATGATTATATCTATCTATCTATCTATCTGTCTGTCTATCTGTCTGTCTGTCTGTCTGTCTATCTCTGTCTGTCTGTCTCATCCATCCATCGTTTTATGATTCTATCTATCTATCTATCTATCTATCTATCTATCTATCTGTCTGTCTATCTTGTCTGTCTGTCTATCTATCTGTCTATCTCTGTCTGTCTGTCTCATCCATCCATCATTTTATGATTATATCTATCTATCTATCTATCTATCTATCTATCTATCTGTCTGTCTGTCTGTCTCATCCATCCATTGTTTTATCTATCTATCTTATCTGTCTGTCTGTCTATCTATCTGTCTATCTCTGTCTGTGTGTCTATCTATCTGTCTATCTCTGTCTGTCTGTCTATCTCTGTCTGTCTGTCTGTCTGTCTGTCTCATCCATCCATCGTTTTATGATTATATCTATCTATCTATATATCTGTCTATCTGTGTCTGTCTGTCTGATCCATCCATCGTTTTATCTATCTATCTTGTCTGTCTGTCTGTCTGTCTCATCCATCCATCGTTTTATGATTCTATCTATCCATCCATCCATAATTTTATCTATCTATCTATCTATCTATCTATCTATCTATCTATCTATCTATCTATCTATCTATCTATCTATCTATCTATCCATCTATCTATCTATCATCCATCGTTTTATTATTCTATCCATCCATCCATCCATAATTTGATCTATCTATCTATCTATCTATCTATCTATCTATCTATCTATCTATCTATCTATCTATCTATCTATCAGCAGTTTGTCTTGATGGATGGTTTGTCTTTCTCTCTCTGTGCTTTGAATGGCAGAAATGGGGGGCAGCGGATCAGCATCTAAATGTAAGCAACAGGATGTGACCAATGAGCGCCACCTAGTGTTAGACTTAGATCCTTGGATTCTCTTAGGATTGAGTCCTGTAGATGTTTGTATGACTGTCACATAGATCGACTCTGTGATGTGTTCACCACACAGTCCTAGAGCTTCCACATCTGGCTGATGAAATGTCACTGCTATAATTCATCGTTTGGCATATTTACTGGCATATCTTGTGTTATAAATAGGAAAGCACTTGCAACTTAGGTGGTTCTCTAGTTCGCCTGCCTGTTCAGCCTTGAAGGTTAATAGGTTAATAGTAAACCAACTTGGCTTGCTGTCCTTGGAGGAGGCTCGAACCCGAAGCTCGGCTTTTTACTTAAGTACTCACACTCTTTTTCTCATGTTTACCAGGACGAGTTTGATCGGCTTCGTCCTCTCTGTTACCGTGATGCTGACGTGTTCCTGCTCTGCTACAGCGTGGTTATCCCGTCCTCCTTCAGGAGCGTGACGGACCGCTGGGCCCCCGAGGTTCATCGCCTCTGTCCCGGCGTTCCCATCATCCTCGTGGGCACCCAGTGCGACCTGCAGGAGGACGTCCAGGTGCTGATCCGACTCGCAGGCGTCCTGGAGAAACCGGTGAGCAGAGACGAGGCCCGCCTGTGCGCCCGGAGCATCGGTGCCGGGACGTTTGCCGAGTGCTCTGCACTGACGCAGAAGAACCTCAAGGAAGTGTTCGACGGCGCCATCTTGGCCAGCATCCGGCGCGCGGAGGAGCCGAGGACGCTTACGCTGAGAGAAAAAACTCCAGATAAAATCAAACAGCTCTCAGAAACATGGTGGAGGAAGCTGAGCTGCGTCCAGAGCTTCGAGCTTCAGTGATGGGGAATCCAGCGCTGGGTTTGACTGAAGTCAGCTTAAAGTACATCCTTAAAGTCAAGTCAAGATGAAACACGACTCACAAACACATTTTACCGTGATGCATTTCTAAATTAAACAGGATATTCGCCGAGAAACAATGTAGGACGGGACGTGAATTTATTGTGAAAAGTGGCTGTCATGGAACGTAACATCATTTTGGAGGCGAACCAAATTATATAATTTTTTTTTATAAACATTACAGTGACAAGCATTTTTTTCTTTGTAATAACGTGGAGTGAATCATGCACAAACTACCCAAAAAGTATATAGTCAGTTTTGATTTCATGTTGACTTGAGGACATTTATTGGTCAAAATGATCATTTCTGTTGATGTAAAAATTTCCTACGGTAATGATGCAGAGTTCAGAGACATTAATAATGACATCAGAGAAATTAATAAATTATTGTATACATTATTGTAAAAGCCCTTGTGGTTGGAGTAAGAGAAGAGAAAAGGACTGGAAACCATTTGTAGACATGTGAAATTATATATTATTATTAGAGAATAGTAAAAATTAAAGGATATATATATATATATATATATATAGCAACACTTTACAATAAAGCTTCATCATTAGTTAACAATAGTTAATGCATTAACTAACATGAACTAACAATGAGCAATATATTTTTACAGCATTTACAAGGTTGTGTTCATGTAAGTTCATAAAACATTTTCATGTTATTTCACAGTACATAAGCTCATTTAATTTAACGCATCTTTTGATCTTAAAAATGTATTTGTAAATGTTGAGATCAAGATTAAATATAGCTGCGAGCAGCGATTGCGGGCCCAAGCCGGTGGCACCGCCACCCTGGTGCCTTTAGTTGCACTAAAGGCACCGGGGTGGCGGTGTCACCGGCTTGGGCCCTCCATCGCTGCTCGCAGCTATATTTATATATATATATATATATATACATGTATATATATATTTATATATATATATATATATATATATATATATATATATATATCAGATAAGTAGTATTCTCTGTCTTGTCACTTAAAAAAAAAAAAAATATATATATATATATAGATAGATAGATAGATATATATATATAAATTAATGAACATATATATAATATATATATATATATATATATTTAAGTGTGTGTATATATATATATATATATATGTATGTATATGTATATTCTTTTTTCCCCTATTTTTAATATATATTATTATTATACATATAATAATAATAATAATAATATATATATATATATATATATATATGTATATATATATATATATATATATATATATTATTACATATTTTGGATGCTAAACTATTGTTTATTATAGGCTTTGTACTTCACTCACGTTCCAATATTGAAGGGAAAAATTATCCTCTTCACATGCGCAAAAATGTTCTTGGAAACATCACAGTTGAGCGGTGATTACTGTGAATAGTATGAATTGTACTACTGAATATTTAAACAGAGCAGTGTTTTTATATGTTAGGTTGACTATTTTATTATTAAGGCTATAATGAACAGGCTGCGATGTGTGTGTGTGTGTGTGTGTGTGAGGCTCAATCGAACAATGTAGACATAAAAACATACTCTGTCATACAGGATATCATTCAAACTGCAAAGTGTTTCCTTATATTTGTGTACACTCGCAATAAAACACAACATTGTGCTTTTGTCAAACTATAAACTCTTGTCAAACTGTAACCTACAACTGTCACCCAACCAAAATCTCTCTCTCACACACACACACACACACACACACACACACACACACACACACACACACACACACACACACACACACACACACACACATACACACACAGTTTAAAAGAAAAAAAAAATGTATCCAACCCCATTTAAAAACAGTCTGTCGTTGCCATCTTTTGGACATTCATCATATTGCATTGGATTTAATTGATTGTCCTCAAACCGAGCACTAATCTGTTTATTTTTAAGTCACACATTCTACATTGATTAAAAAAGACAATCAAATGTATTTTTTAATGGTAGTATTATTTTATACAGAAATAAATTATTTATAACTCAGATGAGAATAAAGTTAGTGTTAACTAAAATTGTTAGAAAAACAAATATATTGATCTGAAATCTACTATAATTTGCTGCAAATAGGTTGACTATTTTATTAAAATGAAACTAAAATGCTCACGGCTGCATGGGCATTCATAACGGTGTGCGACTGCGTGTTCACAGCGAGGAACGAGCAGAACAGTCAACGTTTTTTATTTCATTCCAACTTCCATAGGAATTCATTGAAAACACTCGCTCTACTCTGCACCATTATCAATGTCTGTGCAGACAAACATATTTTACTTTCGTTGTTAAGTTGGCGATTCAAAAGCCCCCTGCGGTGTCACACGTCGATTAACCGGTGGTAAAATATTCTCACCGTCACATACCTAGTATATTTTTTATATAGATACAATAGGCCTACCTGATTTTGAACACAAGAGGGCAGTATAGCCCTATGTATGACTTGATTTTTTTTTTTTCTTTACTGTTTTTAAACTTAGAATAAATTAGAATAAAAATCTTTTTAAAATAAGAATAAAATGGGTTTAGTTCTGATATTTTTATAATTTTATATAGAAAAAAATGGTGTATAATAAAATTTTTAGAAGATATTGGGCTTTTAGTGTTTCCTTTTTGACATTACTTTAATCCCTCGCCATAGCAAAACCGTTTGAGATATTTACTATCCGTACACAATTTAGCATCTTTAATGTATTTTCATCATGTTGAAATAGTTTGATGGGAATAAAATAAACCACTCAAGAGGAGTGGGTAAAAATTCAGAGGCTGATTTTGCAAAGAAATCCACATTCAAACCAAAATATCTGACTTCCTGTTGATCCGAGCTAATAACTGTTTTTTTTTAATGGTAGTATTATTTTATACAAAAATTTATAATTCTGATGAGAATAAAGTTAGTGTTGATTAAAATTTTAAGGAAAACATATATATTGATCTAATATAGCACATTAATTTTAAATTCATTCAGCTTGAATCACCAAACATACAATATTAATTTTATTTAAAGCAAACAATACATTTAAAAGATATGTTCTATGCATATTTTGTCATTTTAAAAATATCCATAAAGTGCTATGCAAAAAGACAAGACCTTAGATATTTCTTTATCCTTTTAATGCAGGACTAATTTTAAACAAACTAAGTGCACAGCTGCATGGTCATTCATGACGGTGCGCGTCCACGGCGAGGAGCGAGTAGAACAAAGCGAACGTTTTTTAGTTCATTACTTCCATAGCAAATAATGGAAAACCCTCGCCCTGCTCCGAAGCATTATCAATGTCGGTGCGGACGGGAGTATTTTACTTTCATATTAGCGGTGTCGGTGTCACACATCGATTAACCGGTGGGAAAATATCCTCAGTCACATACCTAATATATATTTATATATACATATCATTTTTATATATAAATATTTTATATACAAAAAAAGCAAGGCCTTAGAGAATTATTTATCATTTAATGCAGAACAAATGAATGAAATGGTTAAGCTCTTTTCACTGTAACAGACAGACAGCCACACACACACAAACACAGAGAGAGTGAGACCCCCTCCTCCTCCTCCCCACACAGACACACACACACACACACACACACACAGAATGGCAGAGGGCACTCTCTCTGTCAGAGAAAATCCACATTCAAACCAAAATATCTGACTTTCTGTTGATCCGAGCTAATGACTGTAAATTAGAAAGTTGTCCGGCTCGAAGAGAACAATATATGTGGCGAGTTTTGTAATTGTAAGTAAAACGGACTAAGTTATAACACACATTATGTTTCTCTTTTCTCGCCATAAATTCATTTCCTCGCCACGGCCAAACCGTTCGAGATATCAAAAATCCGCTGGCAATTTATCATCCTCAATGTCTTGACTTCATGCTGACCGAGTTTGGTGGCAATCCGATCAATTCCCAAGGAGAAGTATATCGAAATCCAGGGGCATGCGTTTCCAAACAACCCATAATAGCCGACTACCTGTTGGGCTGGCGTAAAACTTAGAGCACGAAAGTTGTTCAAGCCGATGAGATCTATATGTGTACCAAGTTTCATATTATTACATGCAAGCGTGTTTGATTTATGGACAAGTGTTCGAATCCCATTCCAGGGGGCGCTGTCGAGCCCCCCTGCCACGCCCGGGTACCAGCTTCAGCCCGGCCCTAATGGCTGCGGGTTCTGACCTGTGTGCAAAGTTTCAAGAGTTTCCGAGCATGTTAAGGGCCCCAAAAGCCCCTGAAACCATGAAAACCAATAATTGAAAGTATTCTCACTCAAAGAAAAATCTCTCCCCCCCCTCTCCCTCTCCCTCTCACAGAGAGAGAGAAAATTCTTCGAAACATCCACATTCAAACCAAAATATCTGACTTTCTGTTGGTCGGAGGTAATGAATGTAAATTAGAAAGTTGTCCGGCTCGACGAGAACAATATACGTACTGAGTTTAATCAATGTAGATAAAAGTATAGACCTAACTCCCCCTCTTTTGTCAAAAGGTGGCGCTACTGAGCCCCTGCACCACGCCCGTTTCTGAAACTTTGCACATGTCTACTGGCTAATAAATGTGATGTGTCTGTCGAGTTTCATGCAATTTCAAGTATGTTAAGAGTCTCAAAAGCATCAAAAAAGAATATTAAAGTTTGATGCGTTGCCACGGCAACAGTATCTAAGATATCAATAATCCTTTCACAGGTCTACATCTGCCGTGTGTCTACATTATACACATAAAGTTTGAAGCAAATCGGTTAAAAATAAGAGGGTGATTTCAAAGCATTTTGAAAGTGAAACACGTCCTGCTGCCAGTTGGTGGCGCTATAACTTTGACTCACAATAGTCACATCCATGTGATCGACCTCTTACAACGAACACACTGTGGAAGTTTCATCAAGATCAGTTAATGTATGCTGAAGTTATAATACACTTCCTGTGACCCTTTATTCGCCATAAATTCGTTTCCTCGCCACAGCCAAACCGTTCGAGATATCAAAAATCCCCTGGCAATTTTTCATCCTCAATGTCTTGACTTCATGCACACCGAGTTTTGAGGCGAATGGATCAATTCTGTAGGAGGAGTAGATCACATTCCACAGCATGCATTATCAAACAACCCATAATAGCCAACTTCCTGTTGGGCTGGCGTAAAAAGTAAAAGTACGAAAGTTGTTCGGCCCGATGAGATCTATATATGTACCGAGTTTCATATTACTACATGCAAGCGTGTCTGATTTATGGACCATGTTTTCGGACCCCGTTCAAGGGGGCGCTGTTGAGCCCCCCTGCCACGCCCGGGTACCAGCTTCAGCCCGGCCCTGATGGCCGCGGGTTCTGACCTGTGTGCAAAGTTTCAAGAGTTTTCGAGCACGTTAAGGGTCTCAAAAGTGCCCGAAAGGTTGACAGAAAAATAAGAATAATAATAATAATAATAAATAATCCTACCGGAAACAATAGGGCCTTCGCCCTTTCAGGGCTTGGGCCCTAATAAATGCTGTAGAAGTGTTTTTAGCCTTGTTAACTAACGTTAACTAATGTTAACAAACAAACCCTTATTGTAAAGTGTTACCAGATATATATATATATATATATATAGCGTCACCTGTAATGTGTTGTGTGTGTAGCTGTGAGTGAGCCAGTAGTGTTTGTGTGTTTTGGCCCAGTACCCTTCATTCACAGCAGTGGATTAGCTGAAGATCAGGACTGAAGGAGAGGGATTTGATGTCTGCGTTACACCTGCTGTACTCCTGTACAGTCTGATGTTTTGTTTACAACTTCATTTCTACTGTTTACTTCATTTTGTACGCAGTAAACAGTGTTTTACTGTAAAAGATTTAGAAATGCATGTGTGTTGAAAGAGTTAACATGTTTTTGGCTCGTACATTTAAATTAGACTAGAAGTAGATTTGCGTCAACGAAAATGACCTTCGCCCGTTCAGACGGCCCTGTCAAATGTCTGTATAGCACTAAAGCTTTTAATCAGATCTGATTCTTTTGCATCATTGTGCTACGCTTTTCCCTCGGCAATCTGGGACTCTCACGGCGGACGTAATTGCCGCCGTCACAGAATAACAATTACCTGCACAATGACACTTACTGCAGGCTTCAGGCTCTGAGTGGATCTGACCACCGAAATCACACAAAACCCTCTTCACAGCAGCGTTTACAGCCTCTGATATCTGACTCACAGGTGTCGGCTGATGCTTGTGCAGGAAAATGTGGAAATATATTGAATTTAATGTTTTAAGCCAAACAAGTTTAGTGATGTATAAACTCTTGAACTTCTTCATGGATTTTGAGTGGTGGGACCTGCATGCTATCGGAAATATCCTACCTCACACTTCTGAAGTCGTGATTAAGAGCTCGTCGTGTGCTTTGTTGTCGGAAAAAACAGGAATCATGGAGAATACCAGGATTATTCTTTCCTATTTATTGGGAAAATCGTATTAAAGCCAAAATAATATTAAGCGTTCCATTCATTCACAACTATTCGTGACCGGGTGCCCTCTGACTGTCTGACCCGGGCAGAGCGCTCCATATATATATACTTTTAGGTCCTGAGGGGGCAGAGTAAGTGCAATTCTCACTCAGTGAAATGGCCTGTGGAGTAGAGGGCACCTTGGGTACATAGCCATGTCTTGGTTTCAGGAAGACTTTGCAGTCGTTAAGGTGATGATACACAGGGCAACTTTTTGAGCAATGTTGAGAGAAAATGAACAGTATTTATATCGTTTTTACCTCTTGAACACAGCCACGTCCAAGTGATCTGAGGGCGCGGGCGGGTATAGATATATACACTAGATATCGCCTTGGCTACGGTTTCGTTCCAATGAACTGCAGTAGCCAAGGCGACATCTAGTGTATATATCTATACCCGCCCGCGCCCTCAGATCATTTGGACGTGGCTGTGTTCAAGAGGTAACAACGATATAAATACTGTTCGTTTTCTCACACAAACCGCTCGTTTCGTGTCTTAGGCCATCAATGTGTACTTACGATGGGGAATTGTTTAATTTGGACGATGGGGAATTGTTTTAATTTGGACTCTGTGCATGCTCTTTGAGACAGTGACCATAGACCTGCATTATATGACTGACAGACAAGAACGGTTTGACCTAAAAATATCAAAATTGAAACTACTGCGGAAAAAAAGACACCTACATCTTGGATGCCCTTGAGGTAAGCTAAAACATACCAAAATTTTATTTCAAAGTGAACTATCCCTTTAAGGTGATGATACACAGGGCAACTTTTTGAGCAATGTTGCTGGGCAATGTTGCCGTCAACGGGCAACCAGATGAGACACAGGGCCCACGACCGATCCAAATTATCTAGATAGAAATGTATTGCCCATTTTCAATGGGAAAGTGCCCAAGCAACAATCACTCTGCAAGATTGCCCAGCAACATTGCTCAAAAAGTTGCCCTGTGTGTCATCACCATTAGGCCCAAACTCAAGGCAAAGACAGGCTCACGGAGAGCACTTGCAAATCACCCGCTCGCTTGACCGATGCCAATGCTAGCAGAAGGGCGGTCTTAAGCGAAAGTGCTCGTAAATCGGCCCAGTGTAGCGGCTCAAAGGGAGGACCTTTTGAGGGCCCTAAGGACCGTCGGCAGGTCCCACGTGTGAATGGTAAGAGACGAGGCGGGTTGAGCCTTCTAGCCCCTTTTAGAAAGCGAGCAACCAGACAGTTCCTGCCCAGACTGACCGGCCACAGGAGTTTCACAGGCTTCAACATTTGAGGAAAAAGTAGTTTTTCCCCATCGCGTCTAACAATGCAATACGAGTGAACCGTATCGATAGGGAAGTATAAAATAGCAGTCACAACAGCAATCGTTCTCCCCTCCGCCATGTTTAAAATTTCATGTTCAAAGTATCAAAATTATCTCAGCTGACCAGTGGTAAATTCGACTTGAGAGGGCGTTCATGTCCAATTTTTAACGAGGAAACTCGTATTTACGATAATGAAGACAGCATAAAGGCTCAATGAAAAATTATTAATGATGGTCCACTAATATGAATTTCAATGTCTATGGAAGTTGCATAAATTTTACGTTCATGCAATTGGCCGATGGTTGTATTTAAGGCGACTTATATTGCATTCAATGAATTTCAGTTCATGCATTGCCTGAAAATCAAACCCAGGATCTTGGCGTTGCTACATGTTTTATTTAGGCTATTTGAGCTACAGAAATCTATTTATTTAAAAGAATTATAAAAAAAAAAAAAGTTTTAATATGAGGACATTTTATTTTGTTTTGCTTTTTTCATAAGAATTTAAACATTTTCAGTTAATTTTGACATCATGATTTATTAGGTGTCATTACCTAATTGCTCAGTATTTCAATTCTGAAATTGTTGATTTTTTATATATATATATATAAATAAGTGTTTTCAATTGCATACACACACACACACAAACATAGGCTTATCACTCTCAGAAAAAAAGGTACAAAAGCTGTCACTGTGGTGGTACCTAAAGAGTGCATATTAGTCCCTCAAAGGTACATATTGGTACCAAAAGTGTACATATTAGAATCCTATTGAAGGGTACTGTCCCAGTGACAGCTTTTGCACCTTTTTTTCTGAGTGTGTACAAACTTTTATGTTAGATGCGATTATTCATGATCAATCGATTTGACAGCACTAATATAAATTGACTCAAAGTGACTTTGCAGCGGCGGGCGGTCAGATCGGCTCCTGTGTCTCAGTTGATCCTGTAATGGGTCGAGACAGAAGCCACCTGTGGGAATTAGGCGGGCAGATGGAGACTGCTTTTCCCCTCACAGGATCTCTTGACCTCAACCTCCACCTGCTGCAGAATAACATCAGTACAACAGGCCTTGAGCTGCTGAAAATCAAGGGCAACGTTATCACATGTGAAAACTATAGTCTGTTTCTTATTATTAATTTAATAGCTGGTGGTGATGTTGCATTTTTTGTTTTGTTTACAAAAGCCATAATTGAGAATAATATTTTATTCTTAATGCATTTAATACATTGTTATTTTCAGTATGCGTTGAATCTAAGGCTTTAATTGTGTCTCTAAATGTGCTGGAGAAGTTTTGGTATCGTGCTCCTGAAGCAGAACCAGAGTATTAATGTATCTCCACCTGTAGAGGACGCTGTTGAGTTACATCCTGAAAATCAGGTAAATCCAAGAGGTTAAAGTCATCAACCAGAAGCGTCTTCTGTGGCGCTGCTGGGTTGACAGTAATGGTTGTGTGTGGCCATGATAGAGATGTTTTAAGTCACACTTGAGGTCTCATGGAAATCAATACAATTTCAATATTAGTGTCTGTATCTGCATGATCTTTTCTCTTCACTTAAAGGGTTAGTTCACCCAAAAATGAAAATTATGTCAGTAATTACTCACCCTCATGTTGTTCCAACCGCGTAAGACCTTCGTTCATCTTCGGAACACAAATTAAGATATTTTTGATGAAATCTGAGAGCTGATCACTTCTCCATAGGCTGCTAGGTGGCCCAAACTTGCTGGCCCAGAAAAGTTATTAAAGAGATCGTTAATATAGTCCAAGTGACTACAGTGGCTCAATCTTAAGTATATCAAGCGACGAGAATACTTTTTGTGCGCAAAAACAAACAAAAATAACGACTTTATTAATAATAATAATAATAATACATTTTATTTAAAAGCGCCTTATCAGGACACCCAAGGACACTGTACAAAGCAGATAAAAACATTAAAACAATAAAATTGGCAATACAACATTGAGATGATATGGGTCAGGTGGAATATGATTGTCTGAACAGAAAAGTTTTGAGTTTGGATTTGAAGAGATGAAATGAGTCCATGGTACGAAGGTCTGGAGGGAGTGAATTCCAGAGATGGGGAGCAGAGCGACTAAACGCCCTGCTCCCCATTGTGACAAGACGGGCAGGGGGGACAGAAAGCTGGCAGGTATGGGAGGATCGAAGTGAACGGGTCGGGATGTTTAAATGAAGGAGATCAGAGATGTATGGAGGAGCCATATTGTGAACTGCTTTGAAAGTAATGAGAAGTATTTTAAAGATGATCCTCTGTTTGATGGGAAGCCAGTGAAGTTGTTGCAGGATGGGAGTGATATGATGAGAGATGGGGGTCCGAGTAATCAGGCGTGCAGCAGAGTTCTGTAGGAGCTGCAGCTTCTGGAGTGACTTATTAGGGAGGCCAAACAGGAGTGAATTGCAGTAATCTATCCGAGATGTGACAAGGCTGTGAACCAGGATGGCGGTGGTTTGGGGAGTGAGAGAGGGACGGAGACGGGAGATGTTACGCAGGTGAAAATAGGCGGACCGTGTGATGCTGTTAATGTGAGAGTGGAAAGATAATGTGCTGTCGAGGACGACACCCAGACTCTTAACCTGTGGGGAGGAAAGGACAATTGAGTTATCAATGGCAATGGAAACTTTATTGCCTTTGGAGAGAGTATGAGGTGTGCCCACCAAGAGAACTTCAGTTTTTGAACTGTTCAGTTTGAGAAAATTGGATGAGAACCAAGAGTGGATTTCTTGGAGACAGAGGGTGAGAGAGGTTGGTGGGAGTAAAGAGGATGGTTTAGTAGAGAGGTAGAGCTGGGTGTCGTCCGCGTAGCAATGAAATTTAATGTTATGTTTACGGAGGATGTGACCAAGAGGGAGAATGTAGATGATAAAAAGGAGAGGCCCCAATACAGAGCCTTGGGGCACTCCAGCGGAGACGGGGAAAGTAACGGATTTCTGGGATTTGAATTGTATGAACTGTGTGCGATCAGAAATGTAAGAAGTAAACCAGGCTATGGGAGTATGGGTGATACCAATGGATGATAGTCGACTAAGGAGGGTAGGATGGGAAATGGTATCAAAAGCTGCTGTGAGGTCCAAAAGAATAAGAATTGAAAGTAACCCAGAATCAGAAGCCATGAGAAGATCATCTGAAATTTTGAGGAGTGCGGTTTCAGTGCTATGGAGGGGACGGAAGCCAGATTGAAACTGCTCGTAGATGCTGTTGGACATGAGGTGATTATGAAGTTGAGAAGCGACTGTTTTTTCCAGAATTTTGGATATGAAGGGTAAGTTAGATATAGGACGAAGATTGCTGAAATTGGTGGGGTCCAGGCCAGGTTTTTTCAGAATGGGTGTGACCGAGGCAGTTTTAAGTGAAGGGGGGACTAAACCAGAGCTTAGGGAGGAGTGGATAATCTCAGTGATGAGAGGGGCAAGTGAAGAGCAACAGGATTTAACCAGAGTGGAGGGAAGTGGATCGAGCTGGCATGTGTAAGGTTTAGATTTATGAATAATATCCGAAATGGCTTGAACGGAAGGAAGGTCAAAACTGGAAAAAGTATTAGTTAGTGATGGATAAGGGGTGTTGAAGTTGCCTCCAGAAGCTGCAGCTCCAGATGAAATCAGGTAGTTATGGATATCAGTGGTTTTGGAAACAAAGAAAGACATAAGTTTATTACAGAAATCCTGGGATTGCATATGGTAGGGAAGAGAGTCAGGAGGTTTTGTAATGGAGGTGAGAAGGGAAAACAGGGTTTTAGAGTTGTGATGATTAGAGTGAATTAAATGAGAGTAGTAGGCAGATTTAGCTGAGGAGAGGGAGTCCTTATACAGATTGACATGGTCCTTGTACATATTGTTGTGAATGGTGAGTCCAGTTCTATTGGCAAGGCGTTCCAGCTGACGGCCCTGAGATTTCATAAGGCGTAGGGCGGGAGTGAACCAGGGTGCTGAGCGGGTGAAGGAAACTGATCTGGATCTCATAGGAGCATGGGTGTCCAGGAGAGTGTGAAGATTTTTATTGTAGTAAGAAACTAATTCATCGGGTGAACAGCCGGCAGATACTCTTGGAAAATTATTGATATCAGATGCAAAGGTGACAGTGTTAATGTCCTTAATATTCCGGAAGGAGATGGTGCGAGGGAGAGTCATTTTAGATAGCGGGAGGGTGATGTTAAAAGTAATGAGCATATGGTCCGAAAAGGCAACAGAGTGAGTTTTACAGGCAGGGGGGATGACACCAGAACAACAGACTAAATCCAGTATGTGCCCCCTACAATGAGTTGGAGAGTCAATATATAGATGCAGACCGAAGCTTTCCAGGCAAGATAAAAAGTCTCTTGAGAGCGGAGAACTGATATTATCCATATGAATATTAAAGTCACCCAGGATGATTAAATTATGGGATAGGGTTGAAAGATGAGTGAGAAGCTGAGAAAAGTCATTCAGAAAATCTTTGTTATATTTTGGGGGACGGTAAACAGTGACCACAACTGTGGGAGAGGGTCCGGGCAACAATGATGCAGAATACTCAAAGGATGAAAATAGAGAAAAAACAGGAATCGGCGCAACTTTCCAGGTCTCGCGATGAAACAGTGCGAGACCTCCGCCACGTCCAGAAGCACGGGGCTGGCAATTGTAAACAAACCCCGGCGGGGCAGACTCATTAAGAGGAATAAAATCGTTAGTCAGCTGCCAGGTCTCAGTCAAACATAAAAAATCAAGATTATAATCCATAATGACATCTCTGATTAATGGACCCTTGTTATTGAGAGAACGAATGTTCAGGAGACCGAAGTTAACGGTGGCAAAGCTACTTTTACAGGCAGAGTTAGCCACTTTGGGCAGGCTAGCCAGACTACTATGATTGGCTCCCCGGCTAGCGTTACGAGAGCGGCGGCGTGTGGTAAACCAAGTTGGTATGGAAGAATAAAGGTTCTTGTAAAAGCGCTTACCGCGCGATCCACGGTGGATGTATCTCCGGTTTGGCTGGAAGAAGATGTCCGAAGGAATGGAGCAACCAGATGGAGGCTGGAGGACATCGACATGGCGTCGGAGCTTCAGAAGCTCAGCAACAGAGTACTGGAACAGAGCGTCGGCATGCAGATGGGCAAGGGAGACCAGAAGCCAGCCAAGCACAAACCAGAGAATTGACCGGAGAATCCACGTCATCCTGCACAGGAGAGAGAGAAAGGCTGGGGGGGCCAGAGATCCTCAGGTAAGCTCAGCGGTGAAGATGTTAGGACGCAGTCGGGATCACAGAAGAGCGATACTCCAACAGTTACTGGTCATAAGCAGCAACCAATGTTGTACAGGCGATGTAATGATTCAATTTGATCAGATTGAAACACTGTCTGTCTGAAAATTCGCTGGTATTGTCATAATTTATGCCAAAGTTATACCGGTGAGTAGCGGCGACAGTCACGCCAGCGTTCACTCTCCATTTTCCTGAAAGACAGACAGAAGTTGCTGCAGAAGCGTCATCCTACGGCGTAGGTGCCGTGTTATTCCACTATTCATTTCCTTCTCTCTGGGCCTCGTAGTGTTTTTGCGCTGCGCGTCTGTGTTATACGTCATCACGCATCACACACATGACCAGCGTCGGCCAATAGTGAGCCTACGTGGTGACGTGTAACACAGACGCGCTGCGCAAAAACACTACGAGGCCCAGAGAGAAGGAAATGAATAGTGGAATAAAGTCGTTATTTTTGTTTGTTTTTGCGCACAAAAAGTATTCTCGTCGCTTTATAAACTTAAGATTGAGCCACTGTAGTCACTTGGACTATATTAACGATCTCTTTAATAACTTTTCTGGGCCAGCAAGTTTGGGCCACCTAGCAGCCTATGGAGAAGTGATCAGCTCTCAGATTTCATCAAAAATATCTTAATTTGTGTTCCGAAGATGAACGAAGGTCTTACGCGGTTGGAACAACATGAGGGTGAGTAATTACTGACATAATTTTCATTTTTGGGTGAACTAACCCTTTAATTTTACTCAGTGTCTTTGCTGTTTTTTAGTGGATGACCTCAATCCTCCTCAAGTTTACAGTTTTTTTTAGCAGTATAACCACAGGTGGAGTTCATCACATTAACTATCAACACGATCCACTGATTCTTCACACACACACACACACGCACACAAACACATTTGAAAAATGCTTTCTTTAAAATAAATGACACTTGCTTTGATATGTTATCTAATGCAGTGGCACTCACACATGGTTAGAGTGCACCTGTATTACTTGGGGATAGTGTTTTTATTCAAATGTATGTATGGGGGATTGATGTAGATCCTACATAAAGACATTGAAGCATTTGTGCTTCATAGGAAATCAAATTGAGTCAATATAAAGCTCCATTTCTTTGTTAAATAGTGTAAAACATGACGTGACAGCAGTGAGTGATGTGTGCTGATGATGTGCTCAGGTGCTCGACAGGTGCAGAGGCACTAATACACACGGCTCCATTCAGACGGGACAGAGGTTCAGATCTGAGGACAGAGGTTCATCACATGTGGAATAATCCTAATAAACTAGGACACACTGACTGACAGCACAACAGCTGCTGCTCTCACCCTCACCTCGGGATTCAACACACTATCTTTGGCCTTCAATTAAATTCAAATGGATTTATACCACTTTTCACAATAAAAAGTCATTCTAAAACAACTTTACAGTGAGTGTCCAAAACAATTCAGTTCAGTTCATCCTAAAACCCCCAAATTATGAGAATTTTAAAGGCCCGTTCACAAGGAGTCAACAACTATGACGAAAGGTATCTAAAAATCGTTTTAAATTTCAAAGAATAGCAGTCCACACTACAACTTTATTATTAACGATAATTAGCCTTTCGCCGAGCCCCGCCCCCCTTAGTTACTGTTGCTACGTCCGACAAACAAATGGTCAAACACGAGCAGCGCGACAGATTGCCATGACGGGAAGAGGTATACCCGTGCGTGTCAGTGACCTTTTTTGGAGCAATACCTCCGCGATATCCTCCAGATCGAGGCAAAAGGGGTTACAGTATGCAGTGGAGGGATATACTCAAAATATAAAAATACGCAATGAAGGAGACACGACTACTATCGTATCGAGGCTAATGCTTACCGGTCTCAAGCGAAATCTGAGAAACCCCATGACAATCGCAGAAAAATCTCTAATACCCACGCAATCGACATAAACACACTTGCAGACGGCACCTTGGAAGTTTGTGATCAACCAGCATCCGTAGGCATCGTAGACCTCTTCTTCTGTCTTGAGTTTCTTTACTATATTACGTAAACGCTTATTATCCTGTAGGCTATATAGCCTATTTAAGTAATTCAATTAATATAAAGGGGCGATTTGTCCACTAATGGCTTAAATGAATAACTATAGTCGACTAGAAAATGTTTTTTTTGTCGGAGGCAGCCCTTATTCCACATATTTACAAACGCCGTGGGCGCACCGCTTCACCATCTTGCTTGGAGAATGTTTGTCGGACCTGCTCACATAGTAACGGTTGCTATGATGTGTGATTGGACAATGGCCGTTTTGGGGGAGGGGCCGGCCAGAGGTCAATTGCACAGAGAAACGATAAACAAACATTGACAGCCAATCAGAATCCATTCTGCTTTAAAGAGCGCGAGACTTTATCGTTCTTTGGTGTGGACGCTAATTTAGTAATATTGTTATGGTTATCTTTAGTTATCGTTATTGATATGAACTGGTCTTAAAATAGGTGTGTGGTGTGTGTAATATTACTAGAGACGTTTAAGTTTGGGTTTTCAACATAAATGATACACTCAAATCTTAATGTGAATTTTGAAGCCGCTGCTTTCTAACGGTTGTCTGATTCGTCAAACAGGTAAACTAAATATCATTAGCATTTAGTTGTAGTCCTTAAAAGCCTGACTCATTTTATTATCTATTAATAATCTATTATCTATTCATTATCTATTAACTTTTAGTTCAATACTGCTGTGTATCACTATGCTTTCAAAGAGTTAATAAATAAGGGAATTTTTTCAACTTCGTTATTGTTATTTAGCCAAGTTAAATGTGCTGACTTTTAGATAAGTAGGCTAAAGATAGCCTACTACTCTGAATACATTGTGGATATGTCTATTTGACATTTGGAAGATGTATTTTTTTTAGACATTTCTTGTCGGATGTTAAATAGACATTTAGAAAATGTCTTTAAGATGTTTATGATTTAGAATGTATGCAAAACTGCTCTTTTAAAAGATGTTTATCAAATGTTTGTATACAACAGATTAGATTTTTTTAGATTAGATTCAACTTTATTGTCATTACACAAGTACAGGTACAAGGCAACGAAATGCAGTTTAGGTCTAACAGATGTGCTATCTTCATAATCTGCACTGTATAAAGTTCCTCGTCCAGTGGTCAACAGAAGCTGGGGTTGGTGAAGATCAGAGTGGACAGGTGTGATACGAAAACAGCTGCTCTTCTTCTGGTTAATGGTCTTCATCAGCGTCGCCCAGGATCTGCTGTGTAACGGGAAGGAGATGAAGGAGGTGGGCAAGTGTAACACGAGTATCTAAAGTTTCAAACCAAAGGTTAGAGCCACAGATGCAGGTTCAGATTGAAAAACCCCAACACATGTTTGTTTAGACACAGTATACCAGTAAAACACAACTCTTCTCTGGTGACGCACACTTTCTAGCACATCTCCCAGCACACACACACACACACACACTCATTAGGTTTCTGTCCACCGCGCTTCACAGACATGCAGCTGTCAGTGAGATTAGACTTTTAGCAGGTGTCTATATATAGTGCCGGTTAAACAGATCACAATGGCACGTCAGCACTTCTGATCACGCTGTTTAACAGCCTAGAAAACAAAGACATTCATTACATCATGACATGACCCAGACCTGTGAGCTGTGTGCTGTCCGTCAGCAGGCCCAGACGAAACCTCAGCTGGTCTCTGAGGTGGCGACAGGATTTGGACTGTGCTGTGGATGCCTGACAGTTTATGGCATATGTGGAGAAACGCTTATTAGAAAACCAGTTGAAGTGTTGACATTAACCACACACACACACACATAGTGAAACCTGTAGTTTTCTATTCTTCAGGGTTCGTACAAGGTGCCTAAAGTGCTTTAAATACTTGAATACATTTTCTTTCTTTTTTTTAAGTCCTGGAAAACCCTTAAAAACAGCCATATTTATGAAAAAGTGCTTGAATTATTGAATAAATGTTATTGATAAAACAATCTTTTCACACAAAATCAACGCTGAAACCCGTCTGATATAGATATAGAGCCATTTTTTCATGGCAATGAGCTTGATATTGCTCATATATAAATATCCAAGTATATGATACATCTTTCATTCTTCAGGTCAATCATATATTCATGAGAGAAAATAACAGTTTGAATAAGGAAAGCGTTATCTTTGTCATAGTATCCTTTCAATGGTTAAAGTTTCCACAGTCATTGCTTGTGCTGCACTTTATTTGTACCATTTTGCTTTATTAGTTTATTTTGTTTATATATTGTTTGATAATTGAAATTTCTGATTATATTCCTTGAAAACCAAAAAGTAGTGCATGAAAAGTCCTTGAATTGCATTTTAGTGTCTGTACGAACCCTGATTCTTGACTGATCTTTTTTCTCTCTCATCATTTTGGCAATAGATGAACTGTTAAAGGAGTGATCGTGAAATGAGTCCCTGTAGTCGTCCAATTTGACTCTCATATGCTGATGAAAGATTCAGGAATTTGACAGGTGATTTTAATCAAATGTAGTTTGATCACTATCTTCTCTGTTGTTTAGGGCAAGATTAAGGCAATTATCATAGTTTGATAAAATGTTTAATTTTCCAATAAAACATTTTTGCATGATTTGTTCAATTGAATTAATCCCATGTCAGATTTTGACTCGTATTGTGATTTATGAACAGAATATCAGAGGGACATGACGTTACTCAAACATAGTTTATTCACTGCAATGCATTATTAGGAGTATTTCTGTTCTGCAAATGAAAATATGTTCTCAAATACAAATACAGTGGTCAAAATGTAAACATTGCTGAAGAAAATCCACAAGTTAGCATATTTTATATACTTCATTCAAGAACGTCATTGTGATTAGCCTTAAACAGAATGAGTTTTCTTTTATGAAATCACAAGCAAGTAAGTAACTGAATAAATAAATAAGTCCAGATAACAGGCAACCAATTATTAAGATTAACAGCAGAGCAAACTTCTCCCGACAAACATGAAGTTTCAAGTAAAGCGTCACGGCTCATTCAAAGTGTCTACGACATGTCCAGTGTTGATGCATTTTAATATCACATAGAAGCAAAATATATACATGTGAGCAAATATGTTTCATATCAAATCTGTGCTCTGAAAAATAATAATAGTAATTTGCGCAGTTGAAATTATCACATTCACAAGAATCAAAAGATGGCATTCAACTAGCCCTCAATTATTTTTCCATCTAAAAATATGAAATATGTGACATCTTTGTGCAAAGAGTGGATTGAAAGGATGGTTGTTGGTGATTGGTGAGGAAAACACACTTCTCGTGACTTGCAAAAGTACAGAGTTGCACAGCACTAACACGGCCTCTCAAACACCAAATCACTGAGACCATGTGATCAAATCAAACAAACCAAACATCAGCCAAACACATTCAAAACAACTACATTTTACAGCTGACGTGTTTCTGACAGGCAGGCTGGAGCGTCTAGAATCACATTCAATAACAATCATCTGAGTCATAAGCAGATATTGAATGTTTGGTCCACTCAAATCAACTCTGATCATTAAATCCCTGCAGCTCATGTTTAAAGTCAGGATAGAAGATCTGAAACCTTTTTATAACGACATCAAACACTGAATTGGGAATAAAATGACAATCAAACAGTGAATAGAAACAAGCTATTGAAAATATTAAAAACAATATCAAATGTGTTTTAGTAGTTAAATGTTTGGTCCTGGTATGCATTCATGAGAAAGTGATTGTAGCCAGCATCAAAAATATGAACTATTTTTATATTTAATGAATAATCTCTGTATTTTTTTGTTTTTGTTCTCATATGGAATATATAAAGGAATGCATGTAACCTCTTCCTCAGTTCTCCTTCAAACTCTTAACGGTCCTGTAGTGCTGGTTTGGGTTTCCTGCCGCCTCGTGTCTAATCCACTGATCCTGGATCAGCCTCTACCTCAGTCGAGCAGAGAAGCAGCGCATGTACTCCGTCATCCAGCGCTCGTCCGCCACGCTCAGGGCTGATCTCCGTGCCTTCTCCAGGTCAGCTGACCTCGCCCTCCGGTGCTCTGATGCTCGCACACCTTTTTTAGACTCTCTTCGTGTCTGGACGCCCACGTCGGCCTGATGAATCTGGAAATTAAATCAGATGTATTCTGATTCCTGGCACTCTGACTCAACTCATTTGCAGTTTTCTACAGTGATGAAAAACAACTTTGTTTAACCTACTGAACCTTTGTATACCAGAGAAGGTAGCTTCAGGAGATCACTGCTCCAGGCTGAATAATTCAGCGCTTCCTCACGCAGTGTCAGGTCTCACTCGCTGCTTCATTCCACTGATTAGGACACGACTAAGTTTAGCCACTTCAAAATTTCCCTCTTTGCATGTATAATTTATTCCAATCTGTTAAAAACACACTCGTGTTCAGTTCTGCTAATGGCTACCCATACAGCAAAAAAAAAAGAAAAGAAAAGTTGGCCAAAAATATATGCTGTGAACAAAATATATATTTTAAATATATTGGGCAATATAAATATATTTAGATAAATTATATATGGCCAAAAATATCAGAAATGTAAAATATAAAAAAAATATAAATATATTTTAAACACCAATGTTAGCAATATATATATATATATATATATATATATATATAGGTAACCCTAACCCTGGATAAAATATATGTTGTAGCTAAGTAGCAGTCTAGCTTTTAAAATATATATGTGGAGCAGTATAAATATATTTAGATACATAAGAAATTATATAATTGTACATATGGCCACATATTATGAGAAAATATCTAAAAAAACATCTGAAATATAAATATAATAGAAAATATATAGAAAATGTAAAAAGAATTATTAGAAATATATATATATATATATATATATATATATATATATATATATATATATATATATATATATATATGACAAAATAAATATATACATTTTCTTCTGCTAATGGCTACCCATACCGAAAAATAAATAAATGAAGCCAAAATATGTTATTGTTATAAACAATTGTTAACAATTGTACATATAAAAACATATGTCATATATATATATATATATATATATATTATTATTTTTTATTACAGATGTTTTTATTTCTATATATATTTATTTGAAAAAATTGTCATTTTTTATATTTACACACACACACACACACACATATATATATATATATACTGTCCATACATAAAAAATAAAATAAAAAAAGTCATGTGGGTAAAGAAGATTCTCATGGCAAATTTCTACATCTGAGATAATGATCTGTACATGGTTCTCATCAAGATTTCATTGACTGTAATATCAGATATGACACAGAAAGCCTCACCTCTCCAGCAGACACAGACGCTCTGATATTCGGTATTCTTCTGTCCCTGGTCTCAATGTGCCTTTCTGCCCAGTCACAACGGGTAAAAGACCGTCTGTTGTCGCGGTTGGACGTCCGGTCCTTGGTGTTGCCCGGGGGTTGGCTCTTGGCCCTGGGTGGTTTTCTTGATATGGACAGGTGCGATTCATCACTATCCAGCTCCTTATTAGGGTAGCATGGCTCTGAACGGGGCGCCCGGTATCTCTGACGCCGTTTTGGATAAGAAGCTGATGGCCCGTTAGTGGTCACACCTTTGAGACCATTTTCTGTGATAAAAGCAAAATGATCATTTGTTTAAAGGAAAAGTTCACAAGCATGATCACACAAGACATCAACCTACCCAAGGGAGTCGAGCTTTCCACGGTTTCACTGGTATCCGTGTGAACTTCTCCATTCACCTGCGGCTTCCAGGACTTCTGAACCGCCGCAGTCTCATTCTTGGACTCTGACGAGGATATGTAGTGTTTGCCGTTTGAGAGGTTCACCCCTTGCAGTTTGGGACTGGACGTCCCGCTCGAGTCGGACCCGCTGTCCCATCCGTTCTCGAATAACGGTCTGTGTGTCTGCTCCATCACTCTTCGCGTCAGTCTGTACTTCACAGAGTCCTCGTAACTTTTCGAGAATGTCTCCCACTTGGGATCTCTGAACTTTTTCATGTACTCTGTCCGGATCTTCATGGACATGATGTTGTTATTGGTAGACATTTCGGCCTGTTGATATAGTCAGTCAGTCACCTATGGAATGAACATTATAATGTAAATGGGAAGTGGTATAGTCTTGCCAATGCATGTTCGCATACTTCACGTCACCATCTGTTTTTCGTAGTATACAGTGCAAACTGCAATATAGTTTGTTTTAGTTTCCTAGTTACATGTACTTACATGTATTTAATGTACTTAATAACAGTAAATTATACATTGCATTAATATACCTGAACCAAACCCTAATTCCAACACTAACCCTATAGTAAGTGCGTTGTTAATTAATATTAATCAGTTCTTAAATATAGAATTACACTGTAACAATTACACCTTAAAATCAAATGTAACCGTGTATTTTGTTATTCTAGCTCTTTGGCAGAGAAGGTTACAGCCCAGTGCCCACATTATTTATTTATATTCTTTACATAATACATAAGCCGATGTCACATCCGATCTTTCTAAAAGGGACATTTCTTACGTTCTTGTGACGTTTATAATACACGTTCATCGTACGATTTTAATAAATCATGGTCAAGCATGCATAATCATAATCTATAAAAATACAATGCATTAAAGAATAATGCTTTTTTTTATTTATTTTTTTTAAGAAATTTGTCAAACTATTGAAAATATCAATCTCTAATTAATGACTTAAACCCGTCTGGTTTGGCTGGCAGCTCGCGCGATGTTTACAGGTCTGTCTTCACCTGCGCCTGAGTATGTATGTAAACATTGACTCGGATCAATGTAAGCGCTTTAAACTCACCCTCTCCTTTCTTTTCCGTTCCTTAGGCTTTAAAGTTGGATAAAGACGTCCATTTTTGTTCTAACATCCTTGCGAATTGCAAATACGTCTGTCCATCATTGTTGAGCGCCTGCTGCGTACTAGAAAAACAACCCTCACTGATATTACAGCTTTGGAGATCTACAGTGCGCATGCGCACACCATCACACTCGGACTGCTTGAGGACCTGATGCGAAAGTACGCACGCACAATCCAATCAAACCTTTAATTGATCCTAATTTGATTATAATCACCTACTCTGTTCCAGTGGGTGGAGGAAGTTTATTACTATATGTCGACTTAGTTTGCCCTTCGACATTTTCGCGATATTTTTGTTGTATATTGGAGAATATCAATTGTAAGGTACAGAATACTACATTCCTCTCATTACTAGCGACGACAGTTTCTCAGCGCATGCGCACCTCTGTCAGGAAAATATTTCACCTCATTACACAATAAATAAAATAATTTAAAGGTTTAAAAAAATCAGTTTAGGATGTACAGTGAATATTCTCATACTGATTTGATCTCTATGCTGTTGGTTAAAATTTAACATGAATGACAAACGGATGGGATCAGGGTAGTACTTTGTCTTCAAAACATTTTTTTTCTTTACAGCTAACAGTAGTAGTACCATATAAAGGACATTTTCAGTAATATAATCAGTATTAAATCAGTACTATTCATTTTAGGTTTATAAGTAATCAACCTAATCAGGTATTATGATGTACACTAAAAGCTAATAAAGATTACGATTCCTTTACAGAGTATTTAACTAAAAGACTGTCAGTGCTACTGTAATGCTTAACTGTCCCATATACATTCATCCTCCATTAGAGCCCATTTAAACAGCCCAGATGGTTTATAGTTGTCAGATTACAGACATAACAAGACTTCTCTCAGTGTTATTCATCTGTAAAGTAAACCGTCTGAGAGTTTGGGTAAATGTTGTTTAGTCTGTCTCAGTGTGGACTGGAACCCAGTATCTTATAAAAGTACTAAAATGACATATTAATTGACGAGTACCATGTTTAAAAACATATTTTCAGTTTTATTTGTCTGCTGAAGTGTGATTTGTGTTGGTCGTCAACTGGACCAGGCGTACAGTGGAACATATGGCACTGGGATCTAAGGGAGAGGCGTCCTTCCATTTCAAGCAGCATTTGCCAAAATACCAAGCCATGATAGTCAGTAATAAATACATTTGTGTGCAAGAGTGCTTGGTATTTTTCTCTCCCTTGATGTTAGTGTCCTTTTCTCAGTTTATGCTTCAACTGCTCGCTCCTATGGCGTCGCATAAATAGCGGCTGTAGAAAAACTGTCCACAGGAGCAATGCACCGTCGCTCGGTTCCTGAGCAGGAAGCAATGATACGGGCGCTTTGAGCCGGGTGCTTAGAAGCACTTGCGGTGGACGATGCTGGGACCGGCCTCATCGTATTCCTGCTTGGTGATCCACATCTGCTGGAAGGTGGACAGGGAGGCCAGGATGGATCCGCCGATCCAGACGGAGTACTTACGCTCAGGGGGAGCGATGATCTACAGAGGAGGAGGAGGAGGAGGAGGAGATCAAATATTAAAACCAATCTATACTGTCAAGATTGTCAACACATATCCAGTTAACATGGAAAAACCGACACTTTATACTTAATGAATAAACTTTCCTTGCCTAGCCTATATTGTAAACTTATCAACACATGACAAACAACACAGCACAACACAAACTTGGGTATTATTGCTTTAGACATTAACTGGTTTTCCAAAGTTACTAGCCACTCAGCATCTCCACTGGCTACAATTTTGACATCGATACCATGGGGGAAAACGGCCATATAAAAAATACGTTTAATATTATCTTATAATTTGGCAGCAGGTTTATTAGGCTGCTGTCACTTTAAGACCTGATGCACTGATCCATTATATTGTTACACGTGCATTTTCTTATTCAACTGTTTAGGTTCACTTAGAACAGAAGTGACAGTGTTTACGTGAATACTCGCCAAGACCGGCATCATGACATTATTTTGTGTGTATTTGACTGTTTAAGTGCAATACGCAGGGAAAAATAACTAAATTTAGTCCCAGACAGAAACATAGTGTCGGCCCAGATCCGGCCCACATCTGGGCCGTCTGGAATCAACATGTACCGAACCTGGGCCGACACTATGTTGCTGTCTGGGGTACTGAGAGGCGGCTTTATGTGCCGCACTTTGGGTGCGAGCACAAAATCTGCGGGAATGAGTAAAATTATGTACGCAATCACACGCCGAAATTCAAGCCCTGTAACAGCAAAAATATTCATCCGGAGCAAATGAAAGGAGTGAGTGAGGAGAGGCGGGTTTGTGTGTAACTCTCTGTCGGAGAGATGAGAGAGCGAGAAAGATCAGCTGGTATCATGTGTCTATTCTGCTGAAAATGAGTATTGGAAGAGGTTCAGATATTTCAGTATCAATATTGCATTTTTTTAATTTTTGACACTACATTGGACTTAGTTTATTATTTGAGATCTCTTTTTAAAAGACTACAATTGAAAAATGTATTTATTATATATATATAATTCAACCCGCCAAAGTGGTTAGTAGGAGTGACTGCGTTACACGCCACTGCTGAAATCCAGCCGCATTCGGCAGGTGTTAAAGTCAAGCCCTGGCTGTGGGCGCTCTTACCTTGATCTTCATTGTGCTGGGAGCCAGGGCTGTGATCTCCTTCTGCATACGGTCAGCAATACCAGGGTACATTGTGGTACCACCAGACAGAACGTTGTTGGCGTACAGGTCCTTCCTGATGTCAATGTCGCACTTCATGATGCTGTTGTAAGCGGTCTCGTGAATGCCAGCAGACTCCATTCCTGTGCAAGTGTTTTAAAGAGAGCATATAAATGGCTGGAGCACAACAAGATAAGACAACAGCTGATCATTTCAGATGTTTTCAGACGTACCAATGAATGAGGGCTGGAACAGGGTCTCGGGGCAACGGAAACGCTCGTTACCAATGGTGATGACCTGACCGTCGGGAAGCTCGTAGCTCTTCTCGAGGGAGGAAGAGGAGGCGGCGGTGGCCATCTCATTCTCAAAGTCCAGGGCAACATAGCACAGCTTCTCCTTGATGTCACGCACAATCTCACGCTCAGCTGGTGAATGACAAATCAAAAGGTCAAATTTGGTTGGTTTCTTTCACACACGCTAGAAGGTTAACTACATACACTGCCGTTCAAAGGTTTAGGTTCGGTACGATTTTTTATGTTTTTAAAAAGAAGTCTCTTCTGCTCACCAAGGCTGCATTTATTTTATTAAAAATACACACAAAAAAACCATTACATTATTACAAAAGATTCTATTTCAAATAAATGCTGTTCTTTTGAGCGGTTTATTCATCAAAGAATCCTGAAAAAATAACTGTTTTCAACATTGATAATAATAATGAAAGTTTTTTGAGCATCAAATCATCATTAGAGTGATTTCTGAAGGATCATGTGACACTGAAGACTAGAGTAATGATGCTGAAGATTCAGCTTTGATCACAGGAATAAATGACATTTGACAATATATTACAGTTATTTTAAATGTCCATAATATTTAATTAAAATAATTAATAAAATAATAATAAACATATATCTGTTTGTATTTGTAATCAAATAAATGTAGCCTTGGTGAGCAGAAGAGACTTCTTTTAAAAACATTAAAAATCTTACAGATCCAAAACTTCTGAACGGCAGTGTGTTCCAGTAATAAGTGATGAGGTACACACCGGTTGTGACGAAAGAGTATCCGCGCTCAGTCAGGATCTTCATCAAGTAGTCTGTCAGATCGCGACCAGCCAAGTCCAAACGCATGATGGCGTGGGGAAGAGCGTAACCCTCATAGATGGGCACATTGTGGGTCACACCATCACCAGAGTCCAGCACAATGCCTAATGACAGAGGGGGAACAAGAGAGCTTGATTTAAATTCATCATTAGTGGCTATTAGGGTTGTAACGATACCCTCATGTCACGATTCGATACATATCACGATACTGAACTCACGATACAATATTATTGCAATTCTCCAAGACATTTGGTAAAAGGTTAACAAAAAATGTCCTGTTGAATAAAAAACTAAATTTGATATTACATTGTGGGTGTAAATGAATAGGTTTGGACTTGGTGCTGGAAACCCAATGCACAGGACAATAGAGACACCAGAATAAAAATATTCATGATTCTGAAGCTGAAAATACTGAATTATTTTAGACGAATATGCTTATACCCTGTCACTGACTAGATTTTTTTAAAAATAATGTAGGCCACTTTTTACTGGTAACATCAGACATTTGGCATTATCAGGACACACAAATATTCCCCCGTTGCATTATTATACATTATATTCAACATTATATATAGTAGTTTAAAGGTGCATTGCGCAAGTCTCTGAGTTTTTGCAGAACTATGCCCCCTCTGGCGGCAAGCGAAACTGCAGCCAGAAGTGTGCACGCTCACGGACAAAAGTTTTCTTTTTTTTATCTTACGTGGAGTTTGTGTTGGTGTTTGAAATGAACTACAAGCCGGTCTCTTAGAATCCATCTTCTACGGAGAATGGCGGCGAATACACAAACCTGCCAGACAGCCAGGTGAGCGTGCCGTGAACGCGCATGACGTCACGCCCAGTCTAAAATTCCGGCCCGAATCCCTCTTATTTATTTTACTTTACAGGATTATAGAGACAATCTCAGTGATCAGAGAAGGGCTCATTCAGCCCATCAGGCAATTGTTTAAGCATGTATGGGTTAGAAAACGGGTATTTTTAACATGAAAAGTTGCTTAATGCACCTTTAATGTAGTACTGACACTAAAAACTCTGAAAACTTGATTTTTTTCTCACACAGTAATTTTCATATTGGATGAACTATCCAATACAGATTGATGCATTTTTGTATTGCTGTATATTGTGACATGATATATTGTTGCACCCCTAGTGGCTAATATGTAATTAAAACTGATTGAGTAACTGTTGCCCTTTCGTTATCTTACCGGTGGTACGGCCAGAAGCGTACAGGGACAGGACGGCCTGGATGGCCACGTACATGGCGGGGACGTTGAAGGTCTCAAACATGATCTGGGTCATCTTCTCACGGTTAGCCTTGGGGTTCAGTGGGGCCTCAGTGAGCAGGGTTGGGTGCTCCTCGGGGGCCACGCGGAGCTCGTTGTAGAAGGTGTGGTGCCAGATCTTCTCCATGTCGTCCCAGTTGGTGATGATGCCGTGCTCGATTGGGTACTTAAGGGTCAGGATACCTCTCTTGCTCTGAGCTTCGTCTCCAACGTAGGAGTCTTTCTGACCCATGCCGACCATCACACCCTGGAGGGGAACAAGAGTGACATGATCAGAATAGCTCAAAGATAACACGTACAATTTCACCTTGTGAAGACTAGCCCAAATCCAGCAAGGATCTCTGTTTGTACCTGGTGACGTGGGCGGCCGACGATGGAAGGGAAGACAGCCCTGGGGGCGTCATCACCGGCAAAACCAGCCTTGACCAGGCCAGAGCCATTGTCGCACACCAAAGCTGTGGTCTCTTCGTCGTCGCACATTCTGATGGGTTCTAAGAATAGACCAAGTCAGTGAGAAAACAAAGTTGAAGAGGACACTACTCACTCAAAATGAAATTTGGTGAGAGCTGAATGCATTATCCAAACCAAACCACTGACAAATGTTCAGGTCACACGGAGAAAAGCATTAATAAATAAATAAATAAATAATATGTATTCAGTTGCCTTACACTTAAATATCTGAGTGGAATTTGAATTGAAAGACATGTAACTTTTATTGTATTTCATTTGCACCAATGTAATCAAATAACATCAACATCAATGAATTCAGCATTACTGTAAAAAAGTTGCTGCGTTAAATTTTAAAAGTACAATCAACTTAGATGTTTAAGTCATTTCAACTTAAATTACATAAAACTGACTTAAAAATGAGTTGAATCGAGTATAACTAAACTTAGTATAACAAAAGTTGAAAACTGGTTGACCTATTTTGATTAGTTAATGCAATGTAAAAACATGTAGTCGTAACTTATTGATAATGAATTTTTTACAGTGAATTGCGCGTTACGGATTAGTTACAAAATAGCTAGGTAAAAAAAAAAATACACTCGGAAAAATTAAGTTTACACTTAAGATACACAGTCAGAGCAAAGTTTCCATGATATCAATGCAACAAAAAAGTTTTGACTCCTCTTCAACGAAAGCAAAGCCGTTGTAAAAACAAGATAAGCGTCTAATCCTTCCGTTCACATCGTAAATGTTCCAGGTCTGAATCGTGAAATAGTCAATCCGCTGCTCAATCGTATGGGTGTGTGTGTGCGTTCTGGTGTCAGCGCGCGCTTACCTGTGTCTGCTCGTGCTTAGAGTCCTCAAGTCAAACTGAACTGCCAATGGCTCCTGGTAAGTTACACAGTGAGACGCGCGAACTTATATACCCGTCCCTGGTTTTACAGCTCTTCGGACAACCATTAAGGAATGTCAATGCATTCGAATGGAATTCTTCCCGATCCTCGTCCATATTTGGGTGTCGTTGGGTCGAGCGGTGGGTCTCAACGCCTCGCCGGTGAGCCGCACAGCGACGCGCTCCGGGCGCGCGGGACGGTCCATATATGGCGCTCTAGACCCTAAACCACAGCGCGCGGGGGCAGGCCCGTGTAAGGCCAGTCCGAGGCCAGCGCCACCAATTAAACCAGTGGACACTGAGAACAGCAGCACTGTGTGTTTGTGGTGGGCTATATACCAATATAAGGTCATGGCAGTGGGTTATGATTGTTTACCATTTTCTTTCGTGGGGCATTCATTCTCATATAATTATTTTAATTTCAGATATTATAGTTCAGTTAAAAACAAAAACAGCAAAGCCAGGAATAAGTCTTAGGTGCAATATATTTAATAGGGTGAAATCAAGTAAGTTTGGCCAGTTTTCAAAAGTCATCTTAATGTCAAAATGCATCTCAGTTTGCATGAAGTGACCAATATATAAATGTGTGTGTGTGTGTGTGTGATTAGTATAGCAGCATCTATTTCAACTTCCATCATACATTCCTAAAATGTATGAAGGGGTAGGAGAAAACAAAGTTAACACTTTACAATAAGGTTCATTAGTTAACATTAAATACAATAGTTAGCATAATGAACTGTACTTGTACAATATTTATTAATCTTTGTTAATTTTAACATATAAAAAACACTTTATTCAAATCTTGTTAACATTAGTTAATGCACTGTGAACTAACATGAACAAATAATGAACAGCTGTATTTTTATTAACTAACATTAACAAAGATTAACAAATACATCAACAAATGTGTTGCTCATGGTTAGTAAATACATTAACTATTAAGTGATGAACCTTATTGTAAAGTGTTACATAAACACCTTGGAGAATCTCCTACTTGAGTTGGTTTAAATAAACAATGTAGTCACCATAATGGTCATCAGCTGGAATTATAATAGTAAAGCTGTGAAGTCATGGCAAATGTATCACCAATGACCAATAATATCAAAATATCCACTTAGCAAAGCCTTTCAGAGAACAGGATACTAATGATGTTTCCGTTTTTTTACTTGGAGACTATTATTAAATTATTAGACAATCAATTGACGGCCATTAGACAATCACAGCCCTTTGGGCATCTCAATGATATTCAGTGCCATGGCTAAATGCCACATCACAAACAATGAGGATCATATTTCCTAGACAGTTTATCTAGTGTGGTTAGACCTTCCCGAGGCTCCCAGTCCCACCCCATATAGGGTGTCAGAGAACCCCCATAAAGTCCAGCATATTTACTGTGGACGGCGCTAACTTTACCCTCCCTTCACTATTTTTAGGAGCTCAGGGGGACATTTGCTTCTCCATCAGTTCAGCTGCTCTCTTCACACCAGCTGGGGGAGGAAGAAGAGGAGGAAGACTGAGTGGGAACGACAGATGAGAAACAAGGAGTAAAAGAAAAACAAAATGATGTCAAAAAGGTCACATAAAGCCTTTTGTGTTTGGACACTCTGAATGTCTGTATTTCACTGCATTAGATTCCCAACCAAGCGGTCTCTGCATACAAATCCTGCTAAAATACATTTTTACATTTGATAAACGGATGTTTTGGTGATTTTTAGTGGACGCATGTTAGCTGAACATGGTCCACTAATGAGAAACACAATGCTTTATTTTGAACACTAAGGCCTGGTTTCACAGACATGGTTTAGATTAAGCCAGGATTAGGCCTTAGTTCAATTGGTGCATTTAAGTTTATTGGTGTGCATCTTGAGACAAAACAATGACATTGATATATTTTTGGCAAGTTGCTTTCAGTTAAACCAGCTCAAACATGCATTTTAGTCTGGGACAAGCCGTAGTCCCGTCTGTGAAACCGGGGGTATGTCTATAATTTTAAGGCCTAGTTTCACCAACAGGGTTTAGATTAAGCTAGGATAAGGCCTTAGTTCAAATTAGGACATTTAAGTCGTTTTTATAAATGTGCCTTAAAAAAACAAAACATTACTGGTGTGTATCTTGAGACAAAACATTTTAAGATAAATCAGTGCAACGAAAACAGCTCAAACATGCATTTTAGTCTGGGACTAGGCTTAAACCTTGTCTGTGAAACCACAAACCAGGGGTAAATGTTTTGCTCTAAAAGCGTGCATGTGCTTCTTTAAAATAGTCACTTACACGGCTGAGTTAAGGCTGCTCTATGCCTGCTGAAAATTCAGTGTAAAGACGTACTGCTGTGTAAAAGCCAGACTAAACTATGCCAGCTCTGACCCGCCTCAGCCCCTAAAACAAAAGGATACTATTAAAATTGCTGTGTAAAAGCCACTTTTAAAATCGCTTTAAACAGTCTGTGTTAAGACACCTAAGTGCCACTTCAGAAGCGCTTCTGAGCCACCTTTACAGCCATTTCTTTTGCCAAATTTACATAGCAAAGTGATGCCTTTTGTCTTGCAGCAGAAGAACACCATTAAAAATGATCTGCCTGTAAATTACAGAAATACAGTTTATTCAGAAAATGTAAGTGTTGGATCATGTAATTTATTTTATTTTATGAAACAATACAAAAAGTTGTAATATTAACAAGGAAACACAGTAGAAACGTGATGTCATATCTGAGCTTTCAGGTAGTGCTCATAATTGGCCCGCAGGAGGAACTCAAAGTACGGCTTTGATTTCAGACTCTCCAGCTCGTCTTCCTGCAGGAGATCCTTCACGTCAGGCAGGTACGACTGCAGAGAAACACCTGTGTGCACAAACACCAAACACACTCAAACTGTAAAATGTACTAAAGCAGGGCTCTTCAAGCTTTGTATGTCAGATACTTCATATCTGCTATAATCAAACCCTAAATAAACCCTAAACCGTTACAGATTTGCGCAAAACTTTTGCGAGATTTTCTATATGTCGATAGAAAACTATTGTGAAATGAAGGCGTTTCCATTAACAGATGTTATGCGACTAAAGCGTAATGTTTTCCTCTCGCGATAAGTCATTCCAAACATCATGGCAATGGATGCTGGTAGGTTTACGTATATCCCAGCCACCGCACTAGCCATTATTTTTAAAGAATATTTTTTTAACTATCCAAGCTTTAATGGCAAGGAAAGTCCCTTATACTTGGGAGTGGCACATATGAGGTGTTTCTGGGTGTTTCTCCATCATATCTGCTTCAAGGTCTTGATAAATTGTGCCATTTTTTTTGTGGTTTAGAATCCAGTATTCCTGTGATACTCTTGTCTACTCTTTATGAGTTTAATGAAGAACTCTGTCTTCTGTCCAAACACAAAATTGGTCGACTGTTACGTACGTCAGGTGACCTGTAAATGCGAAAAAAACAATTGCAGTTTTGCGAAATATGACTTTTTCGAATTGCCTGAAAAACCACCTCATGCGGGCGTAAAAAAATATTTAAAAAATATATATTTGTGTCCCAATGTGTTTCCAATGGGCGTATTTTCAATTCGCAATTTCAATTTGCGCAATTTGAAGGGTAATAGAAACGTGGCTACTGATATAACAAGAGTCGTCACCATACCTTCTTGAATGAGTTTCTGTAGGATCTTGATGAAAGTGCTGTCTCTGGCTGCTTCTAGAGGATCGTCATTATCATCAGAAGATGACCAACTGCAATCAAGAAATGAATCAGTTAGTCAATGCAAGACCATTAGGCGGCGTTCACACTGCAAGCCTTAGAGCTCAGTTCTGATTTATTGCTTAGATATTCTTGAAAATGTGGGAAATATCAGATTCGAGTGTGAACAGATCACGATCCCGAACTGACCCACATGGCAAGAAGTAAACACAGAGGTTACTGGAGTCAGCATTTATGTGTTGACTTATAAGGGAATGTGACACGGAAGCCAGGGAATTAGGAGGATGGAGATGAGGATGAGGAGGAAGAGAGCAAAGTTTTTCTCATACAGTTTTTCCTCAAGGTTTCTTCGTAATACTGAGTGTAACAGCTCACCGTCCCTCCACTGACTGACTTCGCTGACATCTTCTATATTCACCAAGTGACCAAAGAACTACTGGTATGTAAAATCTTTGGAGGAGTGTAAAACATCTGACCTGTCTCGGATTTAGTACCACATATGGAAGTGGCCCAAATCAAGAGTCGAAAATGTGGTTTGTGCAGTTAAAACGCTCATAAAAAAACAGATCTGAGTCTCATATGAGCAAAAAAAGCAAACAAAGTGGGATTTAGGCAACTTTAGGATGAGTCAAGTAAAATCAAACATTCACCCACACGTATCTCATTTCAGTGAGTTTTATGATGCTCACCTCTCCTTCCAGTCTTTCTTTAAGGCTTTACTGAAGATCTCTCGTTTCAGGGCGTCAATATCAACCAGATCCTTCTACAGATGATGAAAGCATTTAAGAAACACACGCTTCTGAAAGTAACTTCTATTTAAATGCTGTCTGTTATGTATTTACAGATACCTCCTCCAAGTACTCCAGCAGATCCAGAGCTTTCTTAAAGTCGTACTCGTTGGCGCCGCGGTTCTCGTCACAGATGTACAGCTGGAGGAAGAGAGCAATGAGGTTGAGGAAGCCTGAAGGAATTACAGCGTGGTACGGCGTGTGTTTTACTCACAGTAATGAGGTTATGAGGGCTCAGCAGAGGCATGCTGTCTGGGTTCAGCTGCTTCTCGTCCAGCAGCTGTTTAGGAAGAGTCTCCTGATGAAGCAGAAACCGCTCCTGCTCCACTATATCTACACCAACACAACACAGTCATTTCAGAAAAGGTTTTTGCCGATGAAATAACGGGGGGCTCAGGAGATTATTTGGAGAGGGAAATGCAGGTCAGATTGGTACCCAGCCGAATATGCAAGACCATTAGGCCAGAAGTACTAAGCAAAAACTACATGTCTGTCTCTACACAAGGAGGAGAAAATACAAAGAGCCGTACATCATTTACTCCTCGTTTTGTTGATGTACTAACACTAAAAATGCATATCAAGAAGAGAAAATATATATGCAATCCATATGGACTAAAGCAGGTTTAAAAGTCACCATGAAATCAAAATTATTTTATTAATGGAATATTGCAGTATTAATTATAAATGAATTATTTGTGCACATAATTTTTTTTTAAATTCATGTGCCTTATCAAAATTTCATCAAAATAACTTCCCCTTCCTCTCACAGCATCTTCTCTCCTCTGATGATGCGTTTAGTGGCTTGAGGGCGGGGCAACTTGTCACTCACATGAGATCCACCAATAGCCGACCACAACCATCCAATCAATTCCCCATGAACAAAATCAAGCCCCGCCCTGCATTTGTTCTTGTTCGAGAAGCCGTTTCACTCGGATATACGTCACAATAGTGAAGAACAGACTCTCAACTTCTGTTTCATGCAGTTTTCCGAACGCATATGAAGGCACATGACTGACCGGTAAGCTGTCTGCGGTGAACGGCTTCTGGCATGTCTGACGCGAGAGCCGTGAGTTTGCTGAGGGCCAGCAGGGTCTTCTTCTTGCTGAAGTATCGTGTCTCTGTGTTGGCCTGACTGTACAGGGTACGATGGGCCTGTCGTGAAGAAAAAGCATTTTTAACACTTCAAGTGTCAGTAAGCCCATGGAGGCACACGTTAAAGTGAACCCTCTGAAGAAAACGTAATATATATACAGTCAAACTGTTGTCACTGTAAGTAGAATATTTGGGTATAATGTATAATATTGACTTTATTTTGCTATCCTCGCTTACATAAATGAACTATAGTGTCCTGCATCCATATATATATAAAAAAATAAAGAGGTGCTCTTACTCTCTGATAGTCTTGCACATGTATGTCATGCAGCCAGCTGAGGTGATCGTGAGCCTGCAGGAAACTGGCCAGCTGATGGTGTGTTGCGATTGGCTGAGACAGCAGCTTCCCCCTCTTGCCTTTCTCCATGTACCATCGGAACAGGAAGTCAGCGAAGTTCTACAGGGAACAGAGAGGACTGTGGGTGAAGGCATTTGGCACAGGCTCTTTAATATAACACAAGGACAGTTCTACAAATATTTTAATATTGTGCACTAGTCAAAAGCTACTTCAACTACACTATATAAACACATCTTCTGATAATACACTAATGTTCAAAAGTTTGTTCAGTGTTCACCAAGGCTGCATTCATTTGATCAAAAACACAGTAAAAATCATAATATAGTGAAATTTATAAAGTTTGTTGAATATATTGCTTAATCAAACGTAATACATTTTTCAGACACTTCAGTGTCACATGATCCTTCAGAAATCATTCTAATATGATGATTTGATGCTCAAGAAATATTTATTATTATTATTATTATCAGTATTGAAAACAGTTTCATATTTCTGTGGAAACCATGATACAATTTTTCCAGGATTCTTTGATGAATAGAAAGTTCAAAAGAACAGCATTTATTTGGAATAGAAATCTTTTGTAACATCATAAATGTCTTTACTGCCACTTGATGATCCCAAACTTCTGAGCAGTGATGCATGTGTTTGGGTTTGTTACCTGATCAGCGAATTTGACCATGTACTGCTGCAGTCGACTCTGGTTGTCCGTCCGCTCGCACAACTGCACCAATATGTCAAAGTCACAGTATTTCTCCGCCAGCGCTGCGACCCACTGATGCTGACCCAACTCCACTGAGAGAATCACACAACAACACACACATGCATTAATCATACAATCTGGCTCTTATTCTGGCCATTTAAACAGGAAAAGACCATCTGACCGACAGGTGAACTGACCGATCCCAGAATCACTCACAGAGAGGTGCGAGCAGCTCGGAGCGCTTCTGCGTGTACTCGTTCTCCAGCGCGTCGTAGCGCTCCGGTTGTCCGGCGCGGCGGAGAGACGTCAGCTGAGCCACGTACCCGCTCAACAGAGAGTCCAGCAGCGCCACCAGCTGCTCGCTTAGGACGGCGCGCAGCTCTGCGTCAGCGTGAGGATACGCCGCGTGCAGGATCAGCTCGTGCTGCCGAGTGATGACACCCCGAACCCCACCGACTCCTCCCGAGGCTGAGGGGATAATTATAATCATTTGTTACATTTATATCGCGCTTTTCAAGGTACTCTTGAATGCTTTGAATGATGGGACGGCAGCCATACTGCGCCAGAACGCCCACCACACACCAGCTTACTGGTGGAGAGGAGACAGTGATGAAGCCAATCAGTAAATATGGGGATGATTAGGAGGCATGATGGACAGAGGCCACTGGGCAAATTTGTCCAGGATGCCGGGGTTACACCCCTACTCTTTTTCAGAAGGACATCCTGGGATTTTTAATGACCACAGAGAGGAAGATGGACAAGCTATGACATCCATGTTGATGGAGAGCTGCTTTAGTATTTGTAACATAAAAAGCACAGGAAGTGCTTTTAGTGGTGTGTGTGTGTGTGTGTGTGTGTGTGTGTACCTGTCCATGGGATGTACTCGGGCTCAGGGCTGCAGTTCTCTGGTCCTCTGTACAGAGATGCTTTGGATTCTCGGTACTGTGCTGCTGCTTGAAGCATTTCCTACCACACAAAACACGATGATTACTCATTTTAACAAACTCAGGAACCGGGAAGATGATGTGCAAAATATTCTCTTGGACCTCGTAAGTGTTTGTAGCTTTAAGTTCATGTATATAATGTTTTCAACATCATTTTTGCAGCATCATAATGTTTGAAAACACCTGTGGCTTCCAAGCGCTCACAAAAAACATTTAGTGCAAATGTATGCTACATGAATCCGGACAGATTTGAAAACAGCGTTTTCGTTTCAAAAAGCTCTCAGTCCACATTAGCGTTTTCCAAAGGTTTCTCATCCACACTGAGACGTCGGAAAACACTAAATTCTCCTTACAGCGCATGCGTAAACCCTTATAAACGCTCACTGAGATGATACAGACAGAACAAGATATAATCAAGTTCTCACGCAATTCTTCTGACAGGATCATTTTATTTAGCTGATATCTCCTCATTCACTGATGTGTCCAGGTCGCTCTCACTCATCATTACATGTTTGGTCTAAATCGCGACTGTTCTCATGTTTTGCCGCAGGAAAGCAAATGCGAGTGAATTTTCTGTCATCTTTACCGGACTGTGAAATGAAGAGTGTGCAAAGTAACTTATTTTAGCAACTGTGTGAAAGTGAACAGCACTTAACAGGCACAATACCAGTATAAACATGAATATTAATGGGCTCAATATGCGTCACATGAATAAACATGCGTAATCGTTTTCAAATACCTCTGTTTTCACAGTCCACAGTACAACACGAAAACTGCGTTTTCAAAAAGCTTTGTTTTCGTGGCTAAAAACGCCGTCTCAGTGTGGACAGAAGGCCAAAATGGAGAGAAAAAGATGCGTTTTCAAATGAAAAGTGGACAAGGCCTCAGATTTTCTCTCTTTAGGGAAAAAAACACAAGTACTTATATATGTTGGACCTGGCACACTGATTTGACTGCATGATTTAATGAAGAGGTGAAAAAAATCTGGGCACCTTGACAATGTCATTGACGTTGAGAACGACCTCGGCCCACCTGGCGGCATCCGGATGCTCTTTTAAAGCTTTTTCCTCCTCATCCAACAGACACTCAAAGATGGAGGAGATCTGAGACACCTGGAGGGACACATATGAGATAAATACGTGTTCTTCATTGGAGTTTCGATGAACGTGGGGCTGAAGTCTCACACCTCTCTGAAGAACACGTCTGCGGGCGTGAGGTTGGCTGATATTTCGGTGTTGTTCTTCTTCAGGGCTGATAGGATGGCTGTGTTCAACAGCTCGGGATGCTTGGCATGATGGTTCTTCAGCACGATGGCGGCCGAGAGCTTCTCTGCATGTTCGCATAGCAAGAGTCGCGTGGCCATCGGGGACAAGCGCACTGTTGTGGAAGTGAGGCGGTCTAGAAGACCTGTCTGTAGAGCAGACGGAGAGAAAAAACACTGCTGAAAGCTGTGTGAGGGATGGAAGGTGTCTCACAGATTGTGTGTGTGTGTGTGTTGAGGAACCTGAAGCAGGAAGTCCATGAGGCAGCGGTGAGCTTTCATCTTATCCTCCAACTGATGCAACAGGATCAGTGACGTCAGTGTAAATCCAGCGCCCTCTACAGGACAAAACACACCATCGTTTACACATTGACCAGGGTCCAAAATTAACAAATGTAACCCTTGGATTTACCTTCTTAAATTTAACTTAGAAGTTTGTCTTTTAAAATCCATGTGACAACACATGTGAGCAATACCCTCCACAAAAAGACAAAAGAAAAATACAAGTTTTCCTGATTTTGTGACAGGTGTATTTTGACCAGAAAAAAAAGGCCAAATAGTTAATAAATAAATAATTAATTCCGCTAAAAAATAAATAAATATATATATATATATATATATATAAAATGTACTTTTTGTATTATTATTTAACTCATAATAAATAATATATAATATATATAATTTTGGACTTATTTATACTTGTATTCTATTTTAAAAAAGTAATAATAATATGAATTATTATGCATGCATTTGTTGTTTAATTCATGCAATTAATGATGCATTAAAATATTTAATGAAAAAAATACTTTCAAGGTTGGCAAGAATTATTTATGGTTCGGACGGTATAGATTTCCGGACGGTTGCAGTGAACTTATTTATCGGGCCAAACTGAAAGGCTTTGTGCCCATCTCTCACCGTCAGGAACAGACTCAGCCCAGCGGGGGTCACACGCAGGGTAGTCGTCCACCAGATCCAGATCAATCTGGGTCACAATGGCATCCAGCTCGGCAGCTCCCTCTCCATCGCTGGGGAAGAGCTCGTCCACCATGCTCTGAGCACCAATCAGATCGTGCCTGCAGATCAAACCACAGCGAATGATCTGTGAGCTACAGTCACTGGACAGAAGCGTCTGTGACATCATGAAGGAAACTCACCGGCAGAACTGGAGGAAAGCTTGCTTCAGCAGTTTAGTTTTGTCCTCCTGTGCCACCATGTCTATTTTGGGTGGCGTCTCTAACGGAGTGCCCTGAAAAGATGAAAAATATACATATATTTAATTTAATGTATAATACATTTTGAATACACACACTAGAGCTGCACGATTCTGGTTAAATTGAGAATCATGATTTTTTTGTTTCAAATAAAGATCACGATTCTCCCACTATTCTGAACAGAACAGACAACTAAACAAAATAGCATGTAATTTCCTAGAGGTTCTGACAAAATGATAATTGCTGCGGTCTATTTAAAATGTTTAATTAATCTGAATTAATAAAAAAAATAGGTTGAATGAATGATTCAATGACTCACTCATATATACTTCACTTGTTTCATTACTGAATGAATCTGCAATTTTTAACGAATCTCCTGAATCAATGATTCAATGAGAAATAAATGTAACAGTCACTTGTCGCCACCTACTGGTGTAACGATGTAATTAATACAATTGTTATTTGAAGCATCAAGTTACTTTCAAAAGTTGATTTACTCTATTTTGATCGCTACCGTAGACATCAGTGTTTATATCCGAACTATAAACTTATATCCCAGTAATTCTGTGATACTTCGAGTCATTTAGGAATAAGAGATTGTGTGAGCGTTTGAATTGAGGTTGTGATCATTTAACGATTAATCGTGCAGCTCTAACACACACACACACACACACACACACACACATATATATAATATTATGCCCGCTTTAAGTAAATTGACTCCAGACCTCAGGTCCAGGTCCAGCCACTGAGGTGCAGAGCGAATCCTCCATGGTCTCAGGCAGGATGGAAGCGCTTTCTCTGGCTAAAATGGCAACCAGTCCACTGTTCTGAGAGAAAAACACCGGCAGACCGGCACACACCCCGCCGCCACGGATCCGGTCACCTGGAGAACAGAGCGAGATCAACTACAGGAGGAAGACTAGCTTCTTCGTTTGGTCTGGCAGTCCGACGGATGTACCTGGAGAGTTGAAGGAGATCTTCTCCTCTGCAAGACCTCCGCGTCCCGTTCCAGTGCTGCAGGCGAACACCAGCTCCTCGTTATAGAGGTACGCAGCGGGACTCGCCGGCTCGGGCAACACCAAACGTGTCTTCTGCAGCTCGTCCTCACTCTGACGGACAAAACCGGTACAGAATTCATTCAGTTGTATTCCGTTCTCATGACTTTAAAGGAGTAGTTCACTTCAGAATTAAAATTTCCTGATAATTTACTCACCCCCACATCATCCAAGATGTTCATGTCTTTCTTTCTGCAGTCGAAAAGAAATGAAGGTTTTTGAGGAAAACATTCCAGGATTTTTCTCCACATAGTGGACTTATATGGGGTCCAACAGTTTGAAGGTCCAAATTACAGTTTCAGGGCAGCTTCAAAGTCTCTACATGATCCCAGCCGAGGAATAAGGGTCTAATCTAGCCAAACCATTGGCCATTTAAAAAAAAAAACGTTTATATACTTTTTAACCACAAATGCTCGTCTTGCACTAGCTGTGATGCGGCACATATTACGTAATCACGTTGAACAATCACGTGTGACGCAGGCGGAAGTACCGACCTAGTGTTTACAAAGCGAATGTGCAAAGACTAGGTCAAATGCCATTTACAAAATAAATAAATAAAAGGTAAAACAACAATGTCAGACCATTTTGGAGTTGGAGGAGAAAATGAGATGGAGTTGTTCGCCCTACCCTACATTTTTTAACCGGAACACGCGCAACCTTTCAAGGTGATTACGTAATGTGTGGCGCATCACAGCAAGTGCAAGACGAGCATTTGTGGTTAAAAAGTATATAAATGTTTATTTTTTTTAAGAAAACGGCTGATTAGACACTTATTCCTCGGCTGGGATCGTGTAGAGGACTTTGAAACAGCAATTTGGAGCTTCAACCCGTTGGACCCCATATAAGCCAACTATATGGAGAAAAATCCTGGAATGTTTTCCTCCTTTCAAAAACCTTCATTTCTTTTCGACTGCAGAAAAGAAAGACACGAACATCTTGGATGCATGGGGGTGAGTAAATTATCATGGAATTTTAATTCTGAAGTGAACTACTCCTTTAATTCAAGATGTTCACAGTCTACATATTCAGATGATTTAACTATGGTTGAACGTGTACCTGGAAGGGCGGGTTGTATCTGGTGACCTCCACAGTGAGCAGGTCTGGGGAGGGCGCTGCGTTTTCTGCAAGAGTGACCAGACAGAAATACGCCACGCAAGGAGTGTCGCCCGGATGCCATGCTGCCGCCAACACCACCGGCCCCGCGCTGAGAAACACAGAGCATCAGCTGTAGACGTACTATATGTGTACATTAGTTTCATTTGAACATTATATTCAGCACTCACTTGCTGTACTGCATGTCCAGATAAGAGACATTCACTCCTTTCTTGATCTCGGAGTAGTTGCTTTCTGAGTCCTAGAAGACAAGTAAATAATATTATTACACCTATACATGTCATTTCATGATTCAGCAATGATGCACTAAATTGATCAAAAGTGACAGTAAAGACATTTATAATAAAAGAAATTCTATTTCAAATAAATTCTGTTCTTTATAACTTTCTATTTTCAAAGAATCCTGAAAAAATGTATCAGTTTCAACAAAAATATGAAGCTAAATGTGATGACTATATTCAACATTGATAATAAAATGTTTCTTGAGCATCAAATCATCATATTAGAGTGATTTCTGAAGGATCATGTGACACTGAAGACTGGAGTAATGATGCTGAAGATTCAGCTTTGATCACTTATTTTATCATATATTCACACATAGAAAACAGTAATTCGAAACTGTCATAATATTTCACAAAATACAATATCATCAGTCATCACATATAGCACATTTCTATAGAATTCTAAAAGCTTCCAATAAATGTCTCTGACCCAGATGGCGTCGGTGATGCTGTCTGAGATGATCTGATTGGTGGTCCAGCTCAACACCTGCGTCTCACTGTTCTCATCCACCTCCCATTTACTGAGGCCACACGAGCTGAGGGAGTACAGACCGCCGGTCTCCTTCGCCCACAACACACTGAACACCTGAGCAGAGAAACATCCCATCAGCGCTTGAGCAAATCAAAAGCAGGATCTGGATCTAACGGATCTGGTACTGACGGTGAGGTCGGCTGGCTGGCCGCGGATGCCGAACAGGCTGGAGACTCTGCGCCCGATCCCCGACAGCATCCCCTGGCCCTGCTGAACCGGCCTCTGGTGCAGTTTACCGGAGGAGTCCGGGGAGAGCCGGAGCAGGTGCCCACGGTACGATGACACGATGAAACTACCGCCCTGAAAGAGCAAGAGGAACAGTTAATGGAAGAAGAGAAATGAAAATAAAAGTCCTATAATACAAGTAAAGGATATTATACAAGCACGATCCCCACAAACAAGTGCATATATATATATATATATAAACTAGGGGTGTCACAATATATCACAATACAAAAATGCATCAATATGTATTGTGTACAGTTTTTAGTGTCAGTACTACATTAAACTACTATATATAATGTTGAATATAATGTATAATAATGCAATGGGGGAATATTTGTGTGTCCTGATGATGCCAAATCTCTTATGATACCAGTAAAAAGTGGCCAACATTATTTTAAATATATCTAGTCAGTGACAGAGTGCAAGCATAATAGTCTAAATAATTCTGTATTTTCAGCTTCAGAATCATGAATATTTTCATTCTGGTGTCTCTATTGTCCTGTGCATTGGGTTTCCAGCACCAAGTCCAAGACTATTCATTTACACCCACAATGTAATATCAAACTTAGTTTTTTATTCAACAGGACATTTTTTGTTAACCTTTTACCAAATGTCTTGGAGTATCGCAATAATATTGTATCGTGAGTTCAGTATCATGATATGAGGGTATCGTTACACCCCTACTATATATATGTGTGTGAGTGTGTGTGTGCACACTTTGAGATCACACAAAATATTTTGATTGTATTTATGAACAATATGGACCTCTTACAGGACTCTTACAGGACTCTTACAGGACTCTTACAGGACTCTTACAGGACTCTTACAGGACTCTTACAGGACTCTTACAGGACTCTTACAGGACTCTTACAGGACTCTTACAGGACTCTTACACTGCCTGATTGCCCACCTTAACAGCTGCGGTGTAGTTGCACAAGTGTCCACCCAGGTCCAGAGAGATCTCAGTGTAAGTCCCCTCGTGAGCCAGACTGGGCCAGAACCGGGCCGAGCCGTCCGGAGACACGGCCAAAGCGCTGACGGACTGTGAAAAACACATTAGCATAGAGTTGCATCATAGGGTTTAAAACACACTTTATATTCAGTAATATTATGGATTTGACTGCACTGACACTATCAATTAAGAACAAACCTTGAAGTCACCATGAAATCAAAATGGACAATTCTTGCCATTTTATGGAATATTGCAGTATTATGTGCCTCGTTATCTATAATCAAAATAATTCCCCTCCCTCTTGCATCTTCTCTCCTCTGATGATGCGTTTACTGGCATGAGGGCGGGGCAACCTGTCACTCACATGAGATCTACCAATAGCAAACCACAACCATCCAATCAATTCCCCATGAACAAAATCAAGCCCCGCCCTACATTTGTTCTTGTTCGAGAGGCCGTTTCACTCGGATATACGTCACAATAGGGAAGAAAAGACTATTGCAACCCTGACACAATTATTAAACTAAACTAACACTGAACTGACATGATCTAAATAAAGGCACTATTTTGTTCTTTAGAGCTGCTTTACAGCTGAAATTGAATTGATCTCATATTTAATGAAGTTTGCATTATTGATTCTGTTATTGTCCTGTATTGTATAAAGCGCTATATAAATAACGGTGACTTGACTCTAAATCTCCTGTGGTAACGTTCAGAGATGCGAGATCTCACCTGTATGGTTGCATGATCGAGCGGACCGGAGGAATTGATGGAGATGAGATCAGCGCTGTATGCAAACTCACTGGACGGCAGCTGGAGGTCTTTACACACTGACAGCTGCAATCACAGCAAACGCAAAGTTCATGCAAACTGTCATGGCAGCAAATTCAGCACCAAATAATAGTGTCTCTTTCTGACCTTTGCCACAGACGTCTGAGACACTTTCCAGACGACCAGATGCTCTCCACAAACCATCCACGCCCAACCGGACGCCTCCACCTTCACAGAGATCTGATCGTCCACTGCAACAGACACAATATCATACATCAAGAAGCCTCTGAACCAATATTAACAATGAATCTGCTTTCGAAACCTAGTGATCTGCCTTGGTCCAGTGCCTAAAATGCCACCCAAGCAGACAGATAGCCAGGTTTTGTGTAATGTAAATTTAAAGATAAATTTAAAGACACCAATCTTTACCATCAGCCATGGTCAACGCCTCCATGACTTTGACAGGTAGAGATGATCCGAAAGTCTGAACGTCAAAATTACACGAATCAACAACGGCATGACTCTGAACTCGCGTGGGAGTAGATCTGGAGAAAGAAGAGAGATGCTCTCACAAATCAGCTCGAAAACAAATGCAAACTTTTTTTGTACATTATGGAAACTGCTGGTCATATTCAGTATTAATCGAAGAAAAAAACTATCGCAACTGGATATTGAATTGTATTTATGTATTTTTACATGTTTCGCAATCATAAAAGTGCAGAGAAACCAGATTAATTTGCTAGTTGCAAATCACTGTGTAGTTTCTAAAAAACAGACTGAAACTTGAATATGAATAATAATTAAATTATATATATATATGAATAATACTAAGCAAATAATTACTAATAATTGAAAGAATTTAATTATTTGCAGAATTTAAAGATTTAATGCATTACAAAACTCTGTTATAACAAAAAAAGTGCAGTGATGGTATCACATGATAATACCATGGTAACTCGAAATATACATACATACACACACACACACACACACACACACACACACACACACACACACACACACACACGATTACATACATGATTACATATGATTACCATATTTATGTACTACAGTGTTTACATGATCATCCAACATGTCACACGAGAATATAGATACCTTTTTGTGGGAGAATATTTTCAGAGAAATGGTTTCTCAAGGTTCTTGTTCAGATTTGCACGTACACAACGCAATCACTCAGTGTGTTTACTGTGTTTTACCTGGCCGTGACAGCGGAGCGGCGTGGAGAGAACAGATGCCCGGTCTGGACGGCGCTCACACTTCTCCGACCCCCGGTGCGAGGCGGCTGTCTACGGCCTGAGCTCGGTGTGCCGCGGGGAGTGAACATACTGGACCCACGATCTGTTTACCAGGGACAGAAACTCATTCAAAGGCAACGAAACACGATAAAGTTTGGAAAAACCTTTTACCGCGCGCTCACTACAGTCAAGCGCACACAATATGCGTCACTCAAACGCGCATGCGCTCCTGCTGCTGCTACTGAGTGTGTGTGTGGTTGAGACATTAAACTGATCCTGGGTCAGCGTTTCAGGACAAGCGCTTGAAAATCTCACATTATATGTGAGGGTGTGTAGTTTCACTTCACTCTAAAACAGTTTTAGCTTTTTATTGAAATTCAAATATGCAAAATATTAAACTGGAGCATATTATAATAACTCATATGTGTCTGCACCAAAATGAGTCAATCTCAGCATGGTATTAAATATAATTTATCATTTATTTATGTACTTTATACTACAGTGAAACATATCTCTCCTTTTTCAATCTCCATGGATGCGCATGTGTCCTTGCTCTAGATGGAGATTCATATTTTGTAAATAAAGTGGTAAATTGTGTATTTTTTGTCAAACAAAGCACTCGAGTTGTTTCATAAAATTGAGGTTAAACCTAAACCACTGGAGTCACAGAGATACTTTTAATGATGTCTTTACTACCTATCTGGGGCTTGAAAGTGGTAACGTTAGTTGCGTAGCCTGTCAATGGAGGGACAGAAAGCTCTAAGATTTCATCAGAAATATCTTCATTTGTGTTCCGAGGATGAACGAAAGTCCTACAGGTTTGGAACGACATGAAGGCGAGTAATTAATGACAGCATTTTCATTTTTGGGTGAACTATCCCTTTAAAAAAAACTTTTAAGTTCCTTACAGTAGTTTTTATCGGGTCGACGCGCTAGAGGGCGCTGTGCAGCGCGTGCGATCTCCGCGCGCAGTCAGTGCACGCGCAGAAGAAGAGGGCGCGCGACCAATGGAGCAGCGGTGGAGAGTTGCGGTCTTCTCCTGATCACCTCATCTATGGCTTAAACGAGGACTTTTCTCTAGGACTGTCGTATAAGGAATATGCAGTAGGTGTTGAAAATCTTTACCAAACTGTAAAGCAGATATAAACCGGAATGACTTAGGTGTATTTGAGATTAAAGTGTGCAGAAGTGTGATGATGTGCTCAGTGATTGAGGCCGCGCGTAAATTTGGACCTGCAGGATTTATTACATTTATAAATCTTATCTAAGGATAACTAATGAATTGATATGTGGTTTGGCTTGTCCGCTCACCTCCCATTGACTTACCAGTAAAGTAACCAGCTGTGAATGGCTGTGTCACAACATCTTAACGAGCTGTCTTTCACAGCGTTTTGAGGCATTATAGTGCTAAAGCGCCTCTGATAATTATTATTTTTTAAATTAAATAGAATGTTCGAATATGCCTATGATACGCAGACATTCGATCGAAAGATTGATTCGAATGTATGAACGCGCCGCGCAAAGTAACCGAATGTTCGAACGCGCTTATGATGATCAAAAATGAATCGACCGTTCACATCGAATGTTAAAACACGTATGATGCATTCAAATCGAATCAAATATTCACGCATACTTATGATTCTCTAAAATTCAGTAAAATATTCGATAATGTTTATGATTCTCTAACATCAAATCAAATATTCAAACAAGGTTATGATTCCCTAGAATCATATCAAATGTTCGAGCATGCTCATGATTCCCTAAAATTAAATCAGATATTTGAGAGTGTAATGTATGATGCTCTTACTGTACATCGAGTCAAATATTCAAGCGTGCTTATGTTTCTCTAAAATTAAATCATATATTTGAGCATGCATGTTTGTGATTAATTAAAATTGAACTAATTATTCAAGCATGCTCATGATTCCCTAAAATTTTATCAGATATTTGAGTGTGTATGATGCTCTTAAATCAAGTCAAATATTCAAGCGTGCTTATGATTCTCTAAAATCAAATCATATTTGAACATGCATGTTTATGATTCATTCAAATTTAACCAAATATTCAAGCATGTTTATGATGCCCTGAAATCGAATCAAACATTAAAATTGATATGATTCCCACTGATGTGTTTTGTGAATAATGTGAATTCATGCATTACTCTGCATGTTGTCATTTTTCTCATTGTATGGCCTGCAGTGAGTGGCTGTTGTGACCGCAGATGCATGATTGTATGTGTTATGATCTCTCTTCAGGAGATGAAGCGGGTCCGGACGGAGCAGATCCAGTACGCGGTGACCCAGTACCTGAAGAGGAGACAGTACACAGACACTGATGGCTCTCTGAAGGGGGCCAAACTCTCCCAGTCCGCGGAGGAGATGGCTGCCAGTCTGACGGGTGACTGAACTTAAATAAACCCTGAATAATAGTAATAGCTAGTGGCGGGCAGATCGAGGCTTCGAAACAATCACCCCTAGTGGTCAGAACAGTGTAAATGCAGCAAAAACTCAGGCCAAACATGCATAAAACACCTTTTACAAATCAAATGCAATTATCTAATCATCTAAAGATGATCAAGTGTCTGTTCTTTTATCAATTGTCAGGGTTTGTTTTGTTTGTTCTATGAATGGCTCAGCTAAACTGGCCAATTAGAGACTTTTAACTACCATTATTATACAAATGTATAAAACTGATCAGAGATCAGGTAAAACCCACATACACTTGTTCATTGGTTCTCAGTGACTCCTCATAGTTCATGGTTTGACAGATATCATAATCGCCCCTTAACATTTTGAAGTGTTTTGAAACAGTTATGAAGCCTCATCATGTGACTCTGGCAATTTGATACACGCTTCGGACCATTGATTCGGAACAAAAGATTCGTAAAGGTTTCGATTCGAAGCTTCATGAAGCAGTGTTTTGAAATTGCCATCACTAGTAATAGCGATGCACATCTTCACCGTTTCCCTCTCTTCCTGTCGTGTGCAGTTCAGACGGAGTCGAGCTGTGCGAATGTGGTGTCCGCCGCCCCGTGTCAGTCAGACCCGCAGCAGTACGAGACCCAGTTCTCCAGACTGCGCTCCTTCCTGCTGGGTGAGACATGATGAGACGCACACAATGCTTTAATCCACAGGGGGAAGCACTCTGGTTTAACAACCATTCTCTGTGTCTCAGAGGCCGAAGCACCGTTAGTGAAGGAGGTGAGCGGCGTCTTGTTTCCGCTCTTCCTCTACCTGCACTTGGACATGGCGCGATGTGGCCTGAAGGGGGCGGTAGACTCGTTCTACGGGCGCTTCCACTCGCTCTTCCAGCAGGACCCTGAGCAGAAAGCCATCGTGGACCTGCTACGAGGAGCCCTCACACTGCAGGTCCGTTGGTTTTACTATTAAAAAGTGTGTTTTAGTTGTTAAAGTCCCTCTGTAGTCAATCATTTTATCCCTTAAAACTTATCTTTGTTCACCAAAATTACACTTTTAGATGTTTTTTTCCTTCTTCATTCCTTAAAATAGCTTGAATGTAACTCTACACCCTTGCCTCATTTAGTATACGCGGTTCTATGAATATGCAAATTAGCCCAGCCTCCACTCACTCGCACAGCTCAGAGATCCGCTCGTTGACGATCACACGTTGATCTGATTGGTTAAAGGTAGTTTGTGATGTCAGAAACACCAGCGATTTCAAACCGTGTTTTTGAGACTGTCTTTGGTTCACTGCAGTTTTAAGGAGAAAATACTCAGCATTTGTACATGGTTTGTTTTAAAGCATATTAAAAACACCACATAGACATATAAACAACATTAAAAGCTTGATTTTCACCACAGGGGGACTTTAACAGTTCACTTAGTTTGTATGCATTTTGTTTTGTTGCTTTCTACACTTTCTGTGTTTTGGTGCTAAATTATAAACAAACAAAAAATTCATTAGACAATCCACATTGGAAATGGGTCAGATAAGAGCACATTGCATGCAGTGTTCCGAGCCAGAAGGGAAGTTGTCATGCTGGAACCTTTTCTTTTGTCTTCCAGGATGTGACCTCAAACCCTAAACTCTGCTCCCTCCTGGATCACAAGTACGTGGTGCACCTGACGGATCAAGCGTACAGTTACCTGCTGCGATACCTGCAGAGCGATGACAACAGCGCCATCTGCTGGGTGCTCAGCACACATGTGAAGGTATGAGCAGCACAAAACACTGCCTGACAGGAAGTGCTCAAAGAACCTGACCTACAGTCAAACCAAGATGTAGTCAGACACCTTCAACATTTCTCACATTATCACAGTTTATTCGCTATAGTTTAGAAAATGGTAATAAAATAGGCCAAGAACTCAGAGTTATTAAATCACTTGATATTTCACTGGTTTTGTCCATCCTTCTGTTAGACTTTCTTACAAACGAATTAGGTTGAGTATCTGTCAGCTGTTAAATTTAACTACACAATTAGATAATACCAGTTTAGCTCAACCAGTTACCAAGCAATGCTTCATTGTGTTCAGTCTGTGTGTAAAAAGGTCACATTAGCAATTACAGAAAAAACACTTCAGCAAAACATGGTCAGATCAAAGTGTCTGAATAATATTTGGTCCTAAATTTTTATAAATTTTACAGGTATGAAGAATTTTTGGGTATAATATGTCACAGTTTACTTTATTTTGCTATCCTCACTTACATAAATGAACTATAGTGTCCTGCACCCACTAGTAAAAAAAATCAAAAATGATATCTGGTGTGTGAATAATTTTTGGTTTGACTGTACAGTATTTGGGCTCATGCCTGTGTTTTCTCAGGTGGAGGTGACGGCATCACGCCGAACCGACTACCAGCTGTACGGCGCAGGGATCGGAGCGGGAAACACCACCTCCACTCCCTCTTCCTCCACGACATGGGCTGCCCTGGATGGGTCTGAGGGGGCGGAGCCTGTAGAGGTCACGGCGGGGTTACCGCAGAACGAGGCGGCGCTGGAAACGCTGCAGGACTGCATAAAGCGCGTGCGAGAAGGTCCGCCTTCGCTCACCACCGTCTGCTTCTACGCGTTCCAGCACACGGATCAGCTGCTCAACACGGCCGAGGTGTCGGCGGACAGCCGTCTGCTAGCGGCGGGCTTCGATAACTCTGCCGTCAAGCTGTGGAGTCTGCGGGCCAGGAAGCTGAAGGCCGGGCCTCACTGGGCCGATGTGTCCCGAATAAGACTCGCCTGTGATGTGCTGGAGGAGGAGGTGAGTGACAGCTGTCAATCTCTCGTTTTGGCTAGCTGATGGTGTGTTCATTCACAGCATCAGTATGTGCACATCTAATCAAGTTCAAGTTGGTTTGCTTCTTGAGCACATTTAAAAACCAAAGACAACAATGTACAACAATAGAAATAAAAATACCCAGATTGCAGATTCTACACAACCTAAAACAAGCCTTGATATCCATCAAAACATCTCTTTGAACGAGAGCATTGTAAAAGCGGATAAATCAACTCATTAACTTACTGTAACTTTGGCGTTCGTTGCGTCTCAAACTGGCAACCCGTGTGAGCGTCGAGTCTGAGGAGGAGGGGAAACAACGATCTCTGGTATTTTGAAACTGGACTGCAGTACCTATTTCCACCACTAGCTGTCGTTCTTACAGACTGCCCCTTTAATTTTATTAATGGAAACCCTCGTTTTGAGCAAACTAGTAGATTACAAATGTTTAAATACAAATTAAATACAGGTGTAATATACAGTTTAATTTACAATAGCCTTTTTGTTTAATTAAATGAGCAGTGATATTTTATTGAATTATTTTGTAGTAATATTAACATGAATGCTAATAAATTAAATAGCAATATTTACATACATAAATGTAAGACATTAAAGCTTTCTTTATTTGCATGAATAAAATGAAGGCCATTTAGATTCTCTGCATTGTGATGTTTTATTTCATTCTCAAGGCCTCATTTCTTTAGTGCAAAAGAAATTACAACGAGATATCAAAATGGTAAAGAGTTTATCCTGTTAGTATTTGTGTACAGCTTTTAATTTGTTGGTTTAAATAATTAAGTACCCCCACCCCCATTTATACTTTATTTTATCCAAAGAAATTTTAAATCAAAAACTCTGTCAAGTAGATTAAAATGTTAAAGTGAAATAAAGAGGTAAAATACAGTATAATTTAAAATAAACTGCAACAGTTTTTTAACTATATGAACAGTGATATTTTGAGTTATACATTTTTAAACCTTGTATTCAAACTAGTTTTTAATATTTCATGTTTTTTTTATTTCATTAACATAATAATAAAACACAAATATTTTGTAATGTTGTGAATATGTCAGGCTCTCGTTCTTCCTCTACAATATTTGCTATTATATCAATTATTTGAATGTGTTTACATCCACATTTAGTAGGGATGCATCAGTATGAACATTTTTGCCGATACCTATAATTCTTAATATTTGAAAGCCGATAACCAATAAATCTAAATCAAAAGTTTTATATAATTTTGAGAGCCTGATTACAAAAATAAGTCTCATCATTAAAAGCCATATCCAAAAACACTTATGATATTCTCTTAATTTTCTTATCAGGCCAATAACGATAACATTAAAAATGACCGTATATTGTCCGATACCGATATGGTGGCCGATATATTGTGCGTCCCTAACTTTAAGTCATTGACATGTATTTTCGTTTCCAATCAGGCAGATGACGAGGACGCCTCGGGCAGCGAGATAAAGACCCTGCGCGCTCACAGCGGCCCGGTGTATCGCACGGCGTTCCTGACGGACGGCTCCGGCCTGCTGTCCTGCTCGGAGGACTCCACCGTGCGCTTCTGGGATCTGACCAGCTTCACGAACACCGTCCTGTACCGCGGCCACGTGTACCCCGTGTGGGACGTGGACGTCAGTCCCTGCAGCCTGTACTTCTCCACGGCGTCCCACGACCGCACCGCGCGCCTCTGGAGCTTCGCGCGCACGTACCCGCTCCGCGTGTATGCCGGACACCTCTCCGACGTCGACTGCGTCAAATTCCACCCCAACTCCAATTACGTGGCGACGGGTTCGACGGATAAAACCGTGCGCCTGTGGAGCACCCAGCAGGGGGCGTCAGTGAGGCTGTTCACCGGGCACCGCGGACCCGTGCTCTCGCTAGCGTTCTCGCCCAACGGGAAGTACCTGGCGTCGGCCGGAGAGGACCAGAGACTGAAGCTGTGGGACCTGGCGTCCGGGAGCCTGTTTAAAGACCTGCGCGGTCACACCGACAGCATCACCAGCCTGTCCTTCAGTCAGGACAGCAGTTTGGTGGCCTCCGCCTCCATGGACAACTCTGTGCGCGTGTGGGACATCCGTAACGCACACGGCTCCGCCCCCACCGACGGCTCCAGCAACGAGCTGATTGGACAATACACCGGGAGCACTAGCAATATCCTCAATGTGCAGTTCATGGCATGCAACCTGCTGCTGGTGACGGGCACTGCGCTGGAGAAACAGGAGCAATGAGGGAGCGTCACTGTCAGCTAAACATGTCCAGGGCATATTTCACCCCAAAATCACATCAGTTATATTTTGTGCAAGTAAAATGACACCTTTTAGCACCATTTAAACATCGCACCATGACAAACTCCTTCCCAAGTTATCATAGTTGTAATACAAGATGAGATATTCAAATGGTTAAGTGTTTATGATGGTGTAATTTGATTTAAGTAAGTAATTGAGCTCATAGCCCTCATTACTTTTATATATATATGTATAATACAATAATTGTGAATGAATTTTACTGAAAAATTCTGCTATTATTTATAAGTTCATAACAATTCACTGTATTTTTCTAATCTTTAAGGCACAACAAATACTACCTTGATGTGTAAATATTTATTATTATTATTATTATTAATATTAGAATGAGAATTTGGTTGGCAAACGTGTTTGAATAGTCACAATCTTAATGATACTACGAGGCTTCAAAATATATTTTCTTTTTCTTGTGAAATATGTCCCGGACATGTTCATGGACAGGTTTAGTGAGATTCTCCCTTGTGTGTTTTGTAAAGCCGGAGTGTTTTCCTTCATTTTTGGTTCTGATGTCTGTTAATGCCTCTTGAGGTCAGAGGTGCATCCTGCTGTTTTCATATAGATGTAAATATTAGATAAGTTAGGTCATTATTTCCATGTCTGGATTTTTCAGCTCAGCTAATCTCCGTTGTGATATTGCTGTTTTGTTGATGGCCCATGTTTATAAAGGTGATTCTGGAAGAACATTCAACACTTTTTCTGGATCTTCACCATGAAGCCAGACAGACAGGATTCATTCTACTTGATCAATCCCTATATCCTTGTTTTGTTTCACATGGCATTTGTTTCACTTGTTATAGTTTAACATGGCATCTACCCAGAGTATGTTCCCTACAGATTGAGTTTACCAAGTTTTCTCATTAAAGGCAAGTTGAGATTAGTTTTGCTACAACAAAATAAAAACTTCCCTATGAAGGTTAAAAAAACACAAGATTAATTGACACGCCAGTTTTGTCTGTTGTTGCCTGTTGAACAGAGTAACTCATGGATGAATGATGTGTTGAATCTGATTTTGCAGTTATGCAGTTGGTTTTGTATGAAGTCGAGTTCCTCCGATCTTTTTGTGTCCCTGGTGGTCAACAACACAATCATGGGATGTTTGTCTGGAACTGCGAAGACAAAAAAAAAAAGACTTTTGTATCTCATTTGTATTGCTTCCTTGAAAAGAAATGATTTTGCATCATTCTGATTCTTGTAAATATATTTTTGTAACATTTCTCAGCTGTCCGGATCTCATTTCTGATGTTGCAAATCTGATTATTACCATTCTAGTACAGTAACACCATAGTGAAGTCCCGGATCCGCCTCCTCACAAACAGGCGTGGTTGCTTTCACCCTAACCAGTTTCTGCTCTGGATGGGTGTGACGCCAACCTGACAAGCCTGTCCACCGGCCGGTGTGGCTGAATATCTCACACACACACGCACACACACACACACACACTTCCAGCTCCAGTAGAGCTAGTGTCCTCTCTGTGGTTTTGGAGTTGATTTGAAGATGCCCTACGTTGTGAATCAGGCGAGTGGCTCTGGGCAGGCGACCCTAGTGGAGAGCACGCAGGCGGACGGGAAGACCTTCGAACAGCTCCGGCAGGAGTGTTTGAAGAAGGGGAAGTTGTTTGAGGATCCCGATTTCCCTGCCGTGGAAGACTCGCTCTTCTTCAGCCAGAGGGTCCCGGTTAACTTTGAATGGAAGAGGCCGTTGGTAAGTGAGCACTTCATGACACTTGGATAAGGTTCCTGCAGAAATCTGAGTTGGTGCATCTTGGGAATGATGAAATGGGGTAGTCTGGGATATCTGAAGCACTTCAATAATTCACTGCAATATCGAACAAGAATTGTTCATGCACACAAAAGGAGACTCCAATCACATTACAAACTAAATGGATTTGATGGAGCAAGATGTCCCAGTGAAGCAATTACCCTAAATGGGTTTTTACTTTCATATCCTCCATGTCATTACATTGTTTAGAGCATAAGAAACAAATGGAGAGAAAAAAAGAAGCATTTTTTAGAAAATGATATTTTAGTCATGTGTTGTGCTCTGTAGTGGACACCAGGACTCAGTTGTTTAAAAATAAGGAGACAAGAAATGACATGTATAGGTAAAAACAACGGGTTTTTATTCACCAATCAATTTTTAAGTTTCAGGTTGTTTTTTTTTACCAAACTTGGTTATGAAATATATAATGGAATGAATTGTATACTTCATGCAATATGTGGGTAAAATGGCCATAAATGTCATTCCAAGTTTGCATATTAATGTGTTCATTAATGAAATGAAAAGGCAACATTTTCATAATATCTAAAATTTCATAGGAATATTGATATATCATTTCTTTCCCTATTCACTTGTGTTTCCCAAAATGCTATACAGTGGACTATACAGTGGACATGTATGAAATCAAGGCCCTGTTTTGTGACAGAAAGTCATATTTTGATTGGAAACACCATAACATTTCCCTGAAATGTTGATTTATGACAAATAATTTGAAAATGAGTCAGATTTAAATGAGAATTACAAAATATGATCATATTTCCATAAGAGCGCTAAATGTGATCACTAAATTAATGTCAGCCATTTTTAAAGACCAAGGAGGAGGAGTTGTTGTCCTGGTGAAACCTCCATAAATTTGGCATCTCTAAAACTGTGACATGTCAAATAAATTCACTTAAATATAATGTCCACTACAGTGGACAAAAGTCTGTTCATGTGCCCCAGGAGGATATATATGTGATCACTGCAGAGGGAATTGTGGGTGAATTTAGGGTATACCCTGAAATCTATAGGATAAAGCTGAGCATAACCCTTAAATGTGGACACAAATGTGTGGAACTGTCAAATCGTTACATTTTCCTCAATACTAAAGTAGAGGATGACATGCTGAATTTAGTCACTTTAGTGGCTGATAAAGGCACTAAATAGTTTTTGAATAGGGTTGAAGCATTTCCTTCTTCCAGTTCATGTATACATGTTAGATGAATGAATGGGAGTGGTTTTTACAGTTAGTAATTACTAACTGAATGCTAATTGAAAACATTGTCATGATTTTTAATTGTTATGGCAGACGACTGATTAAATGTTGCATGGACTTTACATGTTTTAGAATGTGAGTATGAACATTTTAAAACCTGTGGTGCAAGTTTGCAGAGTAATTCCAGGCCTCGAATCAATCAGAGCTGTGTTTCCCAAAAGCACACTGTAACAAGACTAAGTTTGTCGTAGAACAATTGCCAAAAATCACTCTTAAAAATAAAGATTCTTTATTGCCATTGATGGTTCCATAAAGAATCTTTGACATCCATGGAACCTTTCCATTGCACACAAGGTTCTTTAGATTTTTCAAATGTTCTTCAAACTAAGAAAATATGTTTTTTTTAAGAACCGTTCACTGAAATGTTCTTAGATTAACCCAAAATGGTTCTTCGTCATTCCTGTGAAAACCCCCTTTTGGATCCTTTATTTTTAAGAGTGCTGATGCTTTTGGGAAACGCAGCCCAGGTTGTCAATTTTATGAACACAGCAGTGCTATATTTCCTGACATTTCACTTTCCTTTGAGAGTAACACAACAAAAAGTCATATTTGTGCATTTAATACATTTATGAAGTAGCCATTGGAGACGGATGCCATGAAACAGGTCAGGAATGCAGGTGGAATGTAAGCATGCATGAACGCACATTGTTTATTTGGTGTTGATTATTGGAATATGAAGTGGATCCTGCATGGTTTTATTTAGTTGGAAATGGACTATTGGGCTAAGTTTAAGAACAGGTCTTAAACCTGGTGGTGGTTATGACAAATGATGGGTGAAATGCAGAGCATAAATTCTGAGTGTGGGACACCATTCTTGGCTACACGTCACTTCACATTTGATATAAGATGATCCACACCCCTCACGCTGGAGAGACTTAAAATGACCTCTGAATGAAACTACAACTGCATTTCATTCCAGGGTGTTCCCGCAGAGCGACCTTAGATATGCACCGAGTGAAGAGTGAGGGCTTGAGTTATGTGAACACACCTCACGCAGGCATCATGGGCGTTCACACATCTCCCTCAGTCTTCAATCAAACGATTCATTACTAACTGCTGGTCATGTGATGTGTTGTAACTTCTGGAAATGTCTGTAAAAAAGTAGCTTAAAGTTTAACAACAGCCAGAATAGATGGGAGCAAAGTTCACTGTTGTGAATACAACCTACACTAACCTTTTTTTTCTTTCAAAAATACTTAAAACATTTTTTTGATGGAGGGACGGACGGGTAGATAGACAGACAGACGGATGGATGGACGGGTAGATAGACAGACAGAAGGAATGGATGGATGGATGGATGGATGGATGGATGGGTAGACAGATGGATGGATGGACAGACAGACGGATGGATGGATGGATGGATGGGTAGACAGACGGATGGATGGGTAGATAGACGGATGGATGGATGGGTAGATAGACAGACGGATGGATGAATAGACACAGATGTATGGATGGGTAGATATAGACAGACGGATGGATGGATGGATGGATGGATGGATGGGTAGACAGATGGACGGATGGACAGACAGACGGATGGATGGACAGACAGACGGATGGATGGACAGACAGACGGATGGATGGACAGACAGACAGACGGATGGATGGATGGATGGGTAGACAGACGGATGGATGGGTAGACAGACAGATGGATGGGTAGATAGACGGATGGATGGATGGATGGATGAATGGATGGAAGGGTAGATAGACAGACGGATGGATGGATGGAAGGGTAGATAGACAGACGGATGGATGTGTAGACAGACAGATGGATGGATGGAAGGGTAGATAGGCAGACGGATGGATGGGTAGACACGGATGGATGGGTAGATAGACAGATGGATGGATGGGTAGACAGATGGATGGGTAGATAGACGGACGGATGGATGGATGGAAGGGTAGATAGACAGACGGATGGATGTGTAGACAGACAGATGGATGGATGGAAGGGTAGATAGTCAGACGGATGAATGGGTAGACACAGATGGATGGATGGGTAGATATAGACAGACGGATGGATGGATGGATGGATGGATGGATGGATGGATGGGTAGATGGACAGATGGATGGATGGGTAGACAGATGGATGGGTAGATAGACGGATGGATGGATGGATGGATGGAAGGGTAGATAGACAGATGGATGGATGTGTAGACAGACAGATGGATGGATGGAAGGGTAGATAGACAGACGGATGGATGGATGGATGGAAGGGTAGATAGACGGATGGATGTGTAGACAGACAGATGGATGGATGGAAGGGTAGACACAGATGGATGGATGGGAAGATATAGACAGAAAGCTGGATGAATGGATGGATAAACATAGATAGATAGATAGATAGATAGATAGATAGATAGATAGATAGATAGATAGATAGATAGATAGATAGATAGATAGATGGATGGGTGTCATTAGATTTGATAAACTGATTAATATTTTTTTTCTGATCTGTTCAAATTCAGGAAATCTGCAAAAACCCACAATTCATCACAGGAGGAGCCACCAGGACAGACATCTGTCAGGGGCAGCTGGGTATGTTTTCTTCTTGTTTCTTCAAAACACCTTCAATGACCAAAGAATGTCCATGCATTATGCATAATATATGAGTATATATTCAGTCATATATTATATCCTTCATATATGGCCGCACAGGAGACTGCTGGCTGTTGGCAGCGATCGCCTCCCTGACCCTCCACGAAGAGACGCTGAAGAGGGTTGTCCCACATGACCAGGGCTTTGACAACGGATATGCCGGTATCTTCCATTTCCAGGTGAGTCTCACTCGCTGATAGGGGAGTAACAATATATCGTATAAGCATATTCGTCTAAAATAATTCTGTATTTTCAGCTTCAGAATCATGAATATTTTTATTCTGGTGTCTCTATTGTCCTGTGTATTGGGTCCAAACCTATTCATTTTCAATGTAATACCAAATTTAGCATTTTAATCAACAGTGCATTTTTTGTTAACCTTTTGTCACATGTCTTGGAGTATCGCAATATTATCATACCGTGAGTTCAGTATCGGGATATGTATCGAATCGTGACATGAGGGTATTGTTACACCCCTGGTCCCCTACTCGCCGACGGCCTACAGGTTCACAATGGCCAGTGTTGCCAGACGTACGATAATTATCGTATTTGTACGATAATTTTGACCTCTGTACGATGAATAATGAAAAAAATACTTTAATGTACGATAATTTCAGAATTTTGTGACACTTCAAATGATGGTCGTTATAATCATAGGGCTTCTATACTCATTGATCTAGCTGTGGATTATACGTCTAGTCATGATCGTGAGGAGAACGTGAACGTGGCGATACGCATGTCTTCCATCACATCTCATTTATTTCTTCTCGGCCAATCATCATGGAGAATGACTCTCTCTCACAAGCAAAAGTTAACGTTTCTTTTGTATATTGTTTTGCATAAGTTGTATATCATAAACTTGTCATCTCTATATGTTTTGCAAGAAAAGAAATTGCTTAGGTCAATTGTTTCCAAGCTGAGATCAATAAAGTAATTTGCAGGTCGTGTCAAAAAATTGTTGGTCTAGATAGATCGCTGTATTCTGTACGTTTGACTCGTGTATGATAATTTTCTTCTCCAAATACGATCATTTTGAGCTTCTGATACAATACTTGTACATTTCCAATCTGGCAACACTGACATTGGCCTTGAACCCTAATCCAACTCGCCTTGTTCACAGTTCTGGCAGCATAATAAATGGATGGATGTGGTGGTGGATGACAGACTCCCGTGTGTGAGGAGCAAGCTGATGTTCCTCCACTCCGCCGACCAAACTGAGTTCTGGAGTGCGCTTCTGGAGAAGGCCTACGCCAAGTATGTACTTTAGTTCACAAAAACAAAATGTAAAATCTTAGTTTTGAGATGTCAAAGTCATTCCTGTGTGTCTCTCTCAGACTGAACGGCAGCTATGAATCCCTGAAAGGTGGAAGCACCATGGAGGCCATGGAGGACTTCACCGGTGGTGTGGGCGAGATGTACGAGACGAAGAGCGCCCCGAACAACCTCTTCATCATCCTCAAGAAAGCCGTGGAGAGAGGGTCCATGCTCGGATGCTCCATCGATGTAAGCCAAGCTTTGCTGGATTCATAGTGAGATCAATAACCCAATCTTCCGTTCCCGATTTCCACATGTTTGTGTTTTCATGTCGCTAGATCACAAGTTCTGCTGAATCCGAAGCCCAAACCACTACTGGTCTGGTTAAAGGACACGCTTACTCCATCACTGGAGTGGATGAGGTAAACACAGCAACGCTCAATCAAACGAGATGTTAGTGCTGGGCAGATTAATCGCATCCAAAATAAAAGTTTGTGTTTATGCAAAATATGTGTGTGTACTGTGTATAATTAGTTTGTAAATATAAATACACAAACATGCATGTATATATACATTTAAAAAAAGAAGTGTTATATATAAAATATTTCTTAAATATATACATGCATGTGTGTGTATTTATACATACAAACTAATTATAGACAGTACACACACATATACGTATTATGTAAACACAAACTTTTATTTTGGAATGCGATTAATCGTTGCCCACCACTTGTTATCTTCTCTTCTTTTTTTTTGCTCAGATTCACTGTTTTCCTCTCTCTATTTTGTCTTGTTTCTTCAGGTCAACTACAGAGGAGCGAAGGTCCAGCTGATTCGTGTCCGTAACCCCTGGGGTCAGGTGGAGTGGAACGGGCCCTGGAGTGACAAGTAAGCAACCATGATGACATAGTTTGTTTATGAAATAATATTACAAAAAACATCTTCGAGATCAGACAGTCTTGTGTCATATATCGTTGCAAAGGTCTAGTAGAATGCGATGTGAAAAATACACAGGATGAGTTATTGCATGCAAAAAAAGATGGAGCAGAATGCAGACATCTTATTATTCAACAGAGCACTTTTGTGTTACTGTACTGAGGAACATACACTTACGACACGGGTCTCAGGACGCAAAGCTGAACAGGCAGTGAACGAACAACGCTGAACCAAGTTTTTGTTGTTTACATGGAACCCGATTTTAAAAGTTTGCATTTGCAGGCACTCAAAACAATGGTCGTGTAAACGAACGACTAAAACACATTAAGATTTACGTTTTTATTTTAAAACGGTGTTGTGTAAAAAAAAACCTAAAATGGCTGGTGTTTCTGACGTCACAAACTACCTTGTAACCAATCAGATCAACGTGTGATCGTCAACCAGTTGATCTCTGAGCTGGTGTGAGTGAGTGGAGGCGGGGTCATTTGCATATTCATAGAACAGCATATACTAAATGTGGCAAAGGTGTAGAGTTACAAGCTATTTTAAGGCATGAAGATTTTTTTTTAATGTCACTTTTTTAAATATGTAATTTTGGTGATCAAAGATGAGTTTTAAGGGATAAAATTATTGACTACAGGGGGACTATGTTTTAGGGTTTCATGACCCTTTAAAATTAAAAATGTAGTTCGTTAGACTAGTTAGGTTTTACATGCACATTACAAAAAAGCCCCGTAAAACAATGGTATTAGCAAATATACCACAAAAAAATTTGCAGTTAAAGGTTTCACTATAAATAATTATTTAATTTGACCATTTATCAGTAAATAAATAATGAAGTGTCTGTCAATAAATGGTGCACCTCTAATATTTATCAGTTATTTAGTATTATTTGCAGCTTGTTGATAAATATATATAATGTGCATTTAAATTATTCTTAAATACATTTATAATTAATAATCATTACATTTTTAAATAAATACTTTACATTTGTTCTTGGGAAGTTGGGATGTCACTGTAAATGCTCCAAATCTTGTATTTTCAGCGCTAGGGAATGGAGCATCATTGACAGTGCAGAGAAGAATCGATTGCTGCACAATTCCCTGGATGACGGAGAGTTCTGGTACGTACGACCCATCGGTCCAGTTCGCATCAGGCTGATTCCTCTTAAACAGCTCCACTAAAAATCCTCTGAGAAGCTTCTGCTGACCAAGCGTCCAATATCAGACCTGCAATACTAACTTGTATGACTTGTTGTGTTGCAGGATGGAGTTTGGAGACTTCAAATCCAACTACGATAAGATCGAGATCTGTAACCTGACTGCAGACGCTCTCTCTGATGACATCACGAAGAAGTGGGAGGTGAACCTGTTTGAGGGAAACTGGATCAGGGGCTCCACTGCTGGCGGCTGCAGGAACTTCATCGGTCAGTATCATGAAGCCAAATTTGTGTACAGGGTGGGCCATTTATATGGATACACCGTGGTGGCATGGGAGTAGTTGGTGATATTGAGGTCCTGTTTGTGGCACATTAGTATATGTCATGGTCACCACCCATCTTGAGGAGTTTGCCCCCTCACATGTACTGGTGTGCCACAAACGGGACTTTGGTGTCACCAGCCATTCCCATGTTGTTGCGGTGTATCCATATAAATGGCCCACCCTGTAGATTTCATCATAAAAGCATGCATGTTTATCAGGGGTGTAATGATACCCTTGTGTCACGATTCGATACATATCACGATACTGAACTCACGATACGATATTATTGCGATACACCAAGACATATGGTAAAAGGTTAACAAAAAATGCACTGTTGATTAAAATGCTAATTTTGATATTACATTGTGGGTGTAAATGAATAGGTTTGGACTTGGTGCTGGAAACCCAATGCACAGGACAATAGAGACACCAGAATAAAAATATTCGTCATTCTGAAGCTGAAAATACTGAATTATTTTAGACTCTGTCACTGACTAGATATATTTAAAATAATGTTGGCCACTTTTTACTGGTAACATAAGAGATTTGGTATTATCAGGACACACAGATATTCCCCCATTGCATTATTATACATTATATTCAACATTATATATAGTAGTTTAATGTAGTAGGCTACTGACACCAAAACTCTGTAAACGTGAATTTTTTCTTACACACAAATTTCCATTTTGAACTATCCACAATACAGATTGATGCATTTTTGTATTGCGATATATTGTGACACGATATATTATTTGTTACACCCCTAATGTTTATTAATGCTATCATTTATACATGAGGCTACAGTAATTTCAATCTTTAGCGTTACATGGTCCTACATTGCTCTCGACCTTGATCTTCTCAGACACATTCTGGACAAACCCGCAGTTTAAGCTTCGTCTGAAAGATCCAGATGATGGCGATAAGCTGTGTAGCGTCATCGTGGCCCTGTTGCAGAAGAACCGGCGTCGGCTCAGGAAGGAAGGGCTTGACATGGAAACCGTCGGCTTTGCCATTTACGAGGTAAAAGAGAGATAAAATGCTGTAGACGAGTTTGGAGAACTTCTTGTAGTGCTTCTAGCTCACCTGGTCACTTACTGTACCCATAGGCTCCTGATGACCAAGACCACCAGGGGAAGGACTTTTTCCGCTACAATGGCTCTAAAGCGCGGAGTCGTAGTTACGTCAACATGAGGGAGGTGTCCGAGCGCTTCCGACTCCCGCCAGGGAATTACCTGGTGGTTCCCACCACCTTCCAGCCACACAAGGAGGCCGACTTCCTAATCCGGATCTTCTCTGAGAAGAAAGCTGGAGCTGTGTAAGTCTATCCAACCTCTTCAGTTTTATCAGCCAAATTTTGTATATAATGATAATAAACTAAAAAATAATATTGTATGTAACTATAACAGGGTTCGTACAAGGTGCTTAAAGTGCTTGAATTTGACGTTTTGAAATTTAAGTCTTGGAAAAGCCTTGAAAATAGCCATATTTATGAAAAGGTACTTGAAAAGTGCTTAAATTATTATTAGGCAATTTTATTGATTAAACCTCTGGGTGGACAGTAACAAAGTACATTTACTTGAGTACTGTACTTAAGTACACTTTTTGAGTATCTGTACTTTAAACTTTTACCTTTAACTTTACTACATTTAAAAGACAAATATCGTACTTTTTACTCCACTACATGTCTGTCAAGGTCCTTGAGTAGAAAGTTTTTGAAAGATTTTGGTTGCAGGGGTTGCATTTTGGCTGGAAATGAAAGTCGGGTTGACGTCAGAACCAGACATCAGATTGACATCAGACTGACGTCAGAACCCGACTGATGTTGGTTTCTAACATCAACCCGATTTTAATTTTTAACCACAATACGTCTGTCCAACGTTGGAGATTAACGTCAATCTGACGTTGGATTCTGACATCAACCTGATTTTCATTTTCAACGTTGGGTTTGGTCTTCTAAATGTGAATTTTGTCATTGTTTTGGAGCACACTAGCTTATAGATAACAGTAAGGCTAACGTATTCATACTAAAAGCCAAAAAAAATTAAATAGGGAACTATTTGAGGGAACAGCCATTTAGGTGTTCGAAACCATTGTGGACGTTATTGAGTGCACTTATTCAATCTCACATTCAATCCCACCACTGGAACTGTGTTCTAGACGTTTGAATAAGGAATATCTTTGTCATAGTATCCTTTCAATGGATAAAGTTACCACAGTTATTGCTTGTGCTGCACTTTATTTGGACCGTTTTGTTTTATTAGTTTATTTTTGTTTATCTGTTTACCTTAGATTTAGAATTTGTTTCTTAGGCAAAAAAACAACAACTAACATTTATCATTATTGTTGGTAAGATGGTGGACAGTGAGGACAGTGAGGTAGTTCCTCAAAGCAAATTTTATCAGTAATGTATTTTTACAGCACATAATTGCATAATGTAATATGTTTTGTGTTTGCAGTGAGATGGGAAACACCATTCAAGCAGATTTGCCAGATGTGAGTAAAAAAAACAACTCATTGGTTCATGCCATGGTTTATTTTTGTGTGTTTGTGCGCTGGGAAAGACTCAAATACAGTAGTTTAGGTGTAAATAGTTTGACATGAACTGATGTTGTATGTTAAAAGTGTATGTTTCTCTTTTTTTTGTGAAGCCACCGAAGCCAAACCCCCCTGCTGAAGAGACAGATGAGGAGAAGGGCCTGAGGAGACTTTTTGAACAGATCGCTGGATCGGTAAGACACGGAAAACTGCGGAAGCTTGTTTTCTTTCCGCTACAGAATAATACTAATAATAAACAAATAAAAAAGTTAATTGTGATTTTACATATTACGGAGCCCCTGAAGTGACATGATGAAGGAAAAAAATATGAAGTTGTTATTTCGTTTGCGAGAGAACGCAAAAGCATTTACTGTTCCTCCCATGATCTCATATTGTTTTCCACCACCATGTCCCTTTAGGGGCTCCATAGATCTCAAAAGGTTTTGTTTCTCGGGGGAACACAAAGTTTCTCTGGGTAAGCAAAAGTTTGGCGAGCGAACGCAAAGTTTCTCGGGGAACGCTAAACGTTTAACGCAAAGTTTCCCGGGGGAAGCGCAAAAGCATTTACTTATTATCCCCCCCCCCATTCAGATTTTTTTCAAACCACCTTGCCGCTTTAAGGCTCCTTACCTAATTTTGAGAAAAAAGTTATATCGGGATATAAACGATAATCCGATATACTCTCGCAATTGTGAGATAAAAAGTCTTAATTAATTACCTTCCATAGAAGCGTCCATCGAAAAATCCAGTCAAGTCATCCCTCTACCCGGGTTTCCCAAAGAGAAATATGCGAGATACATGAGATGATGAAAAACGAATAATTACATCATAATTTTTTTTTATTAAACCAAATAATTACTTTTTTTAAATAAAAAACTATACAAAACTAAACGATTAATAAAAGAAGATAAAATATTTTATTTGTTTACCTGTATGTCACGTGACCATTAACCGCGAACACGCTAATGAGTTGTTAAATTTTTGTAATATTCATTTAAAATCTTACAAGTATGTATTTTAGGTCAATGATTTTCGGCTGAGAAACAAATTTGTGAATCCCTGGTTTATGCGGAGTTCTGTGGCGATACAGTGTTGGCCTAAGATACTTATGAGCGCGCGCCCTCGCCTGGTTACAGTATGTTTTACACTCTTCCCAATGTGTCTGTAGGATAAAGCCATCAGCGCCAGAGAACTGCAGCACGTGCTAAACAGTGTTCTGAGCAGAAGTGAGTCTGTCACCATATTCAAGCATTTTAATCCAGGAATATTGTTTTTGTATTCAGTGATAAACATGAATGCTAACAACATGTCATATCACCCTGTCTCTCTGCAGGGAAAGAGGTGAAGTTTGATGGTCTGACCCTCAACACTTGCCACAGCATCATAAACCTGATGGATGTATCCTCTCAAGGGCTGTACATGTGTTATTATTAGTATACAAATAAAACTTAACTAACCCACTGGTGTCCCAAGCTTAATTACAAAAACGAACACGTAATCTTGTGAAATATAATAAACTGTTGTCAAGTTTGGTATGTAGGGATTATGACTATAATACTTTGAGGTGTAGGCCTATAATTTTATGGCTCAGTTTTCCTGAACCGAGTTCAGGTGGATGGCTCAGGAATGCTGGAATTCGAGGAGTTCAAAGTTTTCTGGGATAAGCTGAAGAAATGGATCGTGAGTTACAGAATCACGCATTCACTCGTCTGTTTATCATGAGTCAGCATAGTTCTCAGAATGAAGTTTCACCAGAGAAAGTTGTGTCTTGTGCTGTTGTAGATGCTGTTCTTGTCTTATGACACGGATCGTTCAGGACGCATGTCTTCCTACGAGCTCCGCAGTGCTCTGACCGCTGCAGGTAAACACACCTGATGATCAACTATAGCAGTGCAATCTTAGAAATAATTAGTACTAGAGTAATTACTGGTATATGATTTAGATCTTTTAGATGCAACAGATCCCCAAAATATGTTCATTCAAATTATATATATATATTATTAGGAAATAAGTTGAATAATGACTTTTTTATGTACTCATTATAGCACTCTACTGTTAGATGCCTTATTTATTTGCATTATTTGCTCATTCTATTAACTTATTTTCTGATGTTAATCTAATTTTTATTTATCTCTTAATTTCAATTTTTTAATCGATTATTAATTCTTATAATTAATTCTTATAATTAATTGTTTATATATATATATATATATATTTTTTTTTTTTACTCTCTTTTTTTTCTCTAATTACCATGGACCCCTAGCACTCCCTTTTTGGCCCCCGGACCCCACATTGAAAACCCCTGATTTAGATCTTGTTTGTGTTTTCTTCATTCAGGTATGCAGTTGAACAATAAGATCTTGCAGTTGGTGTGTCTGCGGTTCGCAGACGATAATTATGAGATTGATTTTGACGATTACCTGACGCTCATCGTGCGTCTGGAGAACATGTTCCGTAAGTGACGTTGGTGCATTAACATGCAGGCCATTAGCCTGAAGGTCTTAGTCTTAGACTCAATAATACTGGAAGTTTCATTACTGATGTTTCACTGTAATGTCTGCTTTGTAAAGCATTTGTTCTGTGCCTGTGTGATTTATTAATAATATTTAATCTTCTATAACATGTGGGTGTTGATAAAACCTGAGCGCTTAAACACAGATTTGGGCATTTGTTACAGGAGTTTTCCAGGCCTTTGATAGCAAAAAGACAGGAGAGATCAGTATGAACATGCAACAGGTAACGCACCATTTTGTATTTACACTAGTAAATGTAAAAAATGCAAAACAGCATTCATTTATTTATTTCGCAATGGTCTCTATACATTGACTTGAAAATAAGAATGTAAAGCATGTAAACTCACATACGTCTTATATGTGTCAGTTGTGCCGTTGACAATTCCAGTATTTCTAACATGCAGTCAGGTCAAAATTATAAACAAATCTTAATTTCTTCACAGTTCCTGATGTTATCCATGAACGTCTGAGGATTCAGCAGGAACAGTGTGATGGATGGAGTCACTGTTATTCTGAACAGTTCTTCGCACACACACAAAAACACTCACTCTAACACACACACACGCACTCACTCACTCACTCACTCACTCATGCTCACACACACGCACACACTCACACTCAAACAGGGTCTTTCCCATTGCTACTGACTATGGATTCATGTGAAAGTTTTACTCTTGATTGTTTTGTGAACAAAGTCTATAATGTTGTGTTCTTCTTGGCACATGTTTACTGTTATTTTTCTGTGATTTGAGGCATATTCTCTCTTTATGGATTTTGCAAGAAATTGTGATAATTGCAAGATTTTGTATTCTTCACAGAGCTGCTAAACCACCAAGTTTTCATCTCGAAAGGTGCATGCGTAATGAACAAAATCAGGGCTTTAAATTAATAAAAAATTTCAATAAAAAAAAAATGACTCTGGCTTTTGTTATTGACAAGCTGTGACAGAGAAACCAATAATTAAATATGTTAATTGTACAAATAATAATTTGTTCAATATTAAACAAGGTCTATGCATTCTGTCAGCGAATCATCCCTATGGAAAAAAAAGAAGAGGAAAGCTAAATGCATTCATGGTTAACCCTTGTGTAATGCTGCGGGTCAATTGCGGGGAATTTTTAAATACCACTCAACCTGTGTTTTTTTTTTTCTTGACATTTTGTGACTTTTTCTTATTTATGGTCAGGAACATGCATACAAAGTTTGAATACGGTGATGAGTTTTGATGCACACATATAATTTCTATTACATATCTGAAGTTTATGGGTAATTTTGACCCAATTATTTAAAATTTTAAGGCAACTCTACAGACCCAAAATAATGAAATTTCTTGGTTATATTTTTGTTATTTAGTTTTTTACTACCTTATGCAACTAAAAAGGAGCTTTTACCCACTTATTTCAATACGGAAAAAATATTTTGTCAGCACAGATGGTAAAAATAAACTAGCATTTATTTTTTCAAGATATCTGAAATACTGTTTAACCTGTTGTTTTTCATGAAATGTTGTGTGACTTTTTCTTATTTAGGGTCATGAACATGCATGCAAAGTTTCAAAACGCTGATGTGAAATGTGCATACGTACATTTTTGTACGATTTTGATGGTCATGGGCCAATCTGACCCATATAGGCAGTATTCAAAAGCAACTTTACTGACACAAAATAACAATATTGCTTTGTTGTATATCAGAGCTCTTCAAATCTAGTCCTTGAGTGCCAGTGTCTTGCTGAGTTTGGCAACTTTTTTGGCAAAACAAAAATGTTTAACCAAATTAAATATGTTATAAATATTGAATAGCCTACTTCGCAGCACAGACTTAAGTTTGATATCTTTTTAAAGGCGAAACGTCACATATTATTGTAGAAGTAAAAAACGTTAAGTATATAAAGTTATAACAAGTCATAGAAGTTAAATATATATATAATATATATTTTACAAAGCAACAATGGGCATATTCATTCATATAATAAGAAAACTATTTGGTAAATTACTAAATAAAAATGCAAAAAAGCCGATGTAATGTATGTTAGACATACAAGTTTGCCATTTATTTTCTACGAAATGCAAAGTTTGCACAGGGCAGCGTCGAGCGTCATCATCATCATCATCACCATCACCATCACGTGACGTCCCCCAGACTAAACCAAAAGTGAATCAGGGGTGTTTCTGGAACTACAATGGTTGCGTCTGTATTTCCTGCCATTTATCCGCTCACTTCAGTATTTGATTCCAATCCTTATATATAAAAAATAGCCTTATATATGAATATTAACTTGTTGTTTTTTAAGGCAAAATGATCGCATAGACTGTGCTGCTCCCCTTCACTCCGTCGAGATGGTCGCGTCTCAGAAATGGCCGCTGTTGTCCATGTGTTTTGAGCTGATACAAGAATCTCTAAGATTTGATTTCACGTTGTTTACTTTTGACAACATTAATGCTATTAAGATCTAAAAAATACTAACGACCAGATAATACATTAACTTGCAAGAATGGTGAGTAATGTTATTCGTATTCACATTTTTAGCTGTCATGCTAGTAAATCCATGTGTATAAGTTACTTGTAACGTTAAATCCCGTTTCACTTTTAATTGTTTATAACGGTGTAATTTAAACACCAAGTACAGTGACTATGCTCTAAAAAAAGACTTGTTGATGGGTTCAGGTTAGTTCTGATCACAAATCTTTTTGTGTTGCGTTAGCATCATAATAATAATGAATGTGTTTATTTTAAAACAGTTGGTCCAAACACACTAAACATTCACTAACATTCATCCTAAAGTAACTAAAATGACCCTGCAGTCACCGAATATGGCAGATCTGTGTGTTGGCTGTATTTGAGTTGTGATCTGTGTGTCTCCAGCCTCACAGAAAGAAGAAAGCCTTCATCAATAAGAAGAATGCTGTGTCCTTCCACCTGGTGCACAGAAGTCAGAAAGACCCGCTGGCAGCAGACGAGAAGGCACCTCAACATGTCCTTCTGCCTGCTGCCAAGGTAAAACAAACTGATTAAACTGGTTTTGTGCCGTTAAACAGTCACATCATCCATACATCGGCCTCTGGAGCGTGTCACTGAAGTCGCCGTCTGTTCCTGCAGGTGGAGGTGGAGAAGAGGAGGGAGGAACAGCGCAAGTTTGGAGTGTTTTTCGATGACGACTACAATTACCTGCAGCACCTGAGGGAGGCGCCCCAGCCCGTGGAGCTCGTCTCCACCCCTCGCGTCCACAGAGACGCTCGCCCGAAGCCTGCTGAGGATGAAGAGGACATGGAGGAAGAGGACGTCCGTGTAAGGCTGAATGGCAACAGTTCCTCCCTGCAGCTGCCAGATTTACACATCTGATAATGTTCTCACACTGATTAAATCACTAATGTAAAGTGTATCGCACCTTCTGTGTACATATTGCGGAAGGATATGAATCAGGGTTCATTACTTGTTATTACTAGTCACAAAGAGATGATATAAGGCCATGTTTACAGCTGGTATTAAGATGCGTTTTGGTCGATCGGATCACAAGTGGATCGGATCACAAGTGGACACCTACTGCTAAAGGTGTAAACGGGGTCTAAAGAGTTTTGAGCTTGTCCACTTTTTTTACCACTTCCAGAGGAAGTTGAAAACACATTCGACCGGATTGCTTTAGTAGTGTAAAAGCTCATGTGGTCGATTATGTTCAAACAGCCACAAAAGACAGTCTTCTCTCCGTCTACTGATCTAATGTGTGAAGATTATGGGAAGAGCTCTAGCCAGACGGGGTTTAAACTGTCGGCTGGAGACTCGAGTTTGGTCTGAAGATGAAAAACGTATTAAGCACAATGTTCTCTCATCATTCCTGATTTCTAACACATACTCGCAGCGTTCGGCTGATCTTGTGTCTGTCTGATGAAGCTGATGATCTCTGTGTGTTTTTCCGTCTCTCCGGTCGTGTTCATATGTTAATAGCGTGAGCTTATTTCGTCCATTAGATCGAAAGATCTGAAAAAACATAAATGTACCCGCCCATAGACCCTCCCCTCGAAGAAATCAGGACAGAAGTGGCTGAAAGTGGACAAAAGAGACGGATTAAAACACCAGGTGTGAACGGGAATGTGTCTCCCTCATCTACTTGTGATCCGATTGACCAAAACGCATCTTAATACCAGGAGTAAACAGGGCCTATAAGGACAAAACACGTACCTGTAGACTTTCATTCCTGTCAAATATGAAATATGGCGCTAACCCCTTGATTAGGGTTCATTTTCCTTGAAGAACAAGGTTTTAAATGTTAAATGTTCACTGAAGTGTTTAGTAGTGTTTGACAACAAACAGTGTTGCGGTTCAGTTGTGTCTCTTGCGGATGATAAGCATCATTACGCTCGTGTGTTTGATGACCTGCTGAAGTTTTTTGTTGACTTTATGTTGTGCAGGTGGTTTCCATCAACCTGCCCTCGTCTGTGTTCGCGTCAGAGTTCGAAGAGGAAGTGGGTTTGTTAAACAAAGCAGCTCCTGTTTCAGGTGAGGCGGACAGAGATCAGTATCAGTCCTGCTCATGTGGCTGCAGAAAACACTTCTCATTTACTTTATTTAAAATCATACCTCATTAAATTGATCAAAAGTGACAGCAAAGACATTTATGATGTTACTAAAGATTCTATTTCATATATATGCTGGTCTTTTGAACTTTCTATACATCAAAAAATCCTGAATAAAAGTATCTTCCATTCAAATATGAAGCAGCACAACTGTTTTCAACATTAATAATAATCATAATGTTTCTTGAGCATCAAATCATCATATTAGAATGATTTCTGAAGGATCATGTGACTACGAACTGTAGTTTTAGTGTGATTATTTTTTGCAGAAGTGAATGTTGTTGAAGAAACTGGCAAATCCAAATGGGACTATGCTAATCTGTAGTTTTGCATCGTGCTTTACAGGGCCGCGGCTGGATTTGGATCCTGACATTGTTGCTGCGCTGGATGAGGACTTTGATTTTGACGACCCCGAGAACATGCTGGAAGATGACTTCATCATCAAGGCCAATGACGTCACGGGTGACACGGGGTAAAACTGACAAATGACAGAAAATGTGTAACGGGAATAAATGAGCCAGATCGTTGTTAACTGGACTGAATATGTTCAATGTTAGTCACCCAAACATAAAAATGTCATCATTTACTCACCCTCATGTCGTTCCAAACCCATAAGACTTTCGTTCATCTTCAGAACACAAATGAAGATCTTTTTGATGAAATCTGAGAGATTTGTGTCCCTCCATTGACAGCTACGCAACTACCACTTTGACGCTTCAGAAAGTTCATGAAGCGATCTTAAAACTAATCCATATGAATTGAGCGGTTTAGTCCAAATTTTCTGAAGAGACACGATCACTTTATATGAAGAACAGATTGAATTTAGGCTTTTATTCACATATAAATATAAAAATCACAAACTCTTTATTCACTTTCTGAAGCGTTAAAGTGGTAGTTGCGTAGCCTGTCAATGGAGGGACAGAAAGTTCTCAGATTTCATCAAAAAGATCTTCATTTGATTTCTGAAGGTGAACGAAAGTCTTACAGGTCTGGAAAAAAACAATTGAGGATGAGTAATTAATGGCCGAATTTTCCTTTTTGGGTGAACTAACCCTTTAAAATGTTGAGTATGTTTGGATTTGTGCTGGTACTTTGTAAATGAATTTGAGTCAGTCAATGAGTTGAATGCTTGAATCTGCATAACCACGCCTACATCAGATGGCATCACCAATTTCCTTTATTTTTGACCTCAGTGGTGCTGCTGATGATGATGATGATGAGTGGGAGGACACGGATGAGGAAGATGATGAGGAAGATTATAACTCAGCTGGTCTGTCGGATGAGGAAGGCGCCCGGAGAGAGTTCATGTTTGCCGACTGCGAGACGAAGAGTCGTTTTACAGAGTACTCGCTCACATCCTCCGTCATGAGGAGGAACGATCAGCTCACGCTGCTGGACGACCGCTTCGAGAAGGTCAGTCAGAAGATCTTCCACACAGATAGTGAGGAACATGAGGGCCTGTTCACATTCAGCGCATATCTCTGTCATAGTACTCCTTACAACACAGCAAAAAATAAATAAAAAATAAGCAAAAAAACGTCACCAACCAATGTGATAGTATGGTTTTTCTTTTCTATTAAATGTAGTATTTTTTTATCTCTTAGTTTGTATATTGCACTAAACCATGTAAAAGTGATACTAAAGTGTTTATTTGTGCTGAGCTTGATTAAAATTCATGTCAACATGTAACAAGCAAAAAATATATTCCTTTTTCAGTTGTACAAGCAAAAACTGAAACCATAAACCTGATTTATTAATGTAATAGGAATTTCTGAAGGATCATGTGACACTGAAGATGCTGAAAATTCAGCTTTGATCACAGGAATAAATTACATTTTGCAATATATTCACATAGAAAACAGTTACCTGAAATTGTAATAATATTTCACAATATTACTGTTTTTACTGTATTTTTGATCAAATAGATGCAGCCTTGGTGAGGCTTTCAAAAACATGATACACAGATTTCTTTCTCAATCGTACAAACCAAAACACTGAATGACTTAAACCATAAACCGGATTTATTTTTAATGTACACTTGTATTATAAAGCATGATTGCAATGATCTAAAAACAGTGATTAAGTGTTTGTTGTGTTGTTGAATAGTTTTTCGAGCAGTTTGACGATGACGAGATCGGAGCGCTGGATAACGCGGAGCTGGAGGGATACATTGAACCGGACAGCAACCGACTGGAGGAGATCATCAAAGACTACTTCATGCAGAAGGAGAAAGAGTGAGTGTGTGGGACTGTCACTGTGTGTGTGTGTGTGTGTGTGTGTGTGTGTGTGTGTGTGTGTGTGTGTGTATGTGTGTGTGTGTGTGTGTGTGTGTGTGTGTGACTGTCACAGCATGTGTGTGTGTGTGTGTGAGACTGTCACAGTATCTGTGTGAGTGACTGTCACAGCATGTGTGTGTGTGTGTGAGATCACTCCTCTCATCATTTAATGTGTGTGTGTAGATGTCAGAAACTAGATCAGCTGGGTCCTGCAGAGATGCCCTCTGTGAGAGAGGAAGATGAAGATGATGAAGAGGCAGCGATTGATAAGATGGTCGTAGAGCCGTCTGCAGAGCGCTGGGACTGTGAGACCATCATCAGTGAGTCCATACGCTTTATTAGTGCACTGCACTTTCTGATGCCTTTTAGATATATTTAATGGCCATACATCGCATATTGTAATACATAATGTATATATACAAATTCAACAGTTACATACAATTAAAAAATTTGGGGTCGTTAAGATAAAAATAAATAAATAAAAAAAGATTTTAAAAGAAGTCGTTTATGTTTTAAGGCTGCATTAATTTGATCAAAAATACAGTAAAAACAGTACAAATTTGAAATATTATTACAATTTAAAATATTTTTTTCATAAATGTCATACTGTAATTTATTCCTGTGATCAAAGCTGAATTTTCAGCATCATTACTCTTTACAGTCTTCAGGTCACATGATCCTTCAGAAATCATTCTAATATGATTTGATGCTCAAGAAACATTTCTGATTATCAATTTTGAAAACAGTTGTGCAGCTTAAAGTCCCCCTGTAGTCAAAAACTGGATCCCTTAAAACTCATCTTTGATCACCAAAAGTACATGTTTAAAGTCTTTTCCTTGAAAATAATTCTCCATGCCGTAAAAGCTTCAAAGCTTGAATGTAACTCGACACCCTTGCCTCATTTAGTATATGCAGGTCTATGAATATGCAAATGAGCCCCGCCTCCACTCACTCACTCCAGCTCAGAGATCCGCTCGTTGACGATCACACGTTGATCTGATTGGTTACAAGGTAGATTGTGACGTCAGAAACACCAGCCATTTCAAACCGTGTTTTTGAGACTGTCTTTGGTTCACTGCAGTTTTAAGGAGAAAATACTCAGCAATGGTGTCGACTTATGAATTTACACATGGTTTGTCTTAAAGCATATTAAAAACACCACATAGACACATAAACAATATTAAAAACTTCATTTTCACCACAGGGGGATTTTAATATTTGTGTGTAAACAGTGATACATTTTATTTTTCATGATTCTTTATTGAAAGTTCAAAAGAACAGTATTTATTTGAAATAGAATTCTTTTGTAACATTCTAAATGTCTTTACTGCCATTTTTGATCAATATAGGCCTGGTTTCACAGACAGGGCTGAGATTAAACCAGGATAAGGCCTTAGTTCAATTAGGATATTTAAGTAGCTTTTATAAACATGCTTTTGGAAAACAACATTACTGATGTGCATCTTGAGACAAAATAATGGCACTGATATATTTTAAGATGCAAGTTGCTTTCAGTTGAAACGGCTCAAACATGTATTTTAGTCTGGAACTTTAGGCTTAAGCCTCGTCTGTAAAACTGGGGGCTAATGTCACTTTATTTTCATGATCATCCAATTCTGATTCTATTCATCTGCCATATTAAGATATCGTGTCCTCATAGTTCAGAGCCTGAATACCGAGAGATGCTGGAGTTTGAATGAAGCTGTAGATCAGGTGATTGATCATGCTCATCTTTCTCTCTCAGGCACTTACTCCAACCTCTACAACCGGCCCAAACTCATCCAGGACCCTCCAAAGGTGAAGAAACCTGCCTCACGTGTCTCATTCGGGCCAAGGATACTTCAGAAACTGTTATTTCTTTACACAGATAAAGAAGGCTAGGGTGAAATTCAGTGGAAATTAAATTTCCAATTCAAATCCACACACATTTTGCATGCGAACCAAATTAAAGATGTGGTTGGAGTTACATGTCAATGTCTTCACCTACAGCACAGACACGGAAGCAAACACTATATTTGTACTGAGATTGTGAAGTTTGATCTGTGATTTGATCTTTTATTAATCTATTGATATAAATCTTAACAAATATGACCCCGCCATATGAATTCATGTAGTTAATGGATTTTGAATGGATTAATTCATCAAGCTCATTCATAGTATATGCGAATAATAATGCTATTATTATGGGTCACACGCAAACCTATGCTGTTTATTCTCTCTTTACAATAGTTTGCATGCAATGTATCGTAGCCAAAACACATTTCAGAGGTCATTAGGACAAAATATGTTTGTTCACAGGGATGGACAGGGTTACAAAAGGATTTATAGAGATTTAAAAACGCATTAGCTGATAAACACTGAAAGACGTGACACGCAATGCAAACAGTAGACCAGTGCATGCCGCTTGCAACGCCAAGGTTATGGGTTTGATTCCAAGGGAATGCATGAACTGAGACCATGTATTTTTTTTACAAAATGCATGTTGGTTTGGATAAAAGCATTTGCCAAATGCATTAATTGTTAATATGTGTTTGCAGCCCAAGCCGATCCAAGTGTCTGATAAGACGGGGATTCCTCTGGACGTTCTGGCGAAACGAGGCCCGACGGCCAAACAGGTGGAGAGGATGGAGAGGATAAACGACACGGACCTTCCCAGAGCCTCAACGCAGCCCCGCTCGCGGGACGAGAGCATAGAGGAGAAGAGAGCCAGGAAACAGGCCATCAAGAGCGAGAGGAAGGTGTGTACGGCAGCGTCTCGTTAGTCGAATCTGAGGCGTCATTCTTTTAAAGTCCCCCTGGATTCAGTTTTATCCCTTAAAACTCATCTCTGATCACCAAAATGACATACTAAAACAAGTCTTTATGCCTTAAAATAGCTTGAATGTAACTCTACACCCTTGCCTCATTTAGTATACGCGGTTTCATGAATATGCAAATTAGTCCCGCCTCCATTCACTCACACCAGCTCATTCATTCACTCGGCCAACTTACTGAGGTGAACGCTGCACAATGGTATCGCTCTTTAAAACGTCGGACACAGAACAGTAATTAATATGATTAGCCTTTTGCTTGACTATGTTATCAAACAGCTGATAATGTGTTGCTAATGTTACACAAACCATGTTCCCGTTCGCCATCTCAGTCTGCCTTCTAACAATCTTAGGAAACGCTTTGAACAACTCAGAACGTCAGTAGAGAAAGGCATATAGTTCATCATAACATTGTAATATACATCATACACCTGCTATATTGCTAAATCTACCTGATTTTTCATATCAACAAAACAATATACCGGGAAAACCTGGTTTCTCTCCAGACTCCCCTGCTAGTTCGCTGTTAATGATATGCTAAATCCCTCCGGCACAAATATTTCTTCATGCCTAAAAATAGCTTGAATGTAACTCTACACCAGAGATGGCAAAAGAACTCACTTCCCGTACCCAAGTAGAAATACAGATACTTGTTAAAAAATACTCTGGTAAAAGTAGAAGTACTGATTTAACTTCTTTACTCAAGTAAAAGTAACAAAGTACAGGCTTGGAAATTTACTTAAAGTATAAAAGTAAAAGTAAGCCTTGCAAATGACAACCATTTTTTATGCAAAGCTACCTGGACCACACAAATGTTACTAGAGTGTAAGCTGAGAAACTTAAGTGGATTTGGAAAAAAGGTTCTTTATATGCCATTGCCTACATTTTAAATGGATGTCTGCCAATAGGCCTTAAACATCACATAGCCTATATGATTATTGTGACAGACTGGGATTCCAGGTTAATACGATTCTGACCGAGTAGCAAGATATGAATTCAATTGTGAATCTGTGAGAATTCACAGGTCCAGTTTCTCTTTTTTAATCTTCCCCTTAACATTTAAAGGAATCTACATGTATGTAATGATTTGCCGCGAATGAATGCCGCCGAATCTGTCGAGTCGTCTTGTAGTGATGCGTCAAGTGCAACGTATATTCCCATCCAATTGACCGTTCGCAAAGACCCATTATTATCTCATCTCTGCTCCACACCCTTGCCTCATTTAGTATACGTGGTTCTATGAATATGCAAATGAGCCCCGCCTGCACTCACACTCACAGCAGCTCAGAGATCCACTCGTTGACGATCACACGTTGATCTGATTGGTTACAAGGTAGTTTGTGACGTCAGAAACACCAGCAATTTCAAACCGTGTTTTTGAGACTGTCTTTGGTTCACTGCTAGCCAGCTGAACTTAGCCCCGCCCACAACATTTTTAGGTCGAGAAGTTCGGTCTGGACTTGATCCATTGTGGAGCTATTATGCTCGAACCATAGCTGTTCGGACCAATTAAATTGTCAGTGCGGGCTTTATACGATGATGGACAGATGATGAACAGTAATGTAATCATCCACGTCGCCAAAGAGCTGTTGGAAACTTTTATTCCTTCATCGAAGCAGAAACCAGGAGACTTGAGATGGATTTTATAAGCAGAAGAGATTTATTCTTCCATGTCTGTGGTTCATCAAGTCTGTAGTTCATCATCATCAAGTCTGTAGTTCATCATCATCAAGTCTAATCTAAAGAAAGTTGCCTTGCACTTTTATATACATTTAGGGGGAGGGATTTACATTGAGGTTGAACAAAGCATGTAAATTAAGTATACAGGTTAAGGAACCGCCCTAAACTCCAGCGTGTTACCAGTCTCAATCCAATCAGCATAACCATTCAAACGCATATATGCTAATCCAATCAGCCTAACTATTCAACGTCTGGGGCTGGGGCTCCAAGAGCCATTTGGGCTCCGAAAGCCATTTGCAGAACAAAAGGTGAGAGTCCCAGTGATCTGACTCATTTAACTTACAATGGAGAAAACAGGAATTGCACTTTGCTGAGCAGAATCTAACTTCAGTGTACTCAACTTTTACTGTTGCAACCTAAATTAAACATTTAATAAATTTGTAATACAATATTTCCCCCTTTGAGAGTTCTAATAACTCTCACAAAATACAAATTTAGACACTTAAAAGTTCATTCTTGTAACTTGAAAAAGTTACAGGCACATATAAGTTCATTCTTGTAATGTGTGATAGTTACAGGCACATAGCACATGTTCTGTGTTGATTTTCTGTAATTGCATGTTGACACAGAACAAACATGCAATTAGGGTCCGTGAAGTCCTTACGGGTAATATTCTTTTCTGGTTGGAACGGTCATTTTCTCGTGAGAGGTGCGAGTCATTTGTTGAATGAAACACTTGATACTGTGGACGCATAGATAGTATGCCACTAGAAGAAACAACAGCAGAATTGCTATTTCTTTAATCCACAGCCAGGGATTACCAATCAAGTTTCCGAACCATGAAGAATTGTCTTCAGTCATCTGGTGTAGTTTTGTTGAAAGATCAAGAATGTCTTGTTGTATTTTGTTCAAGTTCTCTGATGGATACAACAAAGATGACTGCCGCTGGAGAACTGAGATTTCACGAGTTCACTCTTACAAATAAGTCAGATAGAATAAATGCATATTTGGCGTGCTGTCTGAGGAGAGGGCTCGGGCTCGGTATTCGGCCCGAACCCAAAGTACTCCCCCCGTATTCCTGGCTGTGGAAGAACAAGCCGAGAGTGAGTGGAGGGATGCTGAAAACTGTCAAGGAATGTTAGATGAGTTGACAGAGTGAATGAATATATGCTTCCTCTCATGCTGATAGGGTAGACATGGTAATTGTTTGATGACAAGTTGATTGGATTGATACGTGCTCCTCCTGAACTTTGTTTATAAAACATTATGTGTAGATTCCGCCATCGCGTCTGTTATAGAAGATATCGACAGCGCATTCATTTTAAAAGAGGAACGGAGAACCGCGATCAAGGCATTTGTCGATCGGAAAGATGAATGAAGAACATACGTCACTTACTCCGTTGCTCTGATTGGTTGTAGGTCTATCCAATTGAGTGCAGAGGCATTTTCTTTCCTGGTTCGGTTGAAACGCGCCCCATTATCACAGCCTAATGGAGCAGTATCAGACTCACATTCTGACTAGAATCTGAGTATGACGACGTCAGGCTAGTTCACTGCAGTTTTAAGGAGAAAATACTCAGCAATGGTGTCGACTTGTGAATTTACACATGGTTTGTCTTAAAGCACATAGACATATAAACAACATTTAAAAGCTTTATTTTCACCACAGGGGGACTTTAAAATATGAATCTGTTGCAGTTTATGTTGTATTTACCAGTGATTATCCACCTTGTGTAATCGCCCGTCAAGCATTATAAGCTTAAGGAGACTTGGGATTTATTTTCTTGTTTTACAATGAAACGGGTGGGAATAATCCATCAGAACTACAGTGGAGGAGGAAATGGGCTTGTATTTAACCACTTAGCAGCATATATAGCTAAAAAGCACCAAACACTCACAGTTTTTCCTTCATCGTTTCAGGAGAGGAGGACAGAGAAGAAGGCAAACAAACTGGCGTTCATGCAGGAGAAACAGATGCAGGAGAAACAGATGGTTAATTTAAGAGCAAACGTTCAGGGCATGAAGCTCTCGTAGGACGGCAGAGACTGTTCCCGACACCAGCAGAGACTATAGGACCTTACTGAAGACTTGTCTGTTGCAGTACATGATAACATCATTTACCTTACCAGGACTTCCATGTTTTATTTTACTCATGCAGTGTATAAGCAGTTCTAAATGATACTTATGAATGGTGTTGCCATGGATACATCACAATGAATGGAATGTATAGAACTGTTATTTATCAGGCGTGACTGTTTAAAGGTAAATATGTATGTACAAAAATTGAATTAAACCTATTCATCACATTCAAAAAAGAAAGAAAGTCCAACCATTTTTAAAAACAAAAATCCCAATCCCACTTTTAATAAAAACACTCAATCGCTTTTTCACCAGTGGCACAATGTTGACCTCAATGCAAACTATCAGATGTCTGTAAGCTGGACACGATGGCTTCTCAATTCATTATAGCAAAAAAGCTCATGATACAGTATGTGCATAAATGTCATTCACAACATTGAAAAATAAACAACTTTGACCTGAAATAAACGTTCCTGTTTTCATCTGGATGTGCGCTTGAAGATCTGCTACATGACGGTCTGCTCTAAAGTTCCCATCATGTCAGAATTACAGTAATTATGATCAGTGATTATGATCTATGACCCGGTTGTGTGTTCACATTTTTTGTTGGAAATTGTAATTTGCAAGCTGGAAGTATTTTATAGAAGCTCTGGCATGCAAAAACAGAAGTTAACTTATACATACACAACCAACCAAAAGTTTGTCGTCTCTCCTGCTCACCATGGCTGCATTTATTTGATCAAAAATACAGTAAAATTGTGAAATATTATTACAATTTAAAATAACTGTTTTCTACAGGAATGTTAAAATGTAATTTATTCCAGTGATCAAAGCATGAATTTTCAGCATCATTACTCCAGTCTTCAGTGTCACATGATCCTTCAGAAATCACTCTAATATGATGATTTGATGCTCAAGAAACATTATCAATGACGAAAACAGTTGTGCTGCTTCATATTTGCGTGGAAAATATGATGCATTTATTTTTTTCAGGATTGAATGTGTCCTTGCTGAATAAAAACAAACTGACCACAAACATTTGAACGGTGTGTGTACATTTGACGTGCCATTTTATTACAGCTCATGATACCTGGTGTATTTCATTTTTTTTTTTAAAGAATAAATAATGAGGTGAATTAATGTTGTATTATTTTTCTGTCAGCCTCAACAGAACTGCTTAATGAAGGATCTGTTTTGTGCTGTGAGTGAGTGTTGCCATAGAAACAAACAAAAAACAACAGTTATTCAGCCATGGCGGTCGTTCTGACGAGACGTGTGAGAATGACACGAGTCACATGACCTGAGCAGAACTTGTACATGATGTTGAAAGTCTTTGTTCAAAGACCAAAGGAAATGATTCTGGCCGACCTGAAGATAAAACGACCGCACGTAGCAACAAATGCCAAAGGGGGTTCGATTCAAATAAAAGGAGTGTCATTGTAATGAAGACAAAAGCCAAACACGTTTTTCCATTCTGCCACAAACCGGAAAAACTCGGGAAATTCCTTTTCATAATGTCATGTGAGGGCTTGTATTTGTATGAACAGTCATAGCCTATGTCATGTTCCCAGAACTTCCCGGAGACAGGTGCTTTTGCTGTCTGTGTGGGACTTTCCTTCACTTCTAGACCTCGGGAAGCAATCCAAAGAGTGCCTTAGGGAGTCTCTAGGGTCCGTAACCTTTCACTATATCTCCAGGCAGTGTGCTTGTGGCCGGTGTGGGAAGTCGTAGCCTTCCCCCGAGTCGCTCTGATCGGCTTCATCAAGGCCATTATTCCTGTACAGACTTTCACTGTTCGAGTCTTTGCTTCCCACATACTCGTCACCGGAGTTCAGCTCCTCATCGCTGCACATCTCTTTTAACGTGGTTTGCTCTTTGGGTTCGATGTGCAGATCACTGGGCACAGCGTCCGGGTGAAGTCTCAGTGGTTCGCACAGGTGTGTTTGTGTTAGCTTGAAAACCTACCAAACCAGAAGGAGACCAGTTACAGTCACGGTGCACTATGTGGGAATGCAGTTGGGCAACATGTTCACACCAAAGACATAAGGACTAATCTGATTAAAAACAGACTAATTAAAGGGATAGTTCACCTAAAAAAGATGTTTGGGAGAACATTGGGAAGCAAACTACATTGGACCCCATTGAGTTTTGTCGTAAGGACATAAAAACATAAAAAAATGTTTTATTGACAGAAAGTCACGTGAGGTCGAGTAAATGATGACAAAAAATTCTTTTTTTGGGTGAACCGTCCCTTTAAATCAAAGATGCGTGTGGTTTACTAGCTCAGGTTTGCCAGCCCATATTGGAATGGAGATTAGTGGGGGGGGGGGGGGGGGTTTAGCATCATTTATATACTATACTAGTATTTAGTAATTCTTTGAAATAGCTTTTATTTTTATATTTTCAGTTTTCATTAGAATTTTAGTAGTTTGGCTATAGTTTCACAAACAGATTAGCATGATCTGCTATATTTGATTTGAACTTTTATATCAGTTAGTTGCTAAGGCAACATGTCTAGTTTTAATATATAATAATATTTTATTATATACTATTTTGAAATAGTGTTTATTTTTATATTTTCAGTTTTCAATTAATTTGAGTCATTTTGTTATGCCCTATTTATATTTTATTAGCTTTCTTGTATTTCTATTTAGTTTTAATTTATGTTTTATTTTAGTTTTAGTAATTAATTACTTCAGCTTATTTTATTTCAGTTAGTTGCCAAGGTAACATGTCTAGTTTTCTTAAGTTTTTTTAAGTTACATTTTTCGTAAAATGTTTATATTTTACCAAAACTTTATTTAAATTACCAATTTTTTGTATCTTTTTTCTCTTTTGTATCTTTTTATATTTCTATATAGATTTAATTTATTTTCATTTAAGTTTCAGTCATTTTAGTACCTCAACTTAAAACTTTATTTCAACATTTCTCATTTAATTTTTCATCTAACATTTATACTTTATTTGATTTCAGATTTTTTAAAGTATAAAAAAAAAAAAAAAAAAAACTTTAATGGTTTTAGTTTAAGTTAATAATAACAACAACGCTGATGTTGATCGGTTGCTTGTTTATAGTCGTCTGGAATATTAGACTGATAGTAGTCACCTTTCTATCCATTCTTTATCAATTTTACACCAAATGTACAAATTATACAGTCAACATTCAGAATTATAACTTTATTTTGACCGCTTCACTATCACTTTACTGTGCTTTAAAACTTCTGCCTTGATTTTTTAACTGACACGTCCAAATTTGTAAAGTCTGAACATTCATTTCGTCAATATTTATATGTCTTTTAATGTCTTGCATAAACTGGATTGTGCACCAGTGATGTAAATACACAGATAAAGGATAATTATCCTTATCCTAATCCTAATTAAAGGATTATTTGTGAAAATTGTTTGTGCAACTATTCTTACACAATTTGGTGCATTCAATTTAATCCAGCAATTACGTGAGAATGTTTTACTGAACAATTTACTCATAAATATTGAGAACAGGTCAAACAGCAACTTACCGATAACTTGGAAAACGCATCGATAGCTTTCTTCTTACTTTCCGAGTTGATTTTCATCACTAGCAGCATAATGATGCCGGTTATGAAAAGCAACGATAAGACGACTCCCAGCACTGGATACAGGTACACGGTGAACGATGGATCTGTGTGGAAGAACGAAAACATCATCCTCAGCTATGCATCTATTTATTGTTGGGTTTGTCTATCTATTAATATTGCTGGGTTTCAGTTTCATGCCTAGTACCCGTGAGCTTGTACAGTGTCTGTTTTGTCTCATGTGTAAAAAATAATTTGCCTTGGTAAAATCTGCTTTAATTGGAAATCTAATTTGTTGTAAGTCAAAACAAAAGTATGGATGCATCTACTAATGTCTAGTTAGTTATGACTAGTTTCTATATTTTGTAATAGGGCTGGGCATTGACAAATTTCAAAATTCGATTTCGATTCACAAGCTTGCAATTGGATTCAATTCCGATTTAAATTCTATTAGATTTGATATGGATTCATTTGGATATATATCAGGTACAGTGCATGTGTATTTTTCTCAAGAAAAAAAATACTTTTTTTAAATGTTTTTTTTTTTTTTGTGTGCAAATTTTAACAAACATAAGCTACAAAAACAGACAAACTTTCAGACAATAAACAAGCTATGGCTCAATAGTCAACAAGAAAAAGTATATAAAGAAGCCTATTTAACTTATTTAAAAGTATTTGCTAAGAAATGTAAAAGAAAGAAAAGTGACAAATAAAATTAGTAAAAACATATTATGAAAGAATATTAAACGTTACAAATTCTAGATGTTTTTATAAGGAAAAAACTTACAAACATTTAAATTGCACACAAGACTACTACAACTCTTTTTAAAAAAAAAATATAAACATTTAAGCAGTTTAAACAGTTGATAAAAACATGTATTTTTGTGTGACGTATTTTCGTGATGGATTTATACAAAGATATTAAATATCGAAGAACAGGTTATATAATATAGTGCATTTATTTAGCAAAATGCTCCTCGATAGAGTTAATGTTTCTAGCTGTATATCAAGCTTTTCTGAAACGTGACGTTACTTGACATTGTTTACAAGCTGATTTATTGACGTTGATTTATTGAAGTAATTACATGAGACATGAAACATGTACTGGATCTTTCAACATAGGCCTATACCTTCTGATGTTCATTCTTGTTTCTTTGGTGCTATAACTAGTAGTAAAGCAGAAGAGATGATCGGTTCACGTGCAGCTACAGCGATCTGTCACGCCACATTAAAGAGCGCCAAAACGGCATTTATTGTTTGAATTTCATAATAAAAATTGACAAAATTTGAAAGCTGGGCCTCTGCTTAATATCAAAAGTAACAAAGCTCAAAGCTTAATGTGATTTATTGGATAAGTGATAATGTTTTGTTTACGTATCACCTGAAAACAGCTTAGACTAAAAATCAATTCTTGGGATTTAAGGATCAAAATAGGTTTACAAAAATGAGAATCGCTTAAAATCCAGAAAACAATATTTATTGAATACTTTGAAATAATAGTAGTCAACATAGATATGATAAATAATAAAATATATGTAAATGAAAAACTCTTGTATCTGTCTATATTTCAAGCACTGTTTACATGAATGCTGCATTTCTTCTATTATCTGCTGTTGAAATGAGTGGAAGTTTGTTTGGTTTACTTACAGATTCTTATGTCTCCTATGAAACAGCTTCTTCTTAGATTGAGTTTTCTGCCCCATTCGATTTTTCCAGTCAGATCGACGCAGTAATTCTGAGATACTCTTATGTGCTCGGAAAACTCAATGGACGTCTCGCATGTTTTAGCCTTCGCATCACAGGTTGTATTATTGACACGCTGCGGGGAAATAAAACAAACAATTCACTGAGACTGTAAAGATATTCACAGGAATAGTTGAATATATTCACTCGCACAGGATTGACAGAAGACGCGTTTGGATGCGTTCAAACTAAGTTTTAAATTAGAGTAATTAAAAGAACAATTCACACAAAAAATGTGTATTTAAATGTATTAACTGTATCTCACTATCGTTAAAAGGTTTTTAAGGAAATTAATACTTTTATTCAGAATTCATGCATTATATTGATCAAAAGTGACAGTAAAGATATTCTGTTCTCAAAGGATACTGGAAAAATGTATCAATATTAATAATTAACTGTTTTTAACATTGATAACAATAATAAATGTTTGTGTAGAGAAAGAATTCTCTGATAACCGAGGCACTCCTTAATTAAAATGTCTTTATTACAAAAATGACATGTCCTAACTGGACAACTTTAAAAAGCCCACGCGTAGCGGCATGGAGCCTTCTTCAGGGCAGAAGACATGTCTAGTTAGGACATGTCATTTTTGTAATAAAGACATTTTAATTAAGGAGTGCCTCGGTTATCAGAGAATTCTTTCTCTACACTGCCTCTTAGATGTTCTACCTTGGACCGAAGAGCACCCAAATCAAACTTAAAAGGAATTGAGCATGCCATTCATCTTGAATCTAAACAATAATAAATGTTTCTTGAGCATCAAATCATCATATTAGAGTGATTTCTGAAGGATCATGTGACACTGAAGACTGGAGTAATGATGCTGAAAATTCAGCTTTGATCACAGGAATAAATTACATTTCACAATATATTCACATAGAAAACAGCTTAAAACATTCAAAAATTTTACTTTTTAAATAGTAGTGCACATAAATAGCTTTCTTTTTTTGAGAGTGAACTACTCCTGTGAGTGGACAGAAGAGTGAATATTACTAGGGATGCACCGATTGCGGGGAATTTTGGACGATACCGATAACCGATAATTCTTTATATTTGAAAGCCGATAACTGATATACTGGTAACTGGCCGATAAATCTTAATCCAAATTTTTATGTAATTTTTGAGACAGTGCGCATCTGAAGTGTCTCAGCGGAAGGAAATAAACGGCTTTAAAGGGTTAGTTCACCCAAAAATGAAAATTCTGTCAGTAATTACTCACCCTCATGTTGTTCCAACCGCGTAAGACCTTCGTTCATCTTCGGAACACAAATTAAGATATTTTTGATGAAATCTGAGAGCTGATCACTTCTCCATAGACTGCTAGGTGGCCCAAACTTGCTGGCCCAGAAAAGTTATTAAAGAGATCGTTAATATAGTCCAAGTGACTACAGTGGCTCAATCTTAAGTATATCAAGCGACGAGAATACTTTTTGTGCGCAAAAACAAACAAAAATAACGACTTTATTCCACTATTAACTTCCTTCTCTCTGGACCTCTAGTTGGTTCGCGTAGTGTTTTTGCGCAGCGCGTCTGTGTTACACGTCACCACGTAGGCTCACTATTGGCCGACGCTGGTCTCGTGTGTGATGCGTGATGACGTATAACACAGACGTGCTGCGCAAAAACACTACGAGGCCCAGAGAGAAGGAAATTAATAGTGGAATAAAGTCGTTATTTTTGCGCACAAAAAGTATTCTCGTCGCTTGATATACTTAAGATTGAGCCACTGTAGTCACTTGGACTATATTAACGATGACTTTTAGGGATGCACCGATCCACATTTTTTCACTTCCGATCCGATCCCGATACCTGAATTTGGATATCGGCCGATACCGATACTATTCCGATACCAGAGCTGTGTTTGATTTAATATTATTATTATCATTATTGTTTATTTTATATGTTGCTGAAATAAACTTCTCTCAACAGGCAAGTATGAATGATATGTTATGTACGTATGTATGCATGTATGTCCCAAAAGGCAACTTGAGGTAAGTATAAGGTCAGAAAGTCAGAAAAACAGGAAATCCTGTTAACAGGAAAAATCCCATTCTGAAACCAAATATGCAACTGTAAGGGTTTCAAATTGATTGTCATGTCAATATTTATTACATTCCCAAAATGTCAAATACTTGCGTCTTGAAATATAAGAAAAGTGCAAGTGTAAACATCTTACACACACACTATCTGAAGGGTGATCCTCGCTCCGATGCAGTAACTCTCTCGATGAATGCTCGCGAATGGATTCAAAATATTCAAGCGTCCATCTAGACGCGGTAGACGCGAATTTGACGCGCTATTCGCGTTTGGTGTGAACGCACAGTAACGTGGTGCTTTTTTAAATGTTTGATTGCGTTCGTTGTGTTGTATGACGCGAGGGAGCTTTAAAGGGCTCTGAATTACAGCTTTGCAAACATTGCATTTTGCTGTCTTGCTCTGCGGTGTTTCCAGTGTGAAGTATTTCCACACAGCGGACGTTGTTGGCTAGCCGCAAACCGTGGAATGGATTTCCTGAGCGGGGGCGTGTCTCATAACTCTGTGTCTCATTGAGCCGCGCCTCCGTTCAGGAAATCCATTCCACAGTTTGCAGCCAGCTAGCAGACTCGCCGGCGGGAATCACTTTTGGACTTTGGAGTTATTTCAGCAGACGTTAAAGCGAGCGCAGTAGTGATGGGATTTATGGCTCTTTGAGGGGATCCGGATCTTGGCGATCCGTTCCTTTCAAAGAGCCGTTCAAAAGAACGGCTCTTTTTAAATATTTAGTCAGTTTTAAGAAGCCAGCTTGGGGGCATCTCAGTTTATCCTGGAAATAATCACTGGGAGGAATTATGAGGTGAGATTTGTAGTCAAATAATTCAAACTCAGATATCACACACCAATATCTGAGTTTGAATTATTCTGAAATATTGATTATTACCTCATTTGTCGTGTGTGGACTATATTCCATAGGGTTGCACAACATCCCTCTGCTTAGACAGTGACATCACTATTTTGGATTTACCTTTAGTACAAAGTGTGTGTATGTGTAAAGCTACGTTGACTTATGTTATTCACACAATACCTAACGACCCGCTATTACTGACGTTGGCACTGAGACAGAGAGGCACTCGCACGCGTTTTTATTTTTATTTTTTAAACTGGAGTAAGCATGTGACGGCAGCGTGCACAAGTCATGGCTCCGCTCCTACCCAATGACAGAGGCACGCAGGGTTTTTTCCACTGGTGTACTCACGTGAAGGATGCGTGCACAACTATCATCATGCTGTTCGGCCAACGCATTCTCATCCCAAGTCGTCATATACTGACGCTTTTGACGTTTCGTCTACATCGAACGCACATGGCACCCTTTAGCGTCAATATGAGACGCAGATAGACTATCTGCGTCTCATATTGACGCTAAAGGGTGCCATGTGCGTCCCCTATAACTGTTCTGTCTCGCGGAGGAGCTAATTTGTGTGCATCTGTGTGAAACACGCATAGGAAAAAAAGAACGACAGAAAGAACGGCTCCCCTCCAGCCGCGACTCGGCTCCCATCGTTCATGTTTATGAGCCGTTCAAAAGAATCGGTTCGTTCGCGAACGTCACAACTCTAGAGCGCAGACATGACTCATGGATATCGGATATCTCAGCAGGTTGGATCGGGAAAATCCGATACGTGAATTACGCTGGTATCGGTCCCGATACCGATACTGGATCGGATCGGCCCCATCCCTAATGACTTTAATAACTTTTCTGGGCCAGCAAGTTTGGGCCACCTAGCAGCCTATACGGAGGAGTGATCAGCTCTCAGATTTCGTCAAAAATATCTTAATTTGTGTTCCGAAGATGAATGAAGGTCTTACGCGGTTGGAACAACATGAGGGTGAGTAATTACTGACAGAATTTTCATTTTTGGGTGAACTAACCCTTTAATATATCAGCCAAATGTTCTTATCGGGCCAATAACGATGACATTAAAAATGAACATATTTCGACCGATACCGATATATCATGCATGCCTAAATGTTACCTCTTTCGTTTTAACAGTGTATTCCAGATCATCTTGATTATTGAGGTTCCTCAGCGCAGGCGTGTTTCTGTACAGTTCCAGAGGGTTGATGAACTGGATGTGAAGTTTGCCGTCTTTGGGAGAAAGTTCAACCTCGGGAAAATCCAAATAACCTGAAGGCACAATAGTACTGTTAGATCATACTGCATGTGTTTGTTGTATGACAGATTATATTTCAGAGTTCAACCAATAATACAGGCTAAACATACACTTGATGTCGGCAGTGGCTTGTTCATTGAAGCTGAAAATTTTGGATTCGCATGAATCTGACTTCTGTCCTCCCCGCACGGCAGTCACAATGACATAGTAGACATTGGTTGGTGATGGAACCAGCATGCTGGATATGTTTAAATTTAGATTAGGTGTGGTAGAATTTTTCCTGGAACACAAATAAATAATAACAGTAAGCTGACAAAACTACAACTGAACAGCCTTATGGGTTGACTAATACTTCAGCAGTCATTAAATCAAGTTCAAATTAACATTTAAAGACTATAAAAGGCTCTTAGTTGCTGTGAAAGAATGAAGCTGTTGCTGTCCGGCGGGGTTTTATTCAGATCGTATACCTTTTATCGTGATCTTGCACCTCCACAAAGAAGTGTACGTCCTGACTGAGATCCGGATATTCCCATCGCACTTCAACTCCATAGTTGTCGCACTGTATGGACACGTTGACAGGAGGAGACGGCCGACTCACGGCTAAAAGAGAGTTAATCATATTAGAGTCTGACCACCTGATTTTCATGCATGTTACATTTCTTATTATGCTAAATGAAACAATGCTCAGAATTCCTATTCAGAGTAGGGACAAAATCCCATGAATACTGTCACATATGAGGGTAAAATTTCAGAAAAAATAAGGATTCATTTTTTTGTGTGTGTAAAATTTAGTCCGTTCGCAAAGACCCGCCCCCTTTAGTTACTGTTGATATGTCTGACAAGCCACGCCGCTCTCACGCCACACAACATGTTCTCACGCAGTGAAAAATACATTGCGGACTGAAGAGGACACTGACAACACGTTGACAGACAGGACAGAGCTGGTTACTTTTGATTTGAAACAAAGTATCAGCTTTCAAATTTGGTCATTTTTTTTACGAAATTTAAACAATAAATACCGATTTGTGTCTCTTTAATGTGTCGTGACAGATCACTCAGTTAAAGCTGCTTGTGAACCGATCATCTCTTCCTTCTAATTAATTTATAGCATCAAATAAACATGAATGAACATCAGAAGGAATGTTGTTTTAACCGTGGAAAGACGTCAGTACACACCGCTTTTCAAGTTCAAATCCTCCATCGTTAATCTACTAACTCTCCTGACTGCTTTGTCGGACAAAAATGGCGGATTTGGCGGATTATGATTGGTCAGATTGCCTGTCAATCAAACTCCCTGGGAAGGGTCAATTGTCTATTAAGTATAAATAATGGTAGTATTTGTTTTACTGAATAAATATACACTACCGTTCAAAAGTTTGGGGTTGGTACAGTAAAAAAAAAAATAATAATAAAAAAAATAATACAGTAAAAACAGTAACATTATGGAACAATTTTCAGCATCATTACTCCAGTCTTCAGTGTCACATGATCCTTCAGAAATTATAATATGATGATTTGATGCCCAAGAAACATTTATTATTATTAATGATTAACATTAAATTGAAAAATTGATCAATTTAATGCGTCCTTGCTAAATAAAACTGTTAATTTGTCAAAAAAAATATAATCTGGACCCCAAACTTTTGAATGGTAGTTTTTTATCTAATTATTTTTTGTCCATAAAAATATTCTTTTCATTACTGTTTTACAGTACAAAGAAGGCTGATTTTTGAATAAAAAAAGAAAAAAGTAAAGTGAATTGAATTGATAGGAAATGTACTTAATTTTCATGAAAATAATGCTGGAACAAAAAAAAAACGTAATAGTCTTAAAACAGGCTTATTTTCCTTCTTTTTTTTTTTTTACGTAAACAGCCACAGTTTCAGTAGTTTCTGTTGTATTGTTTCAGACTGAGCCGACACACCAACAAACAACGACTTTCAGCAGTTAGTGCTGGATGATTGTTGGTGTTTGTTGGGATAGTTTGAACAAGTCTTTACAGGCTCCACGTCCCCAGTTGATCTTCCCCAGCGTTCACTCTCTTCAGGGTCTCATGATAAACCGTCATACCTCTTCCCGCTGGCTCTACAAGCTAAACACCCACACACACACACGCTCACACTTGCTGCGTGACACGCACACTATTATTCCCGTCAATCAGGCCAGTTTCTGTCTGCATGTGTGTGTGTGATGTTAAAATCATATCCAGTCTTTCATATATATATATATATCTCAAATGCCTTCAGATATGTTTTAAAAACCTATAAAGTCATTTGATTGTGGTAATGTGACATTTTTATGAGTATTTAGCACTGAAAAAATTGCGGGGCAGCCGTTTTATTCTCCTGACTTGGTTTGCCCTCATATTTTTCTCCTCACTCTTAATTTGTCTTTTATGTCAGATGTAATGAGAACAAAGAAAAATGAAATGGAGTAAAGATGCTGAAAAATCAGCTTTGCATCACAGAAATAAATTACATTTTACAATATATTCACAAAGAAAACAGTTATTTTAAATTGCAATAATATTTCACATTTTTACTGTTTTCACAGTATTTTTGAAAGCAGAAGCGAGCAGAAGAGATTCTTTCAAAAACATTTTAACGACCCCAAACATTTAAAATGTCTATCGGATGCATGTTTCTAAAATTGGACGGAGGGCCAAAATGGAGAGAAAAAGAGTTAAGTTAAGTGCTGTTCACTTTCACACGGTTGTTAAAATAAGTTACTTTGAATACTCTTCAAATTACAGTCCGGTAAAGATGACAGAAATTCACTCGCATTTACTGTCCTGCGGTAAAACATGAGAACAGTCGCGATTTAGACCAAACATATAATGATGAGTGAGAGCGACCTGAGCACATCAGTGAATGAGGAGATATTTTGCTAAATAAAATGATCCTGTCAGAAGAATTGCGTGAGAACTTGATTATATCTTGTTCTGTCTGTATATCATCTCAGTGAGCGTTTATAAGGGTTTACACATGCGCTGTAAGGAGAGTTTAGCGTTTTCCGACATTTTAGTGTTGATGAGAAACTTTTGGAAAATGCCTGAAAATGCAAGTGTGGACGGAGAGCGTTTTTAAACGAAAACACCGTTTTCAAATCTATCCGGATTAATGTAGACGTGTACCCTGGTAATCCAGAGTTCTCGCGAGAGCACAAGTTAAATATGCTCATTAAATATGCCCCTCGCTGCCCCTCACAGATTTTCATTAGTCGATGCCAGACCATTAATCTTTCATATTTAGGTCTGGATTTCCAGGCTAGTAGACGTGGCCTGAGTGTGGACAAAGCCCTGATCAGCCTCATCAGTCAGTCGCTTGTCACATGTGCTATTTTTGTGGTGCTTTTTTTGACGCTCTCAAACATGTTTTCCCAGTTTTGACAATTGAACAATAACCATGACTGGCCTTTACATCACTGAAAAGGAAATGTGACGAAAACACCAACACACACACATCCGCCCACTTCTCTCTTTGCTAACATTATTTTCTGAGAAATCACCGAATAGAACAAGATCCCTGGTGTCAATCAGTCTGTGTTAATGCTCTTTTCATAAGAAAGACTTCAACTTCCTTAGAACTTCTGAGAACTCTACAAGCTCCCACCCAAAACATCTCACATTACAACATTACAAAACATGTGTTTTACTTCCGGGACCAAGCTTTTTTTTTCTTTTTTTTTTTTTTCTTTTTTTTTTATGGAGTTGAAATTGGGTTCAAACTGAGTTATGACTGAAATCAGATCTATTTGTGTAGCACAATCATTTACTCAGTCTACATGGAGGCTTTTTACACCTGCCATTTATCACATCTGCAACTTCTAATCAGATTCATTTATTGAGTCTAATCAGGTTTATTTGCAAGTCAGCTGCTTGAATTTTTACCTGTTTTATGGATTTAGTTCAGTATGTCTGTCATGACTGTACTTCAGGCCAGATGTCTAATTTTTAACCATGCATTACAGGAATGTGTGAAATGTTTAAAATGTGAATGACAGGACTGACAGTAAAGAGAGAAAGGTTAGCGTCCCTCTCGGATGAGTTTTTCAAACTCTTGAGTTTGGGATTAATCTCAAGTGTGAGTGCAATAAAAAAAATAGCCCTTTGGACCACATAAAACCATGCTCTTATTCGTATCATGTTAAACAACACTGTAAAAACAGCTCTAAGAGCAAAGACCTTTAGAAATCCAGATATGATAAGATTCAATGTGGGTTTTTCCAATGAATGATTCATATTCAATCCTGAATATGTGCATGATGCCATTTAAAGACAACTGGAAGAAAACATATAATGTCACTGTAAAAAGATTTTACATTGCTTTAAATCATAAAAATAAGTTTAGCAATTTTCCATCAAGTTATACAATATTCAACTAATTTTTTTAAAGTCAGTTAATGCAGTTTAAGTTGAAATGACTTAAACATCCAAGTTGATTGTACTTAAAGTTAAAGGCAGCAACTTTTTTCACAGTGGGTTTAGTGATTAGAATATGTCTGAATATGCATTATACATTTGGAATTCACTTTTATCCAAAGCAACCTACACTGCATTACCATAAATGTATATCAGTTCTTGCATCGTCTGGGAATCGAACCCATTGACCTTTGAACTAATTTAAAGTAAAATAAAGATTTCTAATATTTTACAGATAAATATTTTACAAAGTAAATAATAAATGTAGCCTATTCAATATTTATTATTAAAATGTAATAAATAATAACACTTCAAGCTAATACATAATAATATTATATTAATACGATAGGCTACTTAGAAAATAAAATCCTCTTACCCTCCGAGGTGGATTTCTGGATTAATATCAAGATGACACTGATATAGATCCGTATCCGCATTATTGCCAGCGAGTTTTAATCCAATATTCACATATTATATCTTCGAGTAAAAAAAAAAAGTAAATCCTGTCGAAATTATTGTTCTTCAAGTGTAGTAAACCCCATTTTCGGTAAGATCAGAATAATTTCATTGCGACATGAGACATTGACGAAGCGTGCGGTTACAACGAAACGTCGTTGCTTCTTCAGGGAAATGACGTGTGTGTGTGTGTGTGTGTGTGTGTGTGTGTGTGTGTGTTGCGCTCCCTCCCTCGGGCACGACAAAGGTGTTTACAGGTATCTACAGGTAACTCACTTACTCACTCCACGGAGCGTGTCACTTGTTAAGGCTTGACTCAAGCTCAACTGATTTCATTACAGTAATTAATGAGAATCATTTCGTTCATTCATTTACGCGCGTTTAATTTTAAAAGTGAAAATGTAGTTTATGTGGGATGGGTCTCATTTTTAATCTCTCGGTTTAAAAGAGATGGTGCCCTGACTGCCCTCTAATGTTATACAACTACATTACATTATAGTTACATGTGAGACACAGTCACTGTCAGATGATTCTACTTCACTGATTTATAGTGCCTGTTCTATGAGAGTGAGAACTATTATTTACTTGTATCTGTGTGTTATTGGTTTCTCAATTAAAATGCTGTTGCGCCAAAATTTGTGTTTTTATGGAAGACTGCAGTAATTATTACAAGGCTTTATACGTGATTATTTTTTAAAATTCATGTTCCCTTGTAATCTTTAATCAAAGACATCTCTTTACTGGGGCGACCTGTCACTCATATGAGATCGACCAATAGCAAACCAACAACCATCCAATCATCAAATCAATTCCCCATGGACAAAATCAAGTCCCGCCCTATAATTGTTGTTCTAGTTTGAGAATCTCTTTCTTTGTTTCTTTCTGTAATATCGTCTCTCTTTTTATATTTCTTATTTAAGAAATGCTTTATTTAGTAACAAATAACACAAAAATTAAATACAAAATAACAAAAGAGCAAGAAAATCTGTAAAATGATCATAAAATATTTAATAATAATAGCCTACTAAATAAATAAACTAAATAAACTAAATTGAAGAACTATATATAGGGGTATTGAAATCAAATCTATATCTCTAATTACAAAATAAACACAAAGGTCCTTAAAAATCTAAAAATCTATAGTCTTTTTTCCTTTTTTTTTTTCTTTTTTACCTTGGTGGTCATTCACCCTTCAATGCGTTTAAGATACTGACAAAGCTCAAAACTGTATAATTTGAACTGTATTATTTGATTTGATTATTTGTATTATTGTCAGCTCAATATCAGCACTGAACGCAAGGCTCCTACTTTAACCTGTAATATCGTCTGGCGTTCATGAGAGCTGTACATCAGACATGGAGAGAGATTACTCTGGAGCGAGTGACCCTTCCCCTCTGGATTTGAAGTTTTCTGCGTCACTTATAATACAGCTGGATCTGGAACAGGCTACAACTGAACAGAAAATCACTTTTTTTGTGTGCATGCGGGGGTGGGGGGGTTTATATATATATATATATATATATTTATGTCTCAACGTTAAAAAGTTTGGGTCTGTACACATTTTTAAACGTTTTGTAAGTAGTGTTCAACAAGGCTGCATTTATTTGATCAAAAACACAGTAAAAACAGTAGGCTAATATTGTGAAATATTATTACAATTTCAAATGTTTTATATTTGAATATATTTTAAAATATAATTTTTTCCTGTGATCAAAGCTGAATTTTCAGCATCATTACTCCAATCTTCAGTGTCACATGATCCTTCAGAAATCACTCTAATATGATGATTTGCTGCTCAAGAAACATTTCTGATTATTATCAATGTTAAAAACAGTTGTGCTGCGTCATATTTTTGTGGAAACTGACATATTTTTTCAGCATTCTTTGATGAATATAAAAAGTTCAAAAGAACAGCATTATTTGAAACAGAAATCTTTTGTAATGTCTTTACTGTCACTTTTGATCAATTGAATGTGTCCTTGCTGAAAAAAAAAGTATTAATTTCTTTAAAAACATCTTAAAGATCATATCAAGCATCAACAGTGCAACGACAGTGACAACACATGTCAGCTACAATGAGTTAGATTGTCAGTCATCTCTTTCTGTTTCTTCTTATGTGTGTTCGATGTATTAACACTTTAGGGTTTCGTCTTAATCCCAGACAGCAACATAGTGTCGGCCCAGATCCGGCCCACATCTGTGTGTGGATTCAATGCGTTGCATACCAGATGGGCCGTATCTGGGCCGATATGTTGCTGTCTGGGATTAAGACGAAACCCTAAAGTGTTAATACATCGAACACACATAAACACTCGCAAGAAGAAACAGAAAGAGGTGAGTTAAGCCTCTTAAAGGATTACAGCTGCTGTGCTTTGTGGAAGCAGATGTGGAGCGAGTGATCACTGAACAAACAAGGTGACGTGCATGAGGAGACACTCATGTGACTGGATGTTTATGATTAAAGTGTGTTGTTTTTGTGCCAATACTGTCACTAAATGTCATTGGGTGAGCCAAATACAATAGATTTTAATTCGCCACTTGATCTCATACACAGACGCAGAGTTTTCAAACTATTCACTTCTTTATTAAAGCCACACTAAGTAGAAATTGTGTTTTTGTCAAACAGCGACCCCTAGAGTCGCTGTGGAATACTTGCACTGTCGTAAATATATTATATTATAACGTTTTAACATGATTGCAGCTAAATCACAAGTAAATAGTCTAGGCCTACTGTATAATTTAATTTGTGTTGTTTTTATTGGAATGTAAACATTACAAAATGCCAGATAACATCAATTAAGTTAAATGTACGTCGCATTATTTCATAACATTGGCCGTTATGAACTATTTCATAACGGCCAATGTTTACGCTATTTACAACCTCTACGTTAGGCTTATTTATTATAATTATGTGAGATATTGAAAGCTACATGTTCTCACCCAGTCAGCAGATTTCCTTTGGCAAAGATGTGGGCCAGATAAACAGCTGAGCTGTGGCCCAGATTAGTTTGTGTTTGCCGGCCCAGATATGGCCCACATCTCCTTTGCCAGAACTGAACCAAAGGACTGCCATAACTCCACCAAGCATGAGCCAAATACTACAATTTCATGTGGCCCATATGTGAGCCTTGGTATGCAACTTTAGTATGGTTGAGTTCTGTTAAAATCTAATGGCCCTTATGTGGCCCACATGCAGCTGACAGTATTTAAAGTCTTAACTCACAGGTAAATTAAACACTCAACAACAAATGTACTCAAAACTATTTATTTTGACAAGCATTTAAATAATTACAGCTAAAGTGTTGTACTTAATTACAGTAGTATTCAGTTGAAAACATTTCATAAAAAATAAATATAATTACAGCAAGAGTTGAATAATAATTACAGTAGTATTCAGTTGAAAACATTTAATAAAAATAAATATTACAGCAACAGAGTTGAACTGAATAATTACAGTAGTATTCAGTTGAAAACATTTAAGAATACATAGAATTACAGCTACTCAGTTGTACTTATTTTAAGTAGAATTCAGTTGAAAACATTTCAGAATACAAATTAATAATATAAATAGCATTCAAAGTTAATTTTTTACACCAAAGTTCAAAACACTCGATCAAAGCGTGTATTAATGTTATGTTCAATTAGTCTAATGAGAGTAATACAAATAAATCACAGTAACTTGGTAAAGAGAACTTTAAAGAGACATTGAGAAAGTTAAAGCAAACTTGAAAGGTAAAGAGTTGAGAAGTGTGTTGATGTGCAGAGAAGTCTCCAATGAGGGTCGGCAATGTGTTGATCTTTTCCAGTAAGGGGATTCTGCCTGACTGCACCTGCAATAAAGAAGAATTTAAATAATGTTAGCAGCAATACAACCTGGAAGCTAGAGCTGCAGGATAATGAAAAAAAAAAATGAAAAAAAAAATCATTAATGTAAATTTCCTTTAATATTTTAATTGCAGTTAACAACAAATTAAACACCTCTGAATTACCACTGTATGAAAGTTTTTTTCCAGTAATTTTTCAAAAGGAATTGCAAATTGTATTTTTCAATATGTGGGCCAGAATTATACCATAATTCCTTATGACAAATTATTTAGATTTTTAGAATACTTTTGCACCAACCAGTTACAATGTACAGCACCGCATATATTCTGCTTTTTTTTTTTAAAAGACATGCACACTCTAATGTAAAAACACACCAACACAGATAGCATTAATTTCATGTTTTAGTCCAAAGACAGAGTCTACAAAAAGAAGTGTTTTTACTAACACAAAATAAACTCAAGATAATCCGCAATGATGCGAGACAATTTGGAAGCAGAAACACACAAACAATAATGGGCCAAGTACTGAATGCAAGGAGGAACATAAAGGGTTAGTTCGCCCAAAAATGAAAATTCTGTCTGTAATTACCCTCAAGTTTTTCCAACTTCTGGGTTGTACGTCAGAGCGTAGACTCACTATTGGCTGACGCTGGTCATGTGTGGGATGCTGGCCAATCGTGAGCCTACGTTCTGACGTACAACACAGAAGCACTGTGCTGTTACACTACGTGAACTCACTTAGAGGAAAATGAAGAGTTGAATAAAGTCGTTATTTTTGCTTGTTTTGCGCACAAAAAGTATTCTCGACACTTGATAAACTTAAGGTTGAGCCACTGTATTCTTGGACTATTTTAACAATGTCTTTACTAACTTTCTGGGCTGGCAAGTTTCAATAACAGAGAAGCCTATGGAGTAGTGATCCAGCTCTCATAAATATTTATCCAAGAATAAATATCTTAATTTGTGTTCCGAAGATGAACATAAGTCTTACGGGGGTGGAACAACATGAGGGTGAGTAATTACTGACAGAATTTTCATTTTTGGGTGAACTAACCCTTTAAATACACAGTGATAATGAACTAAATACAGATAGTTGTAGGCATGCGCTGGTATGAGACTTTGACAGAATCTTATATTGTGATTACAGCTTTAAAATGTATGATTGAAACGATATGATTCGCAATATATAAACAATTACTTTCTTTAAAAACAAAACATAAAACTTATAAATAAAAAAATGCAATCACTTAAGTGAGCCACGGATGTGATCAGGTAATGACAAAAAAAGAGGGAAAACCAGAATAGCTAACCCTATCCCTTGTAATTATTATAAATATTTTAATTAAATTAATAAAGATGTATCTTACTTTTGCAATTATATACTGTAATTATTGTACTGTAAATAATTATAATTTTTTTTATAATGCATTCATAATAATAACAACATTACAATAATATTTCGATTGCTTCTGATAAACAATAATACACTTCATCCTTACGCATCACTTTCTGTGAGGACTTTAACATGCTTTTCCCAAATCATGGAAGTGACGTCAACGTCCGTGTTAGCAGTAGCATTCGCCGTCAGGCAAGTGTTATTTAAATAAACTCCTGATGTACTTACAAACTTTCCCATGCCTCGTTTTATGAGTACAAAACCTATTTGTACTACTGTAGAAGTTTGGTACCATTCTGGGCATTATTAGTGGGGTAATTTACGAGATAAACCTGGAGCCGTTAGCGCCTGCACTAAGCCATCCGGCTGATATCTCTAAATAAGCTCTAACTTTTAATATTGTTTGGCTCGATCTCATGGTGCAAATGACCCTATAGGTTGATTTTACTCCGAACCATCCCTTTAAGCTCTGAACCATGAATTTGTGACTATTACTATTACTGAGATAACAGAAATAAAAATACAATGTTCTGTAAAGCGGTTTTGATAAGTTGTGCATTGTGCAAAGTGCTATACAAATAAAGTGACTTCTAAAAAAGGTCTCACCAATGACAACTTCCTTTACGACCAGGCGTTGGACACCAATCTTCCCATTGACTTCTCTCCAATTCATAACACGTGCCACAGCAGTTGTAAAAGTGCCTTTCAGCACTCTCCACACGGTGTTATTCAGGTCAAGCCACCAACCAAACCCAGATAGGTAATCTGATAGAAAAAAAAAAAAAAACATTTTGTAAGTGGTTGAAATATGCATTTAAATAGACCACCCTAAAATGAAAGTGCTTTTATATTCAAAAATGAACTATAAACTATTACTTACTCCATCTGAAACCATATTTTCTAGGTTTTTAATATGGAAATTATTGTCATTGCCCAACCCATACCGCACATTAGGGCTGGGTGGTATGACAGTATACCATAGCATGGTATATAATCTCTATCGTTAGAAATCAGAGTAATTATAAAAATGTCCTGCCTCTTCCAAGCTTTATAATGGCTGTGAATGGGCGTTCAATTAATTGATAGTTAACAGAAATACAGCAATTCATTGTTTGTTCATGTTAGTTCACAGTGCATAACGGTTACTAAAGTTAACAAGTAAAATTTTTGATTTGAATGTGTTAGTAAATGTTGAAAGTAGCATTAACACATATTAATATATCCTGTAGAAGTGCAGGTCATTATTAGTTAATGTTAACAAGGTATTTTAATCAGGTTTTGTATCGAAAGTCATAATTTTGGTATTGTGACTTGACACTAATAGCCTAACGTAACGTTACAACTTTAATTTTAAAGAGGGAAAAGTCATGAGAAAAAGTCTTAGTTGAATATCATTTCAGAGTTAAATAAAAAGATACATACAATAATGCACACGTATTAATGTGTTTATTCTTGGCACTTTTATATTATTATAATTAGTTGAATGATTGTGAACACAAATTAGGATTTAGGTTTTTTGACAAACAGTAACACATTGGACCGCGTCGCCTTAATTCACAAATAGGCTACTACACATGACAAACTATACTATTTTATATGTGTACGACAGTGTGCTGCTGATTTATAAACAAAAACATCTTAATTTAAAACGGCGAACTGCTATAGCCTACATTAAACTTTATTATAAGTTATAGCAGTAAACTGAGGAAAATATTAGCTAGTCAGGGTCGGCGCCAGGACATACGGAACGAGGGGGCCTCGTTGTGTCACTGGGGGGGCATACCTCTCCCACCCTCAATAATAATAATACACCCACTTTTAATTAAAACAACAACAACAACAACCATAAATCCATGATTGCTTGAATGATCAAGCACGTTAGGTGTTTTAGCCGAATACAGATTATTATGAATAAAGAGTAGAAGTTGACTGAAAAAAAAAATACTTAACGTCATGACGTACAGTCATATTTCAATCTATTAAGCTGCTAGTGACGTAATTTATTTAATCGCCTGTCGCGAGTGAAAATGCAAAGTTGCAAAGCTGATTTTATTCTAGTAAAAATAAATTAATTTACAAAAAAAAAATATATATATAGGCTATAATAGAAATTTTTAAGAAATTAAAAAAACGGCATATTTTTTGAGTTATTAAACATTGTATCGTTAAAGTTGGTATTATACCTTATATTGCTATCCTATAGGCTACTGTTGTGTATACCAACATTAACACAACATTTCCCCAAAATCATGTTTAATCGGAGATACGAGATTTATGACTTGGGAGCAGGGAGATACGAGGTTAATGTACGCTGTCATTGTTGATAAGAACGGTACGGACACAGACGTCGCTGCTGCCAGCAGTGTTCATCAAAGTCTGCGGTCGCTTTGAGCCTTTTGACAAGAGATAAGGCTTTAAGAGCCATTCAAATCTAATGACTGTGGTTACATACATCTTCCTAAACCCCATTTTAAACGTTTAAGAGATATGAGTGATGCATGCAATACCAAAATACTAGGCTGTCTAAAATAGGCGGAAATTAATCTGCACGCAAACAAAGTCAGCGGTCGCGTTGAGCCTTTTGACAAGAGAAAAGGCTTCAGTAGTTAACCAAAGACTGTGGTTACATACATCTTCCTAAACTCCATTTTAAAGGTTTAAGAGCTATAAGTGAAGGAGAACAAAAAACGACGAGCTGACTAACGTTAGGCTGTCTAATAGGCGGAAATTAGACCAGTAGACCTAGCCTACCTTTTTTCTCCCATAAATAAAAACCTTGTTACTTGGGGTATTTTACATGCACAGTGCCAACTTCGAGTCAGTAAAATAATAATAAAAACAATAATTTTATGCTGGTATCCAAAACATTTAATTCAAATCAAGTATTATATTAGATACATTTTTTAAAACTTCAATGCACACGTATAATAAGCCTAGTAATAATAAGCCTAGTAATAAGTAGACATTTAAAATACATCAATAACAGATATCATAGTTTAACACAGATAAAATCAGAGTTAAGGCTTGCTTTACGTGTTGCTCGACGAGGACTTCTTAATCGTTGTGACTTTCAATCCTGAGGAGACAAAATGCCGCGAGGCTCCCGCCCGCCGCGGAGTGAAGAAGAGGTGGAGTTACGAGGATTCTCAGAAAGTTGAAGTGTCCAATGGAGTTAAGAGATTTGCTCTCAAGCTATTTTCAACACTTTAGATTGGTTAATAATTTGTAAAAATAACAGTACCACGTGGGGACTGACCAATAGCATCGATTTGGGAAAAAATATGAAATTGACCAAATTTGGACATACAAGGTTTCCACCCGACAGGCGACAGCGACGATATGTAGTTAATTATATGTCAGGAATAAGAGGGCACAGTGGAACCGTCACCGTGCCTGTTGCTGAGTCTCAACGGATGAAATCGCGCTCCGAGGCAGGGTGGTGTGCTGACCAGAGGTGAGGGGGCACAGTAACCTAGGTGGCCGGGCCAGGCCCCCTGGGGCCCCCTCGTGGCGCCGACCCTGTAGCTAGTTCAACCCCTTCCTCGATGAAACGAATAACTAAATGCATAATAACATGCAATATTGACACATAATGCTGCATATTTCAATTATATGACTTTAAAATGCCAAAACATCACTTACCTGAATGTACACAGTCGTGAGGAAAGCAGAGTAAATGGCGTCAGCTGGCCAGCGTCGCAGTCAAATTTGCGCCGTAGTCTCTCCACCAATAGGAGGGAAGATGCATAGCAACCTGAGGTGTGGAACGGCGGATGTTTGCCGCACTTGATTTCAGGATTCCTGTGTTTTTCCACATATAAGCCACATGTTTACCACAAGTCAGTGTTTCTCACTGTGTGCCATAGCTCAACCACATATGGTTCTCATGTGTTCGTTGTTATCTGGGCCATATACCACAAAATCAGTTATGAACCAAGAGAGCATTTCCCGCAGTTTTAAAGTTATGGCAAAACAAATATGGCTACAATTTGGCCCATATCTGTTCAGCCATGCCACATCTAGGCCACATGTGCCAGATAATACCCACATGTGGCCCAAATGTAATTGCTATCTGGGCATGATAATCGCAGGAATCAACGTCAACAGCGTCGTTTGATATCCCTCAGGAGGACTACGTGATAAATACACCTCACAACACCTGAGTTCAGCTGGCAAACTAATTCGTGAGGCATAGCTATCTGATTTATCAAAACGATTCCATTTACACCTGGTCACATAAATGTTTTTTTGCGAAACGGATTTAAATTCGATCTTCAATTCTCGCGCTATATGCAGATTTAATGGAGTGCACGTCACCGAAAGCAACAGATATGAGCTGCATTTTATAGATCATCAGCTAAAATTTCAAAATCAAAGACCGCAATAAGAGAGAGCAGTAACAGCCCTGGTAAGATCATTTCGTTTCTTTACTTTTAATGATGAAGATTGTGTGTTAAGCGTCTGCGACTTACTTTCACTTTGATTTGCGATAGTTTGCACGTTGGCTTGATGCAGTTGCTCATCTGCGGTGATGCGTGTTCCAGCGCGTCGTCATATCTGGATATAACATAATAGAGCCCTATACAACGCTCTCACACGTTTTTTTTGGGAGGAGTACAATTTACATATGTGGTTTCAAAAACCATATGCATTTACACTTGTCCAGTTTCGTCTGGAATGCGTCTCAGATCTCCTGAAGTGGTTTGAGGGATCGGATTCAAATCCGTCTCAAATGCGTTTCGGAGGGCATTTAAACCTGGACTTTTCACGATCGGATAGCTATCCGATCTGAGAAAATGCATGAAGTGGCCAGGTGTAAACAACCCCCATGACAAAAACATACACACGAAAGCCGAAAACAAATGCTGGTTGGCCTCTCACGTCCAAATTTGACGAAGTTGTGGGGGAAGTAGACTTGTAGTCAAGACCGCCTAAACCGAGACCAAGACACTACCAAGACCAGAGGGTATCGAGACCAAGACAAGACCAAGACCAAGACCAAGACAGACCAAGTCAAGACCAAGACCAAGTCGAGACCAAGACCGAGACCAAGTCGAGACCGGAGGGGAAAAAAAAACAGACTAGTGTTGAAGCTAAGCAACTTGTATGAATTCAAGAACAGCAGCATACTAGGGTTCAGCCGCAGTTTACATTCAATACATATTAGACGGTATTACTTCAACTACACAGGCAGAACAATACAGAGACAGACCATGTCATGTGTGTGACTGTGAGCTCACTGTAAATGTTTATGCAGACTGGGTGAGATCAACTATGTGTAGCAATTGCATGACGGCTGTTACTGCACTATTAGAGGATTGAGACTCCCTTAACTTTTGTGTACTGTTGAGGACTGACATGACTGGTACTGATGGTTCATCTGACAAAACATCAAACACCTCCAACACCATCTTTCTCCTCCATAAACTGTCTAAAGAATGAGAAATATGTAACCAATTGAAATTATACTTAATGTGTAGATGAAATCGTAACATCAAATTAAAGATACACAATTGTAAACTTGGATTAGGCCTAATGTTTAGTCAACACAACGGAGATATGCATATGATATTTAAAAGACCATTTATTTAGTCTAACACCATCTTAAATACAATACTGTAATCAAACAACACACACACACACAGATATCAAAGTCACAAATTCATCTAAGCAAATGCCTGCCTATCTCTGCCGATTTCGGAGTCTCCAAATGAATCCATTCTGCAACTTTTAAATACATAATTCAATTTAAAAAAACGAAATTATAGGCTTAAGTGCAGGATCCGAAAGTTGATCGTTTTGTCGCTATGGTTACACACACACACACCGTTGGCGGTGCGCTCAAAGTCATCTGTCAGTTGTGCAGTTACCCAAAATCTCCTGAATGAAGTTAAAACCCATCATGTCACTGATATGTGTTTTTTAAATCAAGTGATCAAAGTGCTCGTTGCCGTGGTGATCAGTGGCGCGGATAAAGTGTTTTCTGGTGTGGCTCGCGCACACGCCGCACTTTCACTCGGACGCGCGCTTCAATCCGTTCCGTTGCGGATAATAATGTTGCATTATCGAACGTTGTGTCGTCGTGGATATTGTAGTATTGTATTGCTAAATTCCCCGACCACTATGTCGGTCTGAGACAGCGAGACCTAGACAAGACCGAGAGGTCCGAGACCAAGACAAGACCAAGGCCATAGACCGTCAAGGCCGTGACAAGACCGAGACCACGTAAAAGTGGTCTCGAGACCGGTCTCGAGACCAAGACCGGTCTCGAGACATACATCACTAGGGGGAAGTGACGTATGCCGTAGAGCAGTCGAATTTTGTAGTTCTTTTTGTGCTCTGGTTTCTACCCGAACCCCGAAGTTACATAGTGCCAGTAAAAGCGATACAGACCCTGTCAGGCTATGGCAGACGTGTCATTCAACCTATTGTAAGTTGATGTACCATCACAAGGATCTTGGAAATATATTATGTAGGTTGAAAAGTTACATAGTGTTGCTTTAACTGAGTGCACCTTTATGAATAGGCTATAACTGTGAAGTATCAGGTAAATATCAGGTAAAGACTTACCTGAAGACAAGGGTTTTTATTTGTACTCTCACATTTAAGTACACAAAATACATTTGTACTTTTTCTCTCTAATAGCTGAAACATGCACTCCGCCCCATTTACTTACTATAATACCCTTACAGAAAAGCCATTACAGATCTTCAAATAGCTGCAATATGTTGAGAGCTCAGCGGTTGATCTAACCTCCAGCAGAAACATGGGTCAAGGGCACATAAACACACACAACGCTAAATCATCAAATCCCTGGCCAATGTCTCATCCTCCCTTAATGCCCTTCATATAAGCATTACACACCAAAAGGTTTTTTTTTCTTTTTTTCGCAGTGTTGCAATAGAAGAACCATTGTTGCTTCCCCAAATAACCTTTTAGTGGACAATAAAAAAAAATTAAAAATAAAATGTTTTGGAAAAATTGTGGAAACTGACAATTAGGCCTGTCGTGGAAATTACTTTCACGACTTTAAATAATAATTGGAAGACAGCTGGAAATTTCAAAAGTTATAAAAGATCTTTATTTCTTGCAAGAAAGGCTGTTCACCCATCAGTCAGAGTCTGATAAGAGAAGCGCCCCGACTTCTCCTTTTTGCCCAGCTTATATACACAAAACTCATCACACTTATTCTAACACCCCATGGTTATACGCACACACTTACACACATATGTCATTAAAACAATTGAATATATTTTCCAATGCAACACCTTTGCTCTTAGTGCAAGCGAGCTTATCTGTATTTAGAAAGAACAAACTGTCCTTTCTGTAAATGTCATTTTGACCTTGTTCTTCAGCAGTAAGGAAGAAGATGATATGCAACTTGCAGTTTCTTTAACACCATGTATGGTATTAGCTGGCTAGAATAAAAATTTCCATTACAGGCCTTTACATATTGGCTCAATAAATGACTTCCAAATATTTTTCCATACAAAAAGATGCACTGTAGCCTACTAATCATAGCCTCAATCCATCCTAGGTGTATGACATTCTTCTTTCAGACGAATACAATCGGAGTTAAAAAATGTCCTGGCTCTTCCAAGCTTCATAATGGCAATGAATGGCTGTTTATGTTTTGAAGTCCATAAAAGCGCATCCATCCATGATAAAAGTAATCCACACGGCACTGAAGCAAAGCAATGCGTTCGTGTAAGAAAAATATCCATATTTAAAACTTTATCGACTAAAATGGCAGACGGCCTATACGCAAGTCGATTTACGCCAAAAGAGTAACACTTGATGTTGAGGGTGAGGGTGATGCTTTATTTTTAAGCAAAAATAATGCAAAAAATGTAGGCCTATTTTATCCAAAACTGTAAAAGGTTAGGTTATAGCCTATAAAAATAAAGCATTGATAAATTATTTTATGACAAACATATTACTGTATTACTAAGTGAACTCATTTATAGTTATAAACTCAAATAATAATAATAATATTCAGTTCAACCACATGCGGTATCATGTCATCTATACATTACATAGAAATCATCGAAATTTTGCCAAATCATAGAAAAATTCAGTTAAGACAGTTGTATTCATCTTAACAATACACAACAAATCAATATACAGAAAAACAGATTTCTAAAATAAGGTAGGCTATAGGCCACAAATCTGTGAGTACAGTTTGCAAAACTGAACCGGTGATGTTGTGTAATATTCAGTTACTGTAAGAAACTGTCCCAGCGGGTGGAGTTTACTGGTAGGCTACTGAATATTACTCATCACCTCTGTGTATACTCCATTAACTGGAACAGATTTTCACTGGAACTGAATATTACATCCAAATATTGTTATGTAATCAATCAGCTATTGTTGTGTAACTTCACCTATTGGAACAGTATTTCACAAATTTTTCACAGGAACTTAATATTACAAACAACTATTGCGAAAGAACGATTTACAAAACAACGATTGCGAAAGCGTGCACGGATTATGAATTTGTTCACTGTTACCTTGTACGTAGTTTTTTTTTTCCTTTTTTTCTGTATAGTTCTATTTTGTTAATAAATTTTGCATTCTATTTTGGCTTTCTCGTGTGTCCCTATTTTTGTTGTGTCCCTTTTGAGCCACGGGGCGAAACGGGTACGGATTGAAAAACCAAAGCAACTGTACGGTTTACAAATCTGAGCACAGCTGAGACTTTTTCTCTGGTACTTTTGGCGTAGGATATTTATTTCCGTCAAGGTCAGACTGCGATGTCAAATGTATTCCCAGGAATGAGTGATGCGCTTTCCGCTTTTAAAGTTTTATAAAATAAGTAAGATATGGCTTGAATGGTTTAAAAGCATTAAACATTAAAGCGCTTTGAGGTCTCAGAAAAAGCGCTATATAAATGTAACAAATTATTAGGGGTTCAAGCACGAAGTGCTGAACACCTATTGTATTTGTACTGATTTTTATTATTAGGGGTTCAAGCACGAAGTGCTGAACACCTATTGTATTTGTACTGATTTTTATTATTATTATTATTAGGGGTTCAAGCACGAAGTGCTGAACACCTATTGTATTTGTACTGATTTTTATTAGGGGTTCAAGCACGAAGTGCTGAAACCCTATTGTTATTGTAAGGATTTTTATTAGGGGTTCAAGCACGAAGTGCTGAAACCCTATTGTAATTGTCCTGATTTTTATTATTATTTTTCTTCTGCCGTAAAACGCATCGTGCAGCCCAAACCGTAAGAGCTGGAACTTTGAAACTTTGCCATATGGTAGTACAAAAATCGAGGAGAGGTTATCAAATTATGACCTCGAATGGCCCATAGGTGGCGCTATAGCGACCAAAAGCGCGAAACTGCTCATAACTCCTAGACCGTATGTCGTAGACTCAAGTGTCTTATATCATTGGAAAGCTGGATGCCTGACGAACAAAACGTATATCTCCGATTTCATTTCCGCCATGATAGATTTTCCGCCATTTTGAATTTTGTCAAAAACCTACTTTTGCGAACTAGTCCCTGGTTTTTTGCCCGATCGGAACCAAACCAGTGCAGAAATGTTCTCTGGAGTCTGAATATCAATAATTATCGAAAAAAAGTTGAAATTTCCATTCACGGTCGCTAGGGGGCGCCCAAATGTATGTTGTGGGAGGAGCCTATTTTACTAAAACGGCTATAACTCCAGAAGTAAATGAGGTATCTTCACCAAACTCGGTACAAATGTGTAAGAGGTCAATTTGAGGTCACAGTAAAAAAACCGCGGCGAATGGCCACATGGTGGCGCTATAACATGAAAAAAACATAAAACGGCCCATAACCACCTGACCGTTAGTCCGATTGACTTGAAAATTGGTATGCAGTGTCTTGGTCCAAGGTGCCATGTATGTCTATGAGGACATTGGTGTATCTCAAAAAACATGGCCGCCATCGGCCAATGAAGTTTGAGCACCTATAAGACAAGGTTAACGGACGTCGATCGGAACGAAACTCGATGGGCATGTTCGACTCATGGCCCTAGAGGTCTGTAAGAATTTTGAAAGAAATCGGCCACTAGTTGGCGCTAACGAGTTTTTTTGGCTCTGTAATCACGTGGTGTTACACTTATCGTCACAAAATGCATACCATTTGATAGATCTCCTCTTGTTGAACAACTTTGCCTCAAGAACCATTGCTGTCAATCAAACCGTTCATTAAATATTCGTAATTATGTTAAAAACCTACTTTTGCGAACTAGTCCTAGGTTTTTCGCCCGATCGGAACCAAACCAGTCTAGGACAATTCTATGGACTCTCTAGGTCAATAATTATCAAAAAAAAGTTGAACTTTTGCATTTTTCGCATGGCTAACAGGGTCATTTAGAAAATGGGCGTGGTAAAATGCACTCAAAAGCCTATAAATCCTAAACGAAAACTCAGAACTTCACGAAAATTGATGAGCATATGTGTCATAACCTGCTTAAGAAGCATGGAAAATTTTATGGAGAGCGGACCATAGTTGGCGCTATAACTGTTAAAACGCTTTAAAACCATATATTTCCTATGGTAAATTGCCTGTATTTGCTGTAAATGGTGTCTTCTATCATATAATGTTCATATCATAATGTTCAAAACCAGTGCAGCACAATTCTCTGAACTCTCTAGATCAATAATTATCAGAAAAAAAGTTTAACTTCTTCAAAAGGTGATTTTATATGAATATAATGACATATTAAGCCAATAAGTGGTATTTTACTGCCCCCTGCTGTCATTTCATCATACTACTCCCTAATATTGTTATAAAATTCATATTTAGACTTTATAAAATCATTATTTTAACATTTACAATCACATTTTGTCAAAACTCATCTATTGAGTATTACTATTGACAATTGTGTTACACTGAGATATGGAAATGGACGAAAGTAAATGAATGAAATGAAACGAAAGTATAACGGCATTTAAGCCACGCCCCCAAATACAAATTCATTCATAACTCGAAAACGGAAAGTCGTTGCGCGCTCAAATTTTGATGGTGAGGACCTCTCGGGGCTCTTGATCGAAACGTGTCGTCGCGGGCCTCGGGAGCGCGCCCCCCCGCGCATCGCAAGCCCGCGGACCCCCGACTTTGAACGACCGCAACTCCCGACCCGAACCTTGTGTGAGAGCTCGTTGGAAAGGGCGCGTCCTTGGCTAGCTTCGATTCAAATGTGGTGTTATTTGCCCTGGGCATTCCAGAGATAATAGCCCGAACAGATATGCCTTATAACAGTCATAACTCCCAGCCCCAATCGCCCAAAAACACCTTGATGGTCTCATTCAACAGGGCTCCTCAAGCACTATCTATGCTCTGAGTTTCAGAATTTTTCGCCTTTTGGTTCCTGAGATATAAGTAAAAAAACAAATTCCCATTCATTCATTCAAACACTTCAACTGTAAAAAAAGCTATAATACCACTGTTGTCCACTAGAGGGAGCAGCAGGATTACGCATGATCTTTTAATTCGCTTTCAGTATTGGGAAATAAACAAATGCTTTAAGAAGCAATCTTTTTTATTACGATGTTTTTTGTTTTATTATGATATTTGTATATATTTTATTTTTTTATTATGATTATGAACGGTTTGATTGACATTAGTGATTCTTGAGGCAAAGTTGTTCAAGATGAGGAGATGAAGATATTTTCACAATATCACATCATAAAAACATTGAAAACATATTTGTCTTTGTGTGTGTGTGTGTGTGTGTGTGTGTGTGTGTGTGTGTGTGTGTGTGTGTGTGTGTGTGTGTGTGTGTGTGTGTGTGTGTGGATGGATGTGTTTGTGTCTGTGTGTGTGTCTGTGTGTGTAAGCATGCTTAATGGAAAGAACATGGAGAAACTGCTTTGTTTTACTGGTGGATAAAAAAGTCTTTCAAATGAAAGTGAGTCAATTAGTGGTCTTCTACTGCCCTCTGCAGGACATTCTACTTAATAAAATATTTTCATCTGTGCTTTTGCATTAGTTTTTGGACTATATAAAATTACTTGCATGAAAATCACCTATTATAACACAGTCATGTTTTGTCAAAGTTTATCACTTCATTTTTACTGAGCTCTCAGTTTGAACAATTCTGCCTCTCAGTGATTAATTTGAAATCTGAAAATGGTGTTATACAGAGGAGATTTGCAATTATCATTTTGTTACCTATCTTTTATTTTAAATATCTACATCTACAAAAAAATGTGTGTGCATGTGTGTGTTCAAGCATGGTTAGTGTATTAAGTATTATTGTTTAAGTATTATTGTTTTCATTTACATTTTAACCACCAGAAGAAGAACACTCATTGGTTCATTCTGCTCACTAAAATATTATTTTTCATTTTTTTTCCATTTGAAATATTGTTTAAACTTAATAAAATCATTAAAATAACATTTCAAATCATATTTTGTCTGTTTATAAATCCCACAGACTCACATTGGCTGCAATACTAATGTTTTTGTAAAACACAGACCTGATAGTCTAATCTGTGTGTATTGTGCATATATTATTGATATTATTACTATTGCAAATCATGTTATTGTAACTCATATCTTAATAGAATATTATTTGTAATTTTAATTCTTTATTTCTTAATTGTTTTTTTATGATTACTACAGATATTATCACCAAAGATATCAACTACACCTTCACTTTTAGTATTGACACGCTGCACACACAGCACAATCACACACTCACTAATGCATTCAAATAAATGTAATCTTACTGTGCTACTTTATTTGTACATGATTAGAATGAACAGAAATCTAAGAATATTTTTCTTCTTTTGTTAAAGCCATTTCAGACTCCAAGTAAGCATTATATTACTAATCATCTATTTTAAAGGTGCCATACAATTGAAAACTGTATTTATCTTGGCATAGTTGAATGATAAGAGTTCTGGACATGGAACTGACATACCGTGAGCCTCAAACACCATTGTTTCCTCCTTCATGTGTAAATCTCCTGTTTGCAAAAGACCGCTGAAAAATGAGTGAATCCCACCATAACACCGACTGTGACGTTGGAGTCAGGATCATTAATATTTATACCCCCCAAATTAGCATTTTCCAGTCCATGTTCTAGGCCAGGCAGTGTTAATGTGGACCTGCACAGCCGAATCATCAGAAGATCTGCAGGTATTGTGAAGAAGCAAGCAAGGACAATAGTGAAAATGGCAGATCATGGATATAAATGCTATGTCTGAGGCTGTGCTGTGGATTTGAGAACTTTTCATTCCCTTCCCACAAAAGAGAACTGTCAACAGGCATGGTTGATGTTTACAACAGGATACCTCACCATTTTAATTCAAAGCTGTTAGTTTGCTCTTAACGGAGGCCGATCAGAACGAAACTCGGTGGGCATGTTCGACTCGTGGCCCTAGAGGTCTGTAAGAATTTTGAAAAATCAGCCACTAGTTGACGCTAACAGGTTTTACGGCTATGTAATCACGTGATGCATATCATTTGATAGATCTCCTCATACTGAACAACTTTGCCTCAAGAACTACTGCTGTCAATCAATTTGTTCATTAAATACTTGCGATTATGTTAAAAAACCTACTTTTGCGAACTAGTCCTAGGTTTTTCGCCCGATCGGAAATATACCAGTGCAGTACAATTCTCTGGAAGCTCTAGATTATTAATTATATAAAAAACTGTAACTTTACCCATTGGGTAGCCATAACAGGATCATTTAGAAAATGTGTATGGCAAAAAACACTCAAAAGCCTGTAAATCCTAAACAAAAACTCAGACAACTCACTAAACTGCCTTATGTGCTTAAAGACCCTAAATGCTTGAACCCCGCTAAATGCTGCTTGCAGCTTTAATTAGGGGTTCAAGCACGAAGTGCTGAAACCCTATTGTAATTGTACTGATTTTTATTATTATTATTATTATTCCGCCGTAAAACGCATCGTGCAGCCCAAACCGTAAGTGCTAGAGACTTGAAACTTTGCCAGATGGTAGTACAAAAATCGAGGAGAGGTTATCAAAATATGAGCCAGATTGGCCAATAGGTGGCGCTACAGCGCAAAAAACAAAAAAAACGCAGATTTTTGCTTAAATCTCATTAACCGTTTGTCACAGACTCAAGTGTCTTATATCATTGGAATCCTTGGGTCAAGCCGAACAAAAATGGCCTCAAGGATTTCATTTCCGGTATGCAAATTTTTCCGCCATATTGGATTTTGCCCAAAACCTACTTTTGCGAACTAGTCCCTGGTTTTTTGCCCGATCGGAACCAAACCAGTGCAGAAATGTTCACAGGGGTCTGAATATCAATAATTATTGAAAAAAAGTTGAAATTTCGATCCACGGTTGCTAAGGGGTATCAAAACGTTCGCAGGAGGCGGAGCCTATTTTACTAAAATGGCTATAACTCAAAAAGTAAATCAGATAGATTAACCAAACTTGGTACACATGTGTATGGATTCAGTCTGGGGTCACAGTAAAAAAATCGCGACGATTGAGCACTAGGTGGCGCTATAACATGAAAAAAACATGAAAAGGGCTATAACCACCTGACCATTAGTCAGATTGACTTGAAAATTGGTATGCAGTGTCTTGGTCCAAGGTGCCATGTATGTCTATGAGGACATTGGTGTATCTCAAAAAACATGGCCGCCATTGGCCAATAAAGTTGAGCACCTATTAGACAAGGTTAACGGAGGCCGATCGGAACGAAACTCGATGGGCATGTTCGACTCATGGCCCTAGAGGTCTGTAAGAATTTTGAAAGAAATCGGCCACTAGTTGGCGCTAACGAGTTTTATGCCTCTGTAATCACGTGGTGTTACACTTATCGTCACAAAATGCATATCATTTGATAGATCTGCTCATGCTGAACAACTTTGCCTCAAGAACCATTGCTGTCAATTAAACAGTTCATTAAATATTCATGAATATGTAAAAAACCTACTTTTGCGAACTAGTCCTAGGTTTTTCGCCCGATCGGAACCAGACGAGTCTAGGACAATTCTCTGGACTCTCTAGATCAATAATTATCAAAAAAAAGTTGAACTTTTGCATTTGGATGGCTGTAATAGGGTCATTTATAAAATGGGCGTGTCAAAATGCACTAAAAAGCCTATAAATCATAAATAAAAACTCAGAACTTCACAAAAATTGGTGGGCATATGTGACATAACATCATTAACAACCATGCCAAATTTTATGGAGATCGGACGATAGGTGGCGCTATAACTGTTAAAAACCTTTAAAACCATATATTTCCTATGGTAAATTGCCTGTATTGGCTGTAAATGGTCTTTTCCATTTATGATCATAGAATTTTCATATCATAATGTTCAAAACTAGTGCAGTACAATTCTCTGGACTCTCTAGATCAATAATTAACAGAAAAAGTTGAACTTCTTCATTTGAATGGCTATAATAGGATCACTTCAAAATGTGGCCTAGACCAAGTGTCCCCGAAAGCCTATATCTCTTCAATGAATGCTCAAATCTTCTTAAAAACAAGTCAGAACATGTGAAATGTCACTCTGAACAAGCATGAAAAATTTCAGACAGATCGGACAAAATTTGACTCTATAACAGTTTAAAAAGGTGCAAATAATATAAATACAATGGCATATTAAGCCAATAAGTGGTATTTTACTGCCCCCTGCTGTTTAAAATAGTTATTTTGTCATATTGTTTCTATAATTCATATTTAGACTTTATAAAATCATTATTTTAACATTTACAATTACATTTAGTCAAAATCCATCTGTTAAAGTATTAATATGTGTGTGTGTGTGTGTGTAAGCATGCATTATGGAGTTAACATGGAAAGACTGGTTTGCTTTAGTGCAGAAAACTAGTGAAAATCATGAAGATTAAACTGAAACTGAGCCAATAATGGTCTTCTAGTGCCCTCTGCTGGCCATTCTACTTATTAATGAAGTCTTTTGACATGTGCTTTTGAATTCATAATTAGACATTGTAAATCATAGTAAATAATACTAGAATGTGGTGTATCAAGGTAAATCATGCTAGAACATGATAAATCATGGTAAACTATGCTAGAACAGGGTAAATCATGGTAAACCATGGTAAATCATGATAAACTTTGGTAAATAATGCTAGAATGTGGCATATCATGGTTAACCTTGCTAGAACATGGTAAATCAAGGTAAACTAAGATAAATTCATGGTAAACTATGCCAGAACAGGGTAAATCATGGTAAACCATGGTAAATCATGATAAACTTTGGTAAATAATGCTAGAGTGTGGCATATCATGGTAAACCATGCTAGAACATGGTAAATCAAGGTAAACTAAGATAAATTCATGGTAAACTATGCCAGAACAGGGTAAATCATGGTAAACCATGGTAAATCATGATAAACTATGGTAAATCATGCTAGAATGTGGAAAATCATGGTAAATCATGCTAGAACATGGTAAATCAAGGTAAACTAAGATGAATTCATGGTAAACTATGCTAGAACAGGGTAAATCATGGTAAACCATGGTAAATCATGATAAACTATGGTAAATCATGCTAGAATGTGGAAAATCATGGTAAATCATGCTAAAACATGGTAAATCAAAGTAAATTAAGATAAAATCATGGTAAAACTATGCTAGAACATGGTAAATAATGGTAAACCATGGTAAATCATGATAAACTATGGTCAATCATGCTAGAATGTGGTATATCATGGTAAATCATGCTAGAACATGGTCTTTTCCATCTATTATGTCAGTGGTTACATGCTTGCTAAATAAAACTTTATAACTTTTGATGCTTAAAAACCTTAAAGACCTTAATAGCTTGAACCCCGATAAATGCTGCTTGCAGCTTTAATTATTATTATTATTTTCCCCTAAAACGCATCGTGCAGACCAAACCGTAAGAGCTGGAACTTTGAAAGTTGGCCCAATGGTAGTCCTCAATTTGGGGAGAACGTATCAAAGTATGACCTCGATTGGCCCATAGGTGGCGCTATAGCGACCAAAAGCGCGAAACTGGTCATAACTCCTAGACCGTATGTCGTATACTCAAGTGTCTTATATCATTGGAAAGCTGGACGCATGACGAACAAAACGTATATCTCCGATTTCATTTCCGCCATGATAGATTTTCCGCCATTTTGAATTTTGTCAAAAACCTACTTTTGCGAACTAGTCCTAGGTTTTTCGCCCGATCGGAACCAAACCAGTGCAGAAATGTTCTCTAGAGACTGAAGATCAATAATTATCGAAAAAAAGTCGAAATTTCGATTCACGGACGCTAAGGAGCGCCAAAACGTACGTTGTGGGAGGGGCCTATTTTACTAAAATGGCTATAACTCCAGAAGTGAATGAGATATCTTCACCAAACTCGGTACACATATGTATGAGCTCAATATGAGGTAACAGTAAAAAAATCGCTGCGATTGGACACATGGTGGCGCTATAATATGAAAAAAACATAAAACAGGCTATAACCACCTGACCGTTAGTCCGATTGACTTGAAAATTGGTATGCAGTGTCTTGGTCCAAGGTGTCATGTATGTCTATGAGGACATTGGCGTATCTCAAAAAACATGGCCGCCATCGGCCAATGAAGTTTGAGCACCTATTAGACAAGGTTAACGGAGGCCGATCGGAACGAAACTCAGTGGGCATGTTCGACTCATGGCCCTAGAGGTCTGTAAGAATTTTAAAAGAAATCGGCCACTAGTTGGCGCTAACGAGTTTTATGGCTCTGTAATCACGTGGTGTTACACTTATTGTCACAAAATGCATACCATTTGATAGATCTCCTCTTGTTGAACAACTTTGCCTCAAGAACCATTGCTGTCAATTAAACCGTTCATTAAATATTCGTAATTATGTTAAAAACCTACTTTTGCGAACTAGTCCTAGGTTTTGCGCCCGATCAGAACCAAACGAGTCTAGGACAATTCTATGGACTCTCTAGATCAATAATTATCAAAAAAAAGTTGAACTTTTGCATTTTTCGCATGGGTATATTGGGTCATAAAGAAAATGGGCGTGGCAAAATGCACTCAAAAGCCTATAAATCCTAAACGAAAACTCAGAACTTCACGAAAATTGGTGAGCATATGTGCCATAACATGATTAACAAGCATGCAAAATTTCATGGAGATCAGACTATAGGTGGCGCTATAACTGTTAAAAAGCTTTAAAAAACACATATTGCCTATGGTAAATTGCCTGTATTGGCTGTAAATGGACTTTTCCATCTATTATTTCAGTGGTTAAAAGCTTTCTAAATAAATCTTAATGTCTTAAATGCTTATGTGCTTAAAGGCCTTAAATGCTTGAACCCCGATAAATGCTGCTTGCAGCTTTAATTATTAGGGGTTCAAGCACGAAGTGCTGAAACCCTATTGTAATTGTCCTGATTTTTATTATTATTTTTCTTCTGCCGTAAAACGCATCGTGCAGCCCAAACCGTAAGAGCTGGAACTTTGAAACTTTGCCATATGGTAGTACAAAAATCGAGGAGAGGTTATCAAATTATGACCTCGAATGGCCCATAGGTGGCGCTATAGCGACCAAAAGCGCGAAACTGCTCATAACTCCTAGACCGTATGTCGTAGACTCAAGTGTCTTATATCATTGGAAAGCTGGATGCCTGACGAACAAAACGTATATCTCCGATTTCATTTCCGCCATGATAGATTTTCCGCCATTTTGAATTTTGTCAAAAACCTACTTTTGCGAACTAGTCCCTGTTTTTTTGCCCGATCGGAACCAAACCAGTGCAGAAATGTTCTCTGGAGTCTGAATATCAATAATTATCGAAAAAAAGTTGAAATTTCCATTCACGGTCGCTAAGGGGCGCCCAAATGTATGTTGTGGGAGGAGCCTATTTTACTAAAACGGCTATAACTCCAGAAGTAAATGAGGTATCTTCACCAAACTCGGGACAAATGTGTAAGAGGTCAATTTGAGGTCACAGTAAAAAAAACGCGGCGAATGGCCACATGGTGGCGCTATAACATGAAAAAAACATAAAACGGCCCATAACCACCTGACCGTTAGTCCGATTGACTTGAAAATTGGTATGCAGTGTCTTGGTCCAAGGTGCCATGTATGTCTATGAGGACATTGGTGTATCTCAAAAAACATGGCCGCCATCGGCCAATGAAGTTTGAGCACCTATAAGACAAGGTTAACGGACGTCGATCGGAACGAAACTCGATGGGCATGTTCGACTCATGGCCCTGGAGGTCTGTAAGAATTTTGAAAGAAATCGGCCACTAGTTGGCGCTAACGAGTTTTTTTGGCTCTGTAATCACGTGGTGTTACACTTATCGTCATAAAATGCATATCATTTGATAGATCTGCTCATGCTCAACAACTTTGCCTCAAGAACCACTAATGTCAATCAAACCATTAATTAATTATTCATGAATATGTTAAAAACCTACTTTTGCGAACTAGTCCCTGGTTTTTCGCCCGATCGGAACCAGACCAGTCTAGGACAATTCTCTGGACTCTCTAGATCAATAATTATCGAAAAAAAGTTTAACTTTTGCATTTTTCGCATGGGTATATTGGGTCATAAAGAAAATGGGCGTGGCAAAATGCACTCAAAAGCCTATAAATCCTAAAGGAAAACTCAGAACTTCACAAAAATTGATGAGCATATGTGACATAACATGCTAAAGAAGCATGGAAATTTTTATGAAGATCGGACCATAGTTGGCGCTATAACTGTTAAAAAGCTTTAAAACCATATATTTCCTATGGTAAATTGCCTGTATTGGCTGTAAATTGTGTTTTCCATATGATCATATAATGTTTATAAAATAATCTTAAAAACCAGTGCAATACAATTCTCTGGACTCACTAGATCAATAATTGTCAGAAAAAGTTGAACTACTTCATTTGGATAGCTATAATAGGGTCACTTCAATATGTAGCCTTAAAATGAATACCATATTAAGCCAATAAGTGGTATTTTACTGCCCCCTGCTGTCATTTCATCATACTACTCCCTAATATTGTTATATAATTCATATTTAGACTTTATAAAATCATTATTTTAACATTTAACATGAAAACGAAAGTAAAACGGCATTTAGGCCACGCCCCCCCCAGTACAAATTCACTCATAACTCGAAAACGGAAAGTCGTTGCGCGCTCAAATTTTTATGGTAAGGTCCTCTCCGGGCTCTTGATCGAAACGTGTCGTCGCGGGCCTCGGGAGCGCGCCCCCCCCGCGGATCGCCAGACCGCGGGACCCCCGACTTTGAACGGCCGTAGCTCCCGACCCAGACCACCCTGAACCTTGTGTGAGAGCTCGTTGGAAAGGGCCCGTCCTTGGCTAGCTTCGATTCAAATGTGGTGTAATTTGCCCAGGGCATTCCAGAGATAAAAGCCTCAAAAGACATGCCTTTGAACAGTCATAACTCCCGAACCCAATCGCCCAAAAACACCGCGATGGTCTCATTGAACAGGGCTCCTCAAGCACTATCTATGCTCTGAGGTTCAGAATTTTTCGCCTTCTGGTTCCCGAGATATAAGTGAAAAACCAAATTCCCATTCATTCATTCAAACACTTCAACTGTAAGATGTAGGCTGTAATTCCACTGTTGTCAACTAGAGGGAGCAGCAGTATTACACATAGTATTTAATCTTTTTATCAGCTTTCAGCTTTGGCCAACAAACAAATGGTTAAAGCTATTTTTTTATTTTTATTATTGGACTGATAATATAGATCACAATGAAATATATGAAATGGTTAGACCATTAAAATATTTTTTTCACAATAACACATCCTAAAGACATTGAAAACATATTTGTGTGTGTGTGTGTGTGTGTGTGTGTGTGTGTGTGTGTGTGTGTGTGTGTAAGCATGCATTATTGAGTTAACATGGAAAACACTTATATTACAATAACTATTATAACACAATCATATTTTGTCAGTGTTTATCACTTCATTTGCACTGACACTTCACATAATTGCTAGTAATGTGGTAAATCACGCTAGAAACATGGTAAATCATAGTAAGTAATTGATGGTCTCATTCAACAGGGCTCCTCAAGCACTCTCTATGCTCTGAGTTTCAGAATTTTTCGCCTTCTGGTTCCCGAGATATAAGTGAAAAACCAAATTCCCATTCATTAATTCATTCAAATTTCAACTGTAAGATGGAAGCTGTAATACCACTGTCCACTAGAGGGAGCAGCAGGATTACGCATGACCTTTTCATTAGTTTTCAGTATTGGGAAACAAACAAATGCTTTAAAAAGCAATCTTTTTTTCTTTTCTTTTTTATATTATTAGATCAAAAAGGAATTCTAATAGACCAATAAATATATTTTCTCAATAACATATTCCAAAACATTAAAAACATATGTGCATTTGTGTATGTTTATTTCTGTGTGTGTGTGTGTGTGTGTGTGTGTGTGTGTGTGTGTGTGTGTGTGTGTGTGCGTGTGTGCGTGTGCGTGTGTGTGTGTTTGTAAGCATGCATTATTGAGTTAACATGGAAAAACTGGTTTGCTTTAGTCCAGAAAACTGGTGAAAATCATGAAGTTTAAAGTGAAAGTGAACTAATAAGTGGTCTTCTTCTGCCCTCTGCTGGCCATTCTACTTATTAATGAAGTCTTTTCACATGTGCTCACATTCATATTTAGACTCTAAAAATCACTTATATAACAATAACTATTATAACACAATCAGATTTTGTCAGTGTTTATCACTTCATTTGCACTGACACTTCACATAATTGCTAGAAACATGGTAAATCATAGTGAATAATACTATAATGTGGTGTATCAAGGTAAACCATGCTAGAATCCTGGCAAATCATTCTAGAACGTGGTAAATCATGGTAAACTATGCTAAAACAGGGTAAATCATGTTAGAATGTGGTATATCATGGTAAATCATGCTAGAACAGGGTAAATCATGGTAAACTATGATAAATCATGATAAACTATGGTAAACCATGCTAGAATCACAGTAAACAATGGTAAATCATACTAGAATGTAGTATATCATGGTAAATCATGCTAGAATATGGTAAATCAAGGTAAACTAAGATAAAATCATGGTAAACTATGTAAATCATGCTAGAATCATAGTAAATAATACTAGAATGTGGTAAATTATTGTGGGAGGAGCCTATTTTACTAAAATGTCTATAACTCAAGAAGTAAATGAGATATCTTCACCAAACTCAGTACACATGTGTATGGGTTCAATTTGAGGTCACAGTAAACAATTTTATGGAGATCGGTCCATAGATGGCACTATAACTGCTATAAAAAGCTTTAAAACCATATATTTCCTATGGTACATTGCCTGTATTGGCTGTAAATGGTCTTTTCCATCTATTATGTCAGTGGTTACATGCTTGCTAAATAAAACTTAATAACTTTTGATGCTTTTGTGCTTAAAGGCCTTAAAGGCCTTAACTGCTTGAACCCCGATAAATGCTGCTTGCAGCTTTAATTATTATTATTATTATTATTATTATTATTATTCCGCCGTAAAACGCATCGTGCAGCCCAAACCGTAAGACCAGGAACCTTGAAACTTTGCCATATGGTAGTACAAAAATCGAGGAGAGGTTATCAAATTATGACCTCGATTGGCCCATAGGTGGCGCTATAGCGACCAAATGCGCGAAACTGCTCATAACTCCTAGACCGTATGTCGTAGGCTCAAGTGTCTTATATCGTTGGAAAGCTTAACGACTAAAGGTCAAAACGTATATCTCCGATTTCATTTCTGGTATGTAAATTTTCCGCCATTTTGAATTATGTCAAAAACCTACTTTTGCGAACTAGTCCCTGGTTTTTTGTCCGATCGGAACCAAACCAGTGCAGAAATGTTCTCTGGAGTCTGAATATCAATAATTATCGAAAAAAAGTTGAAATTTTGATTCATGGTCGATAGGGGGCGCTAATTGAACGTTGTAGGAGGAGCCTATTTTACTAAAATGGCTATAACTCGAGAAGTAAATGAGATATCTTCACCAAACTTGGTACACATGTGTATGAGTTCAATCTGGGGTCACAGTAAATAAATCTCGACGATTGAACAATAGGTGGCGCTATAACATGAAAAAAACATGAAAAGGGCTATAACCACCTGACCGTTAGTCCAAATGACTTGAAAATTGTTATGCAGTGTCTTGGTCCAAGGTGCCATGTATGTCTATGAGGACATTGGCGTATCTCAAAAAACATGGCCGCCATCGGCCAATGAAGTTTGAGCACCTATTAGACAAGGTTAACGGAGGCCGATCGGAACAAAACTCGGTAGGCATGTTCAAATCATGGCTCTAGAGGTCTGTAAGAATTTTGAAAGAAATCAGCCACTAGTTGGCGCTAGCGAGATTTTTGGCTTGTTAAATAAAACGTAATAACTTTTGATGCTTTTGTGCTTAAATGCCTGAAAGGCCTTAACTGCTTGAACCCCGATAAATGCTGCTTGCAGCTTTAATTAGGGGTTCAAGCACGAAGTGCTGAAACCCTATTGTAATTGTACTGATTTTTATTATTAGGGGTTCAAGCACGAAGTGCTGAACACCTATTGTATTTGTACTGATTTTTATTATTATTATTATTATTAGGGGTTCAAGCACGAAGTGCTGAACACCTATTGTATTTGTACTGATTTTTATTATTATTATTATTATTATTATTATTATTATTATTATTCCGCCGTAAAACGCATCGTGCAGCCCAAACCGTAAGACCAGGAACCTTGAAACTTTGCCATATGGTAGTACAAAAATCGAGGAGAGGTTATCAAATTATGACCTTGATTGGCCCATAGGTGGCGCTATAGCGACCAAAAGCGCGAAACTGCTCATAACTCCTAGACCGTATGTCACAGACTCAAGTGTCTTATATCGTTGGAAAGCTGGACTCCTGAAGGTCAAAACGTATATCTCCGATTTCATTTCTGGTATGCAAATTTTCCGCCATTTTGAATTATGTCAAAAACCTACTTTTGCGAACTAGTCCCTGGTTTTTTGTCCGATCGGAACCAAACCAGTGCAGAAATGTTCTCTGGATTCTGAATATCAATAATTATCGAAAAAAAGTTGAAATTTTGATTCATGGTCGATAGGGGGCGCTAATTGAACGATGTAGGAGGAGCCTATTTTACTAAAATGGCTATAACTCGAGAAGTAAATGAGATATCTTCACCAAACTTGGCACACATGTGTATGAGTTCAATCTGGGGTCACAGTAAATAAATCTCGACGATTGAACAATAGGTGGCGCTATAACATGAAAAAAACATGAAAAGGGCTATAACCACCTGACCGTTAGTCCAAATGACTTGAAAATTGGTATGCAGTGTCTTGGTCCAAGGTGCCATGTATGTCTATGAGGACATTAGCGTATCTCAAAAAACATGGCCGCCATCGGCCAATGAAGTTTGAGCATCTATTAGACAAGGTTAACGGAGGCCGATCGGAACAAAACTCGGTAGGCATGTTCAAATCATGGCTCTAGAGGTCTGTAAGAATTTTGAAAGAAATCAGCCACTAGTTGGCGCTAGCGAGATTTTTGGTTTGTTAAATAAAACTTAATAACTTTTGATGCTTTTGTGCTTAAATGCCTTAAAGGCCTTAACTGCTTGAACCCCGATAAATGCTGCTTGCAGCTTTAATTAGGGGTTCAAGCACGAAGTGCTGAACACCTATTGTATTTGTACTGATTTTTATTATTATTATTATTATTATTATTATTATTATTATTCCGCCGTAAAACGCATCGTGCAGCCCAAACCGTAAGACCAGGAACCTTGAAACTTTGCCATATGGTAGTACAAAAATCGAGGAGAGGTTATCAAATTATGACCTCGATTGGCCCATAGGTGGCGCTATAGCGACCAAAAGCGCGAAACTGCTCATAACTCCTAGACCGTATGTCGTAGGCTCAAGTGTCTTATATCGTTGGAAAGCTTAACGACTAAAGGTCAAAACGTATATCTCCGATTTCATTTCTGGTATGTAAATTTTCCGCCATTTTGAATTATGTCAAAAACCTACTTTTGCGAACTAGTCCCTGGTTTTTTGTCCGATCGGAACCAAACCAGTGCAGAAATGTTCTCTGGAGTCTGAATATCAATAATTATCGAAAAAAAGTTGAAATTTTGATTCATGGTCGATAGGGGGCGCTAATTGAACGTTGTAGGAGGAGCCTATTTTACTAAAATGGCTATAACTCGAGAAGTAAATGAGATATCTTCACCAAACTTGGTACACATGTGTATGAGTTCAATCTGGGGTCACAGTAAATAAATCTCGACGATTGAACAATAGGTGGCGCTATAACATGAAAAAAACATGAAAAGGGCTATAACCACCTGACCGTTAGTCCAAATGACTTGAAAATTGGTATGCAGTGTCTTGGTCCAAGGTGCCATGTATGTCTATGAGGACATTAGCGTATCTCAAAAAACATGGCCGCCATCGGCCAATGAAGTTTGAGCATCTATTAGACAAGGTTAACGGAGGCCGATCGGAACAAAACTCGGTAGGCATGTTCAAATCATGGCTCTAGAGGTCTGTAAGAATTTTGAAAGAAATCAGCCACTAGTTGGCGCTAGCGAGATTTTTGGTTTGTTAAATAAAACTTAATAACTTTTGATGCTTTTGTGCTTAAATGCCTTAAAGGCCTTAACTGCTTGAACCCCGATAAATGCTGCTTGCAGCTTTAATTATTATTATTATTATTATTATTTTCCCCTAAAACGCATCGTGCAGACCAAACCGTAAGAGCTGGAACCTTGAAACTTGGCCAAATGGTAGTCCTCAATTTGGGGAGAACCTATCAAAGTATGACCCCAATTGGCCCATAGGTGGCGCTATAGCAACCAAAAGCGCGAAACTGCTCATAACTCCTAGACCGTATGTCGTAGACTCAAGTGTCTTATATCTTTGGAAAGCTGGTCTCATGAAGGTCAAAACGTATATCTCCGATTTCATTTCCGGTATGCAAATTTTCCGCCATTTTGAATTATGTCAAAAACCTACTTTTGCGAACTAGTCCCTGTTTTTTTCTCCGATCGGAACCAAACCAGTACAGAAATGTTCTCTGGAGTCTGCTTATCAATAATTATCGAAAAAAAGTCGAAATTCCGATTCCTGGTCGCTAGGGGGTGATAAATTAGTGTTGTGGGAGGAGCCTATTTTACTAAAATGGCTATAACTCGAGATGTAAATGAGATATCTTCACCAAACTTGGTACACATGTGTATGAGTTCAATCTGAGATCACAGTAAAAAAATCGTGACAATTGAACACTAGGTGGCGCTATAACATGAAAAAAACATGAAAAGGGCTATAACCACCTGACCGTTAGTCCGATTGACTTGAAAATTGGTATGCAGTGTCTTGGTCCAAGGTGCCATGTATGTCTATGAGGACATTGGCGTATCTCAAAAAACATGGCCGCCATCGACCAATGAAATTTGAGCACCTATTAGACAAGGTTAACGGTGGCCAATCGGAATGAAACTCGATGGGCATGTTCGACTCATGGCCCTAGAGGTCTGTAAGAGTTTTGAAAGAAATCGGCCACTAGTTGGCGCTAACGAGTTTTATGGCTCTGTAATCACGTAGTGTTACACTTATCGTCACAAAATGAATATCATTTGATAGATCTGCTCATGCTCAACAACTTTGCCTCAAGAACCACTAATGTCAATCAAACCATTCATTAATTATTTGCGAATATGTTAAAAACCTACTTTTGCGAACTAGTCCTAGGTTTTTCGCCCGATCGGAACCAGACCAGTTTAGGGCAATTCTCTGGACTCTCTAGATCAATAATTATCCAAAAAAAGTTGAACTTTTGCATTTGGGTGGCTGTAATAGGGTCATTTATAAAATGGGTGTGGCAAAATGCACTAAAAAGCCTATAAATCATATATAAAAACTCAGAACTTCACAAAAATTGGTGAGCATATGTGACATAACATCATTATTAACCATGCAAAATGTTATAGAGATCGGACCATAGGTGGCGCTACAACTGTTAAAAAACTTTAAAACCATATATTTCCTATGGTAAATTGCCTGTATTGGCTGTAAATGGTCTTTTCTATCTATTATGTCAGTGGTTACATGCTTGCTAAATAAAACTTAATAACTTTTGATGCTTTTGTGCTTAAATGCCTTAAAGGCCTTAACTGCTTGAACCCCGATAAATGCTGCTTGCAGCTTTAATTATTATTATTATTATTATTCCGCCGTAAAACGCATCGTGCAGCCCAAACCGTAAGACCAGGAACCTTGAAACTTTGCCATATGGTAGTACAAAAATCGAGGAGAGGTTATCAAATTATGACCTCGATTGGCCCATAGGTGGCGCTATAGCGACCAAATGCGCGAAACTGCTCATAACTCCTAGACCGTATGTCGTAGGCTCAAGTGTCTTATATCGTTGGAAAGCTTAACGACTAAAGGTCAAAACGTATATCTCCGATTTCATTTCTGGTATGTAAATTTTCCGCCATTTTGAATTATGTCAAAAACCTACTTTTGCGAACTAGTCCCTGGTTTTTTGTCCGATCGGAACCAAACCAGTGCAGAAATGTTCTCTGGAGTCTGAATATCAATAATTATCGAAAAAAAGTTGAAATTTTGATTCATGGTCGATAGGGGGCGCTAATTGAACGTTGTAGGAGGAGCCTATTTTACTAAAATGGCTATAACTCGAGAAGTAAATGAGATATCTTCACCAAACTTGGTACACATGTGTATGAGTTCAATCTGGGGTCACAGTAAATAAATCTCGACGATTGAACAATAGGTGGCGCTATAACATGAAAAAAACATGAAAAGGGCTATAACCACCTGACCGTTAGTCCAAATGACTTGAAAATTGTTATGCAGTGTCTTGGTCCAAGGTGCCATGTATGTCTATGAGGACATTGGCGTATCTCAAAAAACATGGCCGCCATCGGCCAATGAAGTTTGAGCACCTATTAGACAAGGTTAACGGAGGCCGATCGGAACAAAACTCGGTAGGCATGTTCAAATCATGGCTCTGGAGGTCTGTAAGAATTTTGAAAGAAATCAGCCACTAGTTGGCGCTAGCGAGATTTTTGGCTTGTTAAATAAAACGTAATAACTTTTGATGCTTTTGTGCTTAAATGCCTGAAAGGCCTTAACTGCTTGAACCCCGATAAATGCTGCTTGCAGCTTTAATTAGGGGTTCAAGCACGAAGTGCTGAAACCCTATTGTAATTGTAAGGATTTTTATTATTATTATTATTATTCTTCTCCGCTAAAACGCATCGTGCAGCCCAAACCGTAAGAGCTAGAGACTTGAAACTTGGCCACAAGGTAGTACAAAAATCGAGGAGAGGTTATCAAAGTATGAGCCCGATTGGCCAATAGGTGGCGCTATAGCGCAAAAAACAAAAAAAAATCACTATTTTGCTCATATCTCAATAACCATTTGTCTCAGCTTCAAGTGTCATACATCATTGGAATCCTTGGCTCAAGCCGAACAAGAAATATAGGAGGTATTTTATTTCCGGTATGCAAATTTTTCCGCCATTTTGGATTTTGTCCAAAACCTACTTTTGCGAACTAGTCCCTGGTTTTTCGCCCGATCGGAACCAAACCAGTGCAGAAATGTTCACAGTAGTCTGAAGATCAATAATTATCGAAAAAAAGTTGAAATTTCGATTCACGGTCGCTAAGGGGTGCCAAAACGTTTGAAGAAGGCGGAGCCTATTTTACTAAAATGGCTATAACTCCAGAAGTAAATGAGGTATCTTCACCAAACTCGGTACACATGTGTAAGAGGTCAATCTGAGGTCACAGTAAAAAAATCGCGGCGATTGGCCACATGGTGGCGCTATAACATGAAAAAAACATAAAATGGGCTATAACCACCTGACCGTTAGTCCGATTGACTTGAAAATTGGTATGCAGTGTCTTGGTCCAAGGTGCCATGTATATCTATGAGGACATTAGTGTATCTCAAAAAACATGGCCGCCATCAGCCAATGAAGTTTGAGCACCTATTAGACAAGGTTAACGGAGGCCGATCGGAACGAAACTCGATGGGCATGTTCGACTCATGGCCCTAAAGGTCTGTAAGAATTTTGAAAGAAATCGGCCACTAGTTGGCGCTAACGAGTTTTATGGCTCTGTAATCACGTGGTGTTACACTTATCGTCACAAAATGCATATCATTTGATAGAGCTGCTCATCCTGAACAACTTTGCCTCTAGAACCATTCCTGTCAATCAAACCGTTCATTAAATATTCATGAATATGTTAAAAACCTACTTTTGCGAACTAGTCCCTGGTTTTTCGCCCGATCGGAACCAGACCAATCTAGGACAATTCTCTGGACTCTCTAGATTAATAATTATCGAAAAAAAGTTGAACTTTTGCATTTGGGTGGCTGTAATAGGGTATTTTATAAAAGGGGCGTGGCAAAATACACTAAAATGCCTATAAATCATAAATGAAAACTCAGAACTTCACAAAAATTGGTGAGAATATGTGACATAACATCATTAACAAGCATGCCAAATTTTATGGAGATCGGACCAAAGGTGGCGCTATAACTGTTAAAAAGCTTTAAAACCATATATTTCCCATGGTAAACTGCCTGTATTGGCTGTAAATGGTCTTTTCCGTCTATTATGTCAGTTGTTAAATGCTTGCTAAATAAAACTTAATGTCTTTTGATGCTTGTGTGCTTAAAGGCCTTAAAGGCCTTAACTGCTTGAACCCCGATAAATGCTGCTTGCAGCTTTAATTAGGGGTTCAAGCACGAAGTGCTGAAACCCTATTGTTATTGTAAGGATTTTTATTATTATTATTATTTTCCCCTAAAACGCATCGTGCAGACCAAACCGTAAGAGCTGGAACCTTGAAAGTTGGCCAAATGGTAGTCCTCAATTTGGGGAGAACGTATCAAAGTATGACCTCGATTGGCCCATAGGTGGCGCTATAGCGACCAAAAGCGCGAAACTGCTCATAACTCCTAGACCGTATGTCGTAGACTCAAGTGTCTTATATCATTGGAAAGCTGGACGCCTGACGAACAAAACGTATATCTCCGATTTCATTTCCGCCATGATAGATTTTCCGCCATTTTGAATTTTGTCAAAAACCTACTTTTGCGAACTAGTCCTAGGTTTTTCGCCCGATCGGAACCAAACCAGTGCAGAAATGTTCTCTAGAGACTGCAAATCAATAATTATCGAAAAAAAGTCGAAATTTCGATTCACGGACGCTAAGGGGCGCCAAAACGTACGTAGTGGGAGGGGCCTATTTTACTAAAATGGCTATAACTCCAGAAGTGAATGAGATATCTTCACCAAACTCGGTACACATATGTATGAGCTCAATATGAGGTAACAGTAAAAAAATCGCGGCGATTGGACACATGGTGGCGCTATAATATGAAAAAAACATAAAACAGGCTATAACCACCTGACCGTTAGTCCGATTGACTTGAAAATTGGTATGCAGTGTCTTGGTCCAAGGTGCCATGTATGTCTATGAGGACATTGGTGTATCTCAAAAAACATGGCCGCCATCGGCCAATGAAGTTTGAGCACCTATTAGACAAGGTTAACGGAGGCCGATCGGAACAAAACTCAGTGGGCATGTTCGACTCATGGCCCTAGAGGTCTGTAAGAATTTTAAAAGAAATCGGCCACTAGTTGGCGCTAACGAGTTTTATGGCTCTGTAATCACGTGGTGTTACACTTATTGTCACAAAATGCATACCATTTGATAGATCTCCTCTTGTTGAACAACTTTGCCTCAAGAACCATTGCTGTCAATTAAACCGTTCATTAAATATTCGTAATTATGTTAAAAAACTACTTTTGCGAACTAGTCCTAGGTTTTGCGCCCGATCAGAACCAAACGAGTCTAGGACAATTCTATGGACTCTCTAGATCAATAATTATCAAAAAAAGTTGAACTTTTGCATTTTTCGCATGGGTATATTGGGTCATAAAGAAAATGGGCGTGGCAAAATGCACTCAAAAGCCTATAAATCCTAAACGAAAACTCAGAACTTCACGAAAATTGGTGAGCATATGTGCCATAACATCATTAACAAGCATGCAAAATTTCATGGAGATCAGACTATAGGTGGCGCTATAACTGTTAAAAAGCTTTAAAAAACACATATTGCCTATGGTAAATTGCCTGTATTGGCTGTAAATGGACTTTTCCATCTATTATTTCAGTGGTTAAAAGCTTTCTAAATAAATCTTAATGTCTTAAATGCTTATGTGCTTAAAGGCCTTAAATGCTTGAACCCCGATAAATGCTGCTTGCAGCTTTAATTAGGGGTTCAAGCACGAAGTGCTGAACACCTATTGTATTTGTACTGATTTTTATTATTATTATTAGGGGTTCAAGCACGAAGTGCTGAACACCTATTGTTATTGTAAGGATTTTTATTATTATTATTTTCCCCTAAAACGCATCGTGCAGCCCAAACCGTAAATGCTGGAGACTTGAAACTCAGCCAAATGGTAGTCCTCAATTTGGGGAGAACCTATCAAAGTATGACAACGATTGGCCAATAGGTGGCGCTACAGCAAGCAAAAGTATGAAATCAGCCATAACTCCTAGACCGTTTGTCATAGACTCAAGTATCTTATATCACTGTAATCCTTGGCTCAAGACGGACAAAATGTATATCTCCGATTTCATTTCCGCCTGGAAAAATTTTCCGCCATTTTGAATTTTGTCCAAAACCTACTTTTGCGAACTAGTCCCTGGTTTTTTGCCTGATCGGAACCAAAAAAGTGCATACATGTTCTCTGGAGTCTGGTTATCAATAATTATCGAAAAAAAGTTGAAATTTCGATCCACGGTTGCTAAGGGGCGTCAAAACGTTTGCAGGAGGCGGAGCTCATTTTACTAAAATGTCTATAACTCGTGAACGAAATGAGATATTTTCACCAAACTCGGTACACATGTGTAAGAGGTCAATCTGAGGTCACAGTAAAAAAATAGCGGCGATTGGCCACATGGTGGCGCTATAACATGAAAAAAACATAAAACAGGCTATAACCACCTGACCGTTAGTCCGATTGACTTGAAAATTGGTATGCAGTGTCTTGGTCCAAGGTGCCATGTATGTCTATGAGGACATTGGTGTATCTCAAAAAACATGGCCGCCATCGGCCAATGAAGTTTGAGCACCTATTAGACAAGGTTAACGGTGGCTGATTGAAACAAAACTCAGTGGGCATGTTCGACTCATGGCCCTAGAGGTCTGTAAGAATTTTGAAAGAAATCGACCACTAGTTGGCGCTAACAAGGTTTACGCCCTCTGTAATCACGTGGTGTTGCACACATCAACACAATATGCATATCATTTGATAGATCTGCTCATGCTGAACAACTTTGCCTCAAGAGCCACTGCTGTCAATCAAACCGTTCATTAAATATTTGCAAACATGTTAAAAACCTACTTTTGCGAACTAGTCCCTGGTTTTTCGCCCGATCAGAACCAGACCAGTCTAGGGCAATTCTCTGGACTCTCTAGATAAATAATTATCGAAAAAAAGTTGAACTTTTGCATTTGAATGGCTGTAATAGGGTCATTTAGAAAATGGGCGTGGCAAAATACACTAAAAAGCCTATAAATCCTTAATAAAAACTCAGAACTTCACAAAAATTGATGAGCATATGTGACATAACATGCTAAAGAAGCATGGACATTTTTATGGAGATCGGACCATAGGTGGCGCTATAACTGTTAAAAAGCTTTAAAACCATATATTTCCCATGGTTAACTACCTGTATTGGCTGTAAATGGTCTTTTCCGTCTATTATGTCATGCTTGCTAAATAAAACGTAATAACTTTTGATGCTTTTGTGCTTAAAGGCCTTAATTGCTTGAACCCCGCTAAATGCTGCTTGCAGCTTTAATTAGGGGTTCAAGCACGAAGTGCTGAACACCTATTGTATTTGTACTGATTTTTATTATTATTATTATTATTATTATTATTATTATTATTCCGCCGTAAAACGCATCGTGCAGCCCAAACCGTAAGACCAGGAACCTTGAAACTTTGCCATATGGTAGTACAAAAATCGAGGAGAGGTTATCAAATTATGACCTCGATTGGCCTATAGGTGGCGCTATAGCGACCAAAAGCGCGAAACTGCTCATAACTCCTAGACCGTATGTCGTAGGCTCAAGTGTCTTATATCGTTGGAAAGCTTAACGACTAAAGGTCAAAACGTATATCTCCGATTTCATTTCTGGTATGCAAATTTTCCGCCATTTTGAATTATGTCAAAAACCTACTTTTGCGAACTAGTCCCTGGTTTTTTGTCCGATCGGAACCAAACCAGTGCAGAAATGTTCTCTGGAGTCTGAATATCAATAATTATCGAAAAAAAGTTGAAATTTTGATTCATGGTCGATAGGGGGCGCTAATTGAACGTTGTAGGAGGAGCCTATTTTACTAAAATGGCTATAACTCGAGAAGTAAATGAGATATCTTCACCAAACTTGGTACACATGTGTATGAGTTCAATCTGGGGTCACAGTAAATAAATCTCGACGATTGAACAATAGGTGGCGCTATAACATGAAAAAAACATGAAAAGGGCTATAACCACCTGACCGTTAGTCCAAATGACTTGAAAATTGGTATGCAGTGTCTTGGTCCAAGGTGCCATGTATGTCTATGAGGACATTAGCGTATCTCAAAAAACATGGCCGCCATCGGCCAATGAAGTTTGAGCATCTATTAGACAAGGTTAACGGAGGCCGATCGGAACAAAACTCGGTAGGCATGTTCAAATCATGGCTCTAGAGGTCTGTAAGAATTTTGAAAGAAATCAGCCACTAGTTGGCGCTAGCGAGATTTTTGGTTTGTTAAATAAAACTTAATAACTTTTGATGCTTTTGTGCTTAAATGCCTTAAAGGCCTTAACTGCTTGAACCCCGATAAATGCTGCTTGCAGCTTTAATTATTATTATTATTCTTCTGCCGTAAAACGCATCGTGCAGCCCAAACCGTAAGGGCTAGAGCATTGACACTTTGCCAGATGGTAGTACAAAAATCGAGGAGAGGTTATCAAATTATGACCCCGATTGGCCCATAGGTGGCGCTATAGCAACCAAAAGCGCGAAACAGCTCATAACTCATAGACCGTAAGTCGTAGACTCAAGTGTCTTATATCATTGGAAAGCTGGACGCCTGTCGAACAAAACGTATATCTCCGATTTCATTTCCGTCATGATAGATTTTCCGCCATTTTGAATTTTGTCAAAAACCTACTTTTGCGAACTAGTCCTAGGTTTTTTGTCCGATCGGAACCAAACCAGTGCAGAATTGTTCTCTGGAGTCTGACAATCAATAATTATCAAAAAAAAGTCGAAATTTTGATTCATGGTCGCTAGGGGGTGCAAAATGAACGTTGTGGGAGGAGCCTATTTTACTAAAATGGCTATAACTCAAGAATTAATTGAGTAAACTTCACCAAACTTGGTACACATGTGTAGGAGGTCAATCTGAGGTCACAGTAAAAAAATTGCATCGATTGGCCACATGGTGGCGCTATAAACAAAAAAAAACGTATAAACACCTGACCGTTTTTCCGAATGACTTGAAATTTGGTATGCAGTGTCTTGGGCCAAGAGGCCATGTATGTCTAAAAGGATATTGGCATATCTCGAAAAACATGGCCGCCATTGGCCAATGAGGTTTGAGCACCTATTAAACAAGGTTAACGAAGTCCAATTGTTTTATGAGTTTTATGGCTTTGTAATCACGTGGTGTTGCACACATCCACACAATATGCATATCATTTGATAGATCTGCTCATGCTGAACAACTTTGCCTCAAGAACCATTGCTGTCAATCAAACCGTTCATTAATTATTCGCAAATATGTTAAAAACCTACTTTTGCGAACTAGTCCTAGGTTTTTCGCCCGATCGGAACCAGACCAGTCTAGGACAATTCTCTGGACTCTCTAGATCAATAATTATCAAAAAAAAGTTGAACTTTTGCATTTGGATGGCTGTAATAGGGTCATTTATAAAATGGGCGTGGCAAAATGCACTAAAAAGCCTATAAATCATAAATAAAAACTCAGAACTTCACAAAAATTGGTGGGCATATGTGACATAACATCATTAACAACCATGCCAAATTTTATGGAGATCGGACGATAGGTGGTGCTATAACTGTTAAAAACCTTTAAAACCATACATTTCCTATGGTAAATTGCCTGTTTTGGCTGTAAATGGTCTTTTCCATCTATGATCATAGAATTTTCATATCATAATGTTCAAAACTAGTGCAGTACAATTCTCTGGACTCTCTAGATCAGTAATTATCAGAAAAAGTTGAACTACTTCATTTGGATGGCATTTGGATGGCCTTGACCAAGTGTCCCCGAAAGCTTATATCTTTTAAGATGCTCAGATCTTCTTAAAAACAAGTCAGAACATGTGAAATATCACTCTGAACAAGCATGAAAAATGTCAGACAGATCGGACAAAATTTGACTCTATAACAGTTTAAAAAGGTGAAAATAATATGAATACAATGGCATATTAAGCCAATAAGTGGTATTTTACTGCCCCCTGCTGTTTAAAATAGGTATTTTGTCATATTGTTTCTATAATTCATATTTAGACTTTATAAAATCATTATTTTAACATTTACAATTACATTTAGTCAAAATCCATCTGTTAAAGTATTAGTGTGTGTGTGTGTGTGTGTGTGTGTGTGTGTGTGTGTGTGTGTGTAAGCATGCATTATGGAGTTAACATGGAAAGACTGGTTTGCTTTAGTGCAGAAAACTGGTGAAAATCATGAAGATTAAACTGAAACTGAGCCAATAATGGTCTTCTAGTGCCCTCTGCTGGCCATTCTACTTATTAATGAAGTCTTTTGACATGTGCTTTTGAATTCATAATTAGACATTGTAAATCATAGTAAATAATACTAGAATGTGGTGTATCAAGGTAAATCATGCTAGAACATGGTAAATCATGGTAAACTATGCTAGAACAGGGTAAATCATGGTAAACCATGGTAAATCATGATAAACTTTGGTAAATAATGCTAGAATGTGGCATATCATGGTAAACCATGCTAGAACATGGTAAATCAAGGTAAACTAAGATGAATTCATGGTAAACTATGCTAGAACAGGGTAAATCATGGTAAACCATGGTAAATCATGATAAACCATGGTAAATCATGCTAGAATGTGGTATATCATGATAAATCATGCTAGAACATGGTAAATCAAGGTAAACTAAGATGAATTCATGGTAAACTATGCTAGAACATGGTCTTTTCCATCTATTATGTCAGTGGTTACATGCTTGCTAAATAAAACTTTATAACTTTTGATGCTTAAAAACCTTAAACACCTTAATAGCTTGAACCCCGATAAATGCTGCTTGCAGCTTTAATTAGGGGTTCAAGCACGAAGTGCTGAAACCCTATTGTAATTGTACTGATTTTTATTAGGGGTTCAAGCACGAAGTGCTGAAACCCTATTGTAATTGTCCTGATTTTTATTATTATTTTTCTTCTGCCGTAAAACGCATCGTGCAGCCCAAACCGTAAGAGCTGGAACTTTGAAACTTTGCCATATGGTAGTACAAAAATCGAGGAGAGGTTATCAAATTATGACCTCGAATGGCCCATAGGTGGCGGTATAGCGACCAAAAGCGCGAAACTGCTTATAACTCCTAGACCGTATGTCGTAGACTCAAGTGTCTTATATCATTGGAAAGCTGGATGCCTGACGAACAAAACGTATATCTCCGATTTCATTTCCGCCATGATAGATTTTCCGCCATTTTGAATTTTGTCAAAAACCTACTTTTGCGAACTAGTCCCTGGTTTTTTGCCCGATTGGAACCAAACCAGTGCAGAAATGTTCTCTGGAGTCTGAATATCAATAATTATCGAAAAAAAGTAGAAATTTCCATTCACGGTCGCTAAGGGGCGCCCAAATGTATGTTGTGGGAGGAGCCTATTTTACTAAAACGGCTATAACTCCAGAAGTAAATGAGGTATCTTCACCAAACTCGGTACAAATGTGTAAGAGGTCAATTTGAGGTCACAGTAAAAAAAACGCGGCGAATGGCCACATGGTGGCGCTATAACATGAAAAAAACATAAAACGGCCCATAACCACCTGACCGTTAGTCCGATTGACTTGAAAATTGGTTTGCAGTGTCTTGGTCCAAGGTGCCATGTATGTCTATGAGGACATTGGTGTATCTCAAAAAACATGGCCGCCATCGGCCAATGAAGTTTGAGCACCTATAAGACAAGGTTAACGGACGTCGATCGGAACGAAACTCGATGGGCATGTTCGACTCATGGCCCTAGAGGTCTGTAAGAATTTTTAAAGAAATCGGCCACTAGTTGGCGCTAACGAGTTTAATGGCTCTGTAATCACGTGGTGTTACACTTATTGTCACAAAATGCATACCATTTGATAGATCTCCTCTTGTTGAACAACTTTGCCTCAAGAACCATTGCTGTCAATCAAACCGTTCATTAAATATTCGTAATTATGTTAAAAACCTACTTTTGCGAACTAGTCCCTGGTTTTTCGCCCGATCAGAACCAAACCAGTCTAGGACAATTCTATGGACTCTCTAGGTCAATAATTATCCAAAAAAAGTTGAACTTTTGCATTTTTCTCATGGGTATATTGGGTCATAAAGAAAATGGGCGTGGCAAAATGCACTCAAAAGCCTATAAAACCTAAACGAAAACACAGAACTTCACAAAAATGTATGCGCATATTTGTCATAACATGCTAAAGAAGCCTGGAAATTTGTATGGAGATCGGACCAAAGGTGGCGCTATAACTGTTAAAACACTTTAAAACCATATATTTCCTATGGTAAATTGCCTGTATTGGCTGTGAATGGTCTTTTCCTATGAAAAATTCCATAGGAAATAATTTGATCAAAATGAAATAATTTTCATATAATAATGTTCATGACTCTTAATAAGCATGAAACATTTCAGACAGATCAGACAAAATTTGCCTCTATAACAGTCAAAAAGGTAAAAATTATATAACATGTCATTAAGCCAATAAGTGGTATTTTACTGCTTTTATTCATGCCTGGTGTAAAAATTATGACTAGTACTATTATACAAAAGTTGAGAGTACAGGACATTAGGAACTTTAGACACAGAGATATTTCTTATAAAATAAAGCAGAGAGACAATCCTTGAGAGACCAGTGCATTCTTAGTATATTAGCTCTTCTATAACAGTTTAAATTGAGTCGTGTCGATCTGTTCTGGACAAATTATATTTTTCAATCAGTTCTTTTTTTTTTTCTTTACTTGATGCACTCGATTACACCACTGGGCAATAACACACGATTCATCCAATCACTGATTGTGCTGCTGTGACTGACACCCCTGAGAGCCAACAGAAGCGGCATATTCATAAGGCCCGCCCACAGGTCGCGCAGGCGCTGCCGCTGTCAGCATAAACAGAATCAGATGAGAACAGATCAAATGAGACACGGAGCATTTCTCCAGAAACTCCTTGCACTAAATGATAATCATAATCTATCGAGAACTGTGATTGTGTGCACTTGTAAACTTTGGATGCTTCAGCCTGGAGTGTTGTCGTCAGAGAGAGGTGAAGTGGAAATCGGAGTAAAGATTTAGTGGATCCCAGAGCGGTAATCTTTATTGAATAGTCTTTTTTTTATTGAATATGTGATGCAATCTCGTTTTGGTGAGTGACATTTTTTTTATCATATGTTATCTTATGAAAGATATGTCAATTTCAGAAATGATTTGATATGAGCTGAGTGTAGGCCGCACAGCGTGAGCTGAAGTAATTAGCCGTAGGCTAAAGCTATCACGTATAACAATGATCATTGTGTCATGAGTTGAGACAATGGGTCTTATTCATGAAACACGAGCAGAACGAATTTTTGTGTAAATCGTGTGTAAAGTGGTTCTGACGTAAATTTTCGGATTCATTAAAATGTTCGTATTTTCCAAACGTTAGTTGGTACGAAAGAGATCTACACCTGCTCCAGCCACGCGTAAATAGTGCGTTTAACATCCGAACGTTTTGCTCATTAATAAGGCTGCATTTTAATTCACCTTAATCGGGTACATATTTACACAGCATTTTGAAAAATATTAGGTAACACTTTACAATACGGGTGCACTAATCTGCATTAATTCATATTTAACTAATGCACAGATAATCATGTGTTAATGTATGACTCATGAAGAACTAAACCATTAATTAATGATTACTGCATCAGCAACTAATAAAGATTCTAAATGATTAATAGATTAAGTAATATATGAATTGTTATTAATTAAATGTGTCAATGTATTAATTAATTAATAACTTATTTTATTAACTAAAAGTGTAAATGAATGCGTTAATTACCACAGTTGGTCAAAGCAATGTACTTCAACTTCCAGTTGTCTGCTTTAATTAATCATTAACTAATGATTTGCAAATGCATCATTATGTTATGACTTTACTTGTTGAGGCACATGACTATTAACTAATTGTTAAGTAATATGCCATTTATGGGTTTTGACAGTTTGCACATGCAGTGAATGTAATGTCGGTGAACGTGTTTGAAGGATGGGGTGAGTTGGGCTGCACACAAATATCAGCACACCAGAATCTGAACTCCTGAAGCTGTTATACTGTGTTTACACTGGACGAGACCAGCTGTCTACACCTGGACATGACAGACCATCGCAAGTCCATTAGTCCTTCGTAACAGAACTAGCACAAGAGCTCTGAGTACGTCAGTAATAGAGTGTGGCATCGGTTTACTGACTGGGTTTTGTCGTGTAGTGTCGCGACGCATCCAGTGTAGTATCACTGACTATAATGGACGTTCTATTGTCTTTGTCCAGTCTAGACACAGTGTTATGAACTAGCAGCGCTCAACCGCATGTTCTCAGTGTATGTTAACCTGACATAGTCCTGTGCCATGAACAACAAAGTTCATCGGACTCAGTAGCCGCGTTTCCACTGTCGGGCCAGGGCCGGGCCAGGGCTTTAAACGGGCCGTGCCGGGCTGATAGCCTCGGGCTAATAGCACCAGGCCTGCGTTTCCACTGTCGGGCCAGAAGCTCCACAGCGCTTCACTAAAACACGCCCGTAACACGCCTCTCTGGAACAACGTCACACTAACCCATTCACCAACAAATAGAAGTTTTATCAGAAAACTCATCAGAAATCACTGGAAACAGCGTTGAAAACAAACATGATAAAAGCGGCCGTTTGCTGGCATTTTTGTTGTTTACTTGAATATTTAAAACCCAAGCATCGATGTTTTACCACAGGTTTACAATAAAAAGTGATACATTGATCATAATGAATTAATTTATGTCAAAATTGCACATTAGTCACAAATATTCACAAAAGAAAGAGGACACACTCACTTCTTCAGTCGCGTCTGTTACTGTTTATCTGGTAGTTACAGGACATATTTACATCACATTTAGAAAGAATGATCATTTCTACAAATATATGCCACCAAAAATACGACCTGAGGAGCTTTAGCACTCTCTCGACTCCCATACAGATATTTTCAGTCAGAGAAACAGAGGAAGCTCCCGAAAAAAAAGTTGCTTTATTTTATGATAGTCCGGTATAAAGAGACGAGACGTAGGCTACTGACAGATAAAATAAAAACATGACTGTGATAGCCTTTATGATTGGTCTGATTTCTTCAAGCGTATGTTTTTTTACTATGCGTATCTTCAAGCGTTTACTATGTTTACCATGGTAATGGTTAGCGCGCATAGTCTTTTGCATCACAAACACAAGGCATTCAAACATGAACGCGGGTTACATTATTTTAAAAGTCTTTAATGCTGACAGAATCATCCGGCGCTGCCGTCTCCCGACTCAGGTGAACTCCGCCTCTGTTCGTAACCACTCCTCTAGCCCGAGCTGGCCCGCTCTGGCCCAAGGTATTCGACTGGCCAGAAATCCTGGCCGCTGGCCCCGAGTAAGCCCCGATCAAGCCCCGGAAGTGACAGTGGAAACGCGACTGGCCCTGGCACGCACTAGCACGGCCCGGCCCGACAGTGGAAACGCGGCTAGTGAAATCTTGGTTGTACATGGTTGGAAATTGAAATCCATGGCTTAGTGTGGATGTCAAAACCAAAATGGCATATTACTTAACAATTAGTTAATAGTCATGTGCCTCAACAAGTAAAGTCATAACATAATGATGCATTTGCAAATCATTAGTTAATGATTAATTAAAGCAGACAACTGGAAGTTGAAGTACATTGCCTTGACCAATTGTGGTAATTAACGCATTGATTTAGACTTTTAGTTAATAAAATAAGTTATTAATGAATTAATACATTATGACACATTTAATTAATAACAATTCATATATTACTTTATATTAATCATTTAGAATCTTCATGATGCAGTAATCATTAATTAATGGTTTAGTTCTTCATGAGTCATACATTAACACATGATTATCTGTGCATTAGTTAAGCATGAATTAATAGTTATTAGTGCACCCGTATTGTAAAGTGTTACCAAATATTATATATAGTAATTACATACGGTTTTTCTTTTTACTTTTATTACGACAGCCAGTAATTACGAGAGCCATCTGCAAACGGAACAAAAGTCCGCAAGTTTTTTTTATTTTATTTTTTTATTCAAGCTGTTTATTCTTTTACAAGTCCGCAAGTCACAAATAATGCAGTCAAGCTTCATGTCAAACCATTTTCTTTTCACTTCTAGGACTGTTCGATTAACAGATGAAACTCCATTAACTGCATCTATGCTGCCAAGCTTCCTTTTTTTTAGGCCTGATACGCCACTATGTACGCTTGAAAACAAAATGTGGCGTTTTGAATGAACTTCTGATAATAAACTTCAATTTCTGCATCTGAGAAATTTCTCTTCTTCATTCGTTTTTGAGAAGACAAGTTGAAATCCTTCGTTTGGTGTCATAATATGATGCCCATATAGCCTATAGTTTTCAGTCGGTTTTAATGGGCGGGATTTATGGTAATTTAGAGAATGAGCGTGCACACGCGTCCCATTTACAACTGATTGGAATTCATTAACACACACACACACACACACACACATTTCACTATCACATCTGACGTTTACGAAGTATTTCTGAATCAGGAGAAGAATTTTCGGGAATGTCGCCTTTACGCGCAAATCACTCACATATTTACTCGTATATTTACGATTTCATGAATGAGACCCATTGAGTGATTAATGAGTGTCTGTGTTAAGTAACTGTCGAAAAGTTCGATTAATGTGTCATTTGAACTGCGCATGTATATGATTTGTTACTGAAATGTTGAATCAGAAATGAATTATTGTACGTTTGCCTTGTGTTTTCCAAGGCTGCGTTTTCTTGTTCTCTGTTTTTTTTCCTATGTGAACGTGATCGGCAAGTGTATCCTGTTTTGTGCCATAAATAATCCTGTGGAGGTGAATCGCCTGCCTATTGAATACAATTAAATATGCACAAATGGCTAGCTGACCAGTGCCCATGGACCGGTTTCCACTTTGAACCATAATTTGAAACCATCAACTGGTAGGATAATTACAATTTTCTTTTGTTTTTCGGACTCACAGGACTTTTAATTTGTGAAATAAATTAATTTTTTTTTACATCTGAAATGGAGAGACTTCAACTGATCGAGAGAAGTCTGAACAACTCTTTAAACTGAATCATTTGATTCACGAACTCTGGTCAGCTACGTCGTTATTCATGTTGTTGAACATACTATTTTACTATACAAAGATAAGGTGGTTAATTGGAAGGAATGATGAATCACATTGTCTTTTGAGTCAAATCCGATATCTGATTACTAGTATTTCTTTCGTCAACAAAAATTATAACTAAATATTGTCAACGAACCACGTGACGAAAACGAGACGCAACGTAAATGCTGGTCATGTGACAATAACTATAATTAAATGTATAATACAATATTGTTGACGAATAAAAACGAGACTAAATGTGGTTTACAAAATAAAAACTATGTTAAAATGTCTCTTCATTTTCGTTGACCAAAACGAGATGAAATGTTATGACGCTATTTCGTCTTGTTTAGTCACATTATTATTATTATTATTATTTTGCAGTATTTCTGTTTCCCGTGTCTCACTTCAGGGGCTGCATCAGGGCGCACTGCGCAGACGACGTCACTTCCTCAAGCCCCACTAGCGGCTTTATTTAGAAGATGCAGCTGCGGTGAGTTAACGTAAACGACAACAAACAAAGTTAAGTCTGACGCCCGTTTCACACATAGGGCCCGATTTTAACGATCTGAAACGCAAGTATCAAGCGCGAAACGCAAGTAACTTTGTGGCCGGGTCTTGGGCGCTGTTGCTATTATACCGGCGGGATAAATTACTCTTGCGCTCAACGCAAATCTAAAATGTGTTGGTCTGCAGTAGCTTCATTACTCATAGGTGTGGTTTGGGCGTAACGTGAAATAAACCAATCAGAGCGTCATCTCACATTCCCTTTAAGAGCAGACGCGCTTATTCTATAGCGGATTCCTATTATAACGGTGGATTTGCCAGACGCGCGCCAGCAGCGATTCACAGCCGAGGAGACCGACGTTCTCGTCAGGGCCGTAAAACACAGAGAAGTGACATTGGGGATGGAGAAACACACCCAAATTAACTTCGGTTAAACAGGCGTATGATAATTTGGGTAAATGTGTAAACTAGAAGTATGCTTTTATAATTATCTATCTATCTATCTATCTATCTATCTATCTATCTATCTATCTATCTATCTATCTATCTATCTATCTATCTATCTGTATGATTTGCAAAAATGAAAACGGCTGCTTCTGTGTGAGAGAATCAAAGTGTATGTGCGTTGTGCACACGCTACATTGATTATGGCCAAGCATGCGCCCTTAAAATAGCATAAGAATAACATGTGCAACGCGCCACTGACTTTAAACTAGATTTTTTCAGTTAGTGGCGGAATTGTTTTCTAAACGTGCAAAATAGCATGAGGGAACGTTTGCGCCGGAACACGCCGCCTCTTTGCGCTGAACCGCCCCCGGGAGCGCAAGTGTATTTCTTAGTTAACCGACGTGCGTCTGTGGAGGGAAAAGTCCGCTGTGCGCGGGTGCAAAATAGGAATGATACATGCGTCGGTGTACAAAGTCAATTGCGCTGGGTGCAAGATAGGGCCCATACTCCGTGTGCAGTGCATATGCGGTGCAGGAGCAGCACTCGCTATAGTGCTTTCACATATGCTGCGTTTGCAGTGCGTAACTGATCCACGGCTGAACCACAAACACATACTCACTATTTTTATTTCAAATCCAGAAGTTATCAAATACTTTTATTTTAAAAAAGTTTTGTCAGCATTACGATTCTCTTTGTACACACATACTCTTTAATGGTTGTAATTCACTTTTAAGCACAATTTAAACAATGTATTCAATGCACTACTTCTATCTAGATTTATTAGCAAGTGGTAAAATATTTAGCCATATAGTTATATTAAAATGACAAATATTTTAAATTAAAACTTAAAATTGACAAAAACAACCGACTCTCATGCCTTTTCTTTTGCATTTAAATTAATACAGTAAATCTTGGATGTCAGAAAGAACTTGTTTTTCAACCTCCACGAATGAGACGAGTGTTACTTTTCTGTTCACTATTTTCGCTATTTTTTCATAGTGATACACTATATTGACTGGGTTAAATAGAATTGCATTTCTAAAAAGAGACTAAAATACAATTTTCATTGACTAAAACTAGACTAAGGGCGCTTTCACACTTGGTTCGATTGCCTGTTCCTAACCCGAGTTCGATTGCTCCCCCCTGCCCCCGATGGACTTGTGTTCACATATTATTTGTATCCTAACCGCAGTATGCTTGTGTCATCAATTTGCAGCTGGTGCGTAATCGTGTTGCTTGGTAACCGCTATGAATGAAAAGGCGTCAAAATGGATAGAATTGCTCGCTTCACATTTGTTCTTTTTTTTTTTTTTAACCTTTGGTTTTGTTTTCAAAGAAAAGATCCAGAAAGAGAAACACATTTGTGTTTGTCTGCCGCAAAAGTACTAAAATCGTTCCAAAGACAGCGGGCTGTCCGCCGAAGACAATTTTTGCGGAGGCAGCCAGAAATCATCTCTCTGCTTGCAGTGCGTCAATCCCGCTTTTCATCAAGTTAAGTGTATACATGACGAGAATAATTCCTGTTAGTGATCCAGAGCGCGATCCATTTAGACGCCGACAAACTTTATTGCTGCGGATAAAACAATAAACCTCCGCAGAAGCATTCCAGAGGTACTCCGCGAGGAACAAAACAGGCTATAACCACCTGACCGTTAGTCCAATTGACTTGAAAATTGGTATGCAGTGTCTTGGTCCAAGGTGCCATGTATGTCTATGAGGACGTTGGCGTATCTCGAAAAACATGGCCGCCATCGACCAATGAAATTTGAGCACCTATTAGACAAGGTTAACGGAGGCCAATCGGAACGAAACTCGATGGGCATGTTCGACTCATGGCCCTAGAGGTCTGTAAGAGTTTTGAAAGAAATCGGCCACTAGTTGGCGCTAATGAGTTTTATGGCTCTGTAATCACGTGGTGTAAAACTTAACAACTTTTGATGCTTTTGTGCTTAAATTCCTTAAAGGCCTTAACAGCTTGAACCCCGATAAATGCTGCTTGCAGCTTTAATTAGGGGTTCAAGCACGAAGTGCTGAAACCCTATTGTAATTGTAAGGATTTTTATTATTATTATTATTATTCTTCTCCGCTAAAACGCATCGTGCAGCCCAAACCGTAAGAGCTAGAGACTTGAAACTTGGCCACAAGGTAGTATAAAAATCGAGGAGAGGTTATCAAAGTATGAGCCCGATTGGCCAATAGGTGGCGCTATAGCGCAAAAAACAAAAAAAAATCACTATTTTGCTCATATCTCAATAACCATTTGTCTCAGCTTCAAGTGTCATACATCATTGGAATCCTTGGCTCAAGCCGAACAAGAAATACAGGAGGTATTTTATTTCCGGTATGCAAATTTTTCCGCCATTTTGGATTTTGTCCAAAACCTACTTTTGCGAACTAGTCCCTGGTTTTTCGCCCGATCGGAACCAAACCAGTGCAGAAATGTTCACAGTAGTCTGAATATCAATAATTATCGAAAAAAAGTTGAAATTTCGATTCACGGTCGCTAAGGGGCGCCAAAACGTTTGAAGAAGGCGGAGCCTATTTTACTAAAATGGCTATAACTCCAGAAGTAAATGAGGTATCTTCACCAAACTCGGTACACATGTGTAAGAGGTCAATCTGAGGTCACAGTAAAAAAATCGCGGCGATTGGCCACATGGTGGCGCTATAACATGAAAAAAACATAAAATGGGCTATAACCACCTGACCGTTAGTCCGATTGACTTGAAAATTGGTATGCAGTGTCTTGGTCCAAGGTGCCATGTATATCTATGAGGACATTAGTGTATCTCAAAAAACATGGCCGCCATCAGCCAATGAAGTTTGAGCACCTATTAGACAAGGTTAACGGAGGCCGATCGGAACGAAACTCGATGGGCATGTTCGACTCATGGCCCTAAAGGTCTGTAAGAATTTTGAAAGAAATCGGCCACTAGTTGGCGCTAACGAGTTTTATGGCTCTGTAATCACGTGGTGTTACACTTATCGTCACAAAATGCATATCATTTGATAGAGCTGCTCATCCTGAACAACTTTGCCTCTAGAACCATTCCTGTCAATCAAACCGTTCATTAAATATTCATGAATATGTTAAAAACCTACTTTTGCGAACTAGTCCCTGGTTTTTCGCCCGATCGGAACCAGACCAATCTAGGACAATTCTCTGGACTCTCTAGATTAATAATTATCGAAAAAAAGTTGAACTTTTGCATTTGGGTGGCTGTAATAGGGTATTTTATAAAAGGGGCGTGGCAAAATACACTAAAATGCCTATAAATCATAAATGAAAACTCAGAACTTCACAAAAATTGGTGAGAATATGTGACATAACATCATTAACAAGCATGCCAAATTTTATGGAGATCGGACCAAAGGTGGCGCTATAACTGTTAAAAAGCTTTAAAACCATATATTTCCCATGGTAAACTGCCTGTATTGGCTGTAAATGGTCTTTTCCGTCTATTATGTCAGTTGTTAAATGCTTGCTAAATAAAACTTAATGTCTTTTGATGCTTGTGTGCTTAAAGGCCTTAAAGGCCTTAACTGCTTGAACCCCGATAAATGCTGCTTGCAGCTTTAATTAGGGGTTCAAGCACGAAGTGCTGAACACCTATTGTATTTGTACTGATTTTTATTATTATTAGGGGTTCAAGCACGAAGTGCTGAAACCCTATTGTAATTGTAAGGATTTTTATTATTAGGGGTTCAAGCACGAAGTGCTGAAACCCTATTGTAATTGTCCTGATTTTTAGGGGTTCAAGCACGAAGTGCTGAAACCCTATTGTAATTGTACTGATTTTTATTATTATTATTATTCTTCCCTAAAACGCATTGTGCAGCCCAAACCGTAAGACCTAGAGACTTGAAACTTGGCCACATGGTAGTAGTATTGCTCGCTACTCAGATACACGGACTGAGCCCAATCGGCCCATAGGTGGTGCTATAATGACCACATTTACTAAATTGGTCATAACTCCTACATACTTTGTCCTAGAGGCTCAAATTTAGCATCACTGTGATCCCTGGCTCCAGACGAACAAGATGGCTATCTCCAAATCCCGATTTGAGCAAAAAAAAATTTATATGGCCACTTTTGTCCAAAGCCTACTTTGGCAAACTAGTCCCTGGTTTTTGGTCCAATTGGAACCAGACCAGTCTAGGACAATTCTCTGGACTCTCTAGATAAATAATTATCGAAAAAAAGTTGAACTTTAGCATTTGCCTGGCTGTAACAGGGTCATTTAGGAAAGTGGAGGGACAAAAAACACTCAAAAGCCTATACAACCTAAGGGAAAACCCCAAACTTCACAAAAATCGATGGACATATGTGTCCTAACATGGTGAAGAAGCATGCCAAGTTTCGTGAAGATCGGACAATAGGTGCCGCTATAACTGGCAAAAACGTCTCTTCTTATTAGGGGTTCAAGCATGAAGTGCTGAAACCCTATTGTAATTGTACTGATTTTTATTAGGGGTTCAAGCACGAAGTGCTGAAACCCTATTGTAATTGTACTGATTTTTATTATTATTATTATTCTTCCCTAAAACGCATTGTGCAGCCCAAACCGTAAGACCTAGAGACTTGAAACTTGGCCACATGGTAGTAGTATTGCTCGCTACTCAGATACACGGACTGAGCCCAATCGGCCCATAGGTGGTGCTATAATGACCACATTTACTAAATTGGTCATAACTCCTACATACTTTGTCATAGAGGCTCAAATTTAGCATCACTGTGATCCCTGGCTCCAGACGAACAACCTGGCTATCTCCAAATCCCGATTTGAGCAAAAAAAAATTTATATGGCCACTTTTGTCCAAAGCCTACTTTGGCGAACTAGTCCCTGGTTTTTGGTCCAATTGGAACCAGACCAGTCTAGGACAATTCTCTGGACTCTCTAGATAAATAATTATCAAAAAAAAGTTGAACTTTGGCATTTGCCTGGCTGTAACAGGGTCATTTAGGAAAGTGGAGGGACAAAAAACACTCAAAAGCCTATACAACCTAAGGGAAAACACCAAACTTCACAAAAATCAATGAGCATATGTGTCCTAACATGGTGAAGAAGCATGCCAAGTTTCGTGAAGATCGGACAATAGGTGGCGCTATAACTGGCAAAAACGTCTCTTCTTATTAGGGGTTCAAGCACGAAGTGCTGAAACCCTATTGTAATTGTACTGATTTTTATTATTATTATTATTCTTCCCTAAAACGCATTGTGCAGCCCAAACCGTAAGACCTAGAGACTTGAAACTTGGCCACATGGTAGTAGTATTGCTCGCTACTCAGATACACGGACTGAGCCCAATCGGCCCATAGGTGGTGCTATAATGACCACATTTACTAAATTGGTCATAACTCCTACATACTTTGTCATAGAGGCTCAAATTTAGCATCACTGTGATCCCTGGCTCCAGACGAACAACCTGGCTATCTCCAAATCCCGATTTGAGCAAAAAAAAATTTATATGGCCACTTTTGTCCAAAGCCTACTTTGGCAAACTAGTCCCTGGTTTTTGGTCCAATTGGAACCAGACCAGTCTAGGACAATTCTCTGGACTCTCTAGATAAATAATTATCGAAAAAAAGTTGAACTTTAGCATTTGCCTGGCTGTAACAGGGTCATTTAGGAAAGTGGAGGGACAAAAAACACTCAAAAGCCTATACAACCTAAGGGAAAACCTCAAACTTCACAAAAATCGATGAGCATATGTGTCCTAACATGGTGAAGAAGCATGCCAAGTTTCGTGAAGATCGGACAATTTTTATTAGGGGTTCAAGCACGAAGTGCTGAAACCCTATTGTAATTGTACTGATTTTTATTATTAGGGGTTCAAGCACGAAGTGCTGAAACCCTATTGTAATTGTAAGGATTTTTATTATTAGGGGTTCAAGCATGAAATGCTGAAACCCTATTGTAATTGTACTGATTTTTATTATTATTATTATTATTCTGCCGTAAAACGCATCGTGCAGCCCAAACCGTAAGTGCTAGAGACTTGAAACTTTGCCAGAAGGTAGTACAAAAATCGAGGAGAGGTTCAGAGAATATGACCCAGATTGGCCAATAGGTGGCGCTACAGTGCAAAAAACAAAAAAATTGCATATTTTTGCTTAAATCTCATCAACCCTTTGTCACAGCCTCAAGTGTCTTATATCACTGGAATCCTTGGGTCAAGCCGAACAAAACTGGCCTCAAGGATTTCATTTCCGGTATGCAAATTTTTCCGCCATATTGGATTTTGTCCAAAACATACTTTTGCGAACTAGTCCCTGGATTTTTGCCCGATCGGAACCAAACCAGTGCAGAAATGTTCACAGGAGTCTGATTATCAATAATTATCGAAAAAAAGTTGAAATTTCGATTCACGGTCGCTAAGGGGCGCCAAAACGTTTGAAGGAGGCGGAGCCTATTTTACTAAAATGGCTATAACTCCAGAAGTAAATGAGGTATCTTCACCAAACTCGGTACACATGTGTAAGAGGTCAATCTGGGATCACGGTAAAAAAATCGCGACGATTGAAGACTAGGTGGCGCTATAATATGAAAAAAACATAAAACAGGCTATAACCACCTGACCGTTAGTCCGATTGACTTGAAAATTGGTATGCAGTGTCTTGGTCCAAGGTGCCATGTATGTCTATAAGGACATTGGTGTATCTCAAAAAACATGGCCGCCATCGGCCAATGAAGTTTGAGCAACTATTAGACAAGGTTAACGGAGGCCGATCGGAACGAAACTCAATGGGCATGTTCGACTCATGGCCCTAGAGGTCTGTAAGAATTTTGAAAGAAATCGGCCACTAGTTGGCGCTAACGAGTTTTATAGCTCTGTAATCACGTAGTGTTACACTTATTGTCACAAAATGCATATCATTTGATAGATCTGCTCATGCTCAACAACTTTGCCTCAAGAACCACTAATGTCAATCAAACCATTCATTAATTATTTGCGAATATGTTAAAAACCTACTTTTGCGAACTAGTCCTAGGTTTTTCGCCCGATCGGAACCAGACCAGTTTAGGGCAATTCTCTGGACTCTCTAGATCAATAATTATCAAAAAAAAGTTGAACTTTTGCATTTGGGTGGCTGTAATAGGGTCATTTATAAAATGGGTGTGGCAAAATGCACTAAAAAGCCTATAAATCATATATAAAAACTCAGAACTTCACAAAAATTGATGAGCATATGTGACATAACATCATTAATAACCATGCAAAATGTTATGGAGATTGGACCAAAGGTGGCGCTATAACTGTTAAAAAGCTTTAAAACCATATATTTCCCATGGTAAACTGCCTGTATTGGCTGTAAATGGTCTTTTCCGTCTATTGTGTCAGTTGTTAAATGCTTGCTAAATAAAACTTAATGTCTTTTGATGCTTGTGTGCTTAAAGGCCTTAAAGGCCTTAACTGCTTGAACCCCGATAAATGCTGCTTGCAGCTTTAATTAGGGGTTCAAGCACGAAGTGCTGAACACCTATTGTATTTGTACTGATTTTTATTATTATTATTATTATTATTATTATTATTATTCCGCCGTAAAACGCATCGTGCAGCCCAAACCGTAAGACCAGGAACCTTGAAACTTTGCCATATGGTAGTACAAAAATCGAGGAGAGGTTATCAAATTATGACCTCGATTGGCCCATAGGTGGCGCTATAGCAACCAAAAGCGCGAAACTGCTCATAACTCCTAGACCGTATGTCGTAGGCTCAAGTGTCTTATATCGTTGGAAAGCTTAACGACTAAAGGTCAAAACGTATATCTCCGATTTCATTTCTGGTATGTAAATTTTCCGCCATTTTGAATTATGTCAAAAACCTACTTTTGCGAACTAGTCCCTGGTTTTTTGTCCGATCGGAACCAAACCAGTGCAGAAATGTTCTCTGGAGTCTGAATATCAATAATTATCGAAAAAAAGTTGAAATTTTGATTCATGGTCGATAGGGGGCGCTAATTGAACGTTGTAGGAGGAGCCTATTTTACTAAAATGGCTATAACTCGAGAAGTAAATGAGATATCTTCACCAAACTTGGTACACATGTGTATGAGTTCAATCTGGGGTCACAGTAAATAAATCTCGACGATTGAACAATAGGTGGCGCTATAACATGAAAAAAACATGAAAAGGGCTATAACCACCTGACCGTTAGTCCAAATGACTTGAAAATTGGTATGCAGTGTCTTGGTCCAAGGTGCCATGTATGTCTATGAGGACATTAGCGTATCTCAAAAAACATGGCCGCCATCGGCCAATGAAGTTTGAGCATCTATTAGACAAGGTTAACGGAGGCCGATCGGAACAAAACTCGGTAGGCATGTTCAAATCATGGCTCTAGAGGTCTGTAAGAATTTTGAAAGAAATCAGCCACTAGTTGGCGCTAGCGAGATTTTTGGTTTGTTAAATAAAACTTAATAACTTTTGATGCTTTTGTGCTTAAATGCCTTAAAGGCCTTAACTGCTTGAACCCCGATAAATGCTGCTTGCAGCTTTAATTATTATTATTATTCTTCTCCGCTAAAACGCATCGTGCAGCCCAAACCGTAAGAGCTAGAGACTTGAAACTTGGCCACAAGGTAGTACAAAAATCGAGGAGAGGTTATCAAAGTATGAGCCCGATTGGCCAATAGGTGGCGCTATAGCGCAAAAAACAAAAAAAAATCACTATTTTGCTCATATCTCAATAACCATTTGTCTCAGCTTCAAGTGTCATACATCATTGGAATCCTTGGCTCAAGCCGAACAAGAAATATAGGAGGTATTTTATTTCCGGTATGCAAATTTTTCCGCCATTTTGGATTTTGTCCAAAACCTACTTTTGCGAACTAGTCCCTGGTTTTTCGCCCGATCGGAACCAAACCAGTGCAGAAATGTTCACAGTAGTCTGAATATCAATAATTATCGAAAAAAAGTTGAAATTTCGATTCACGGTCGCTAAGGGGTGCCAAAACGTTTGAAGAAGGCGGAGCCTATTTTACTAAAATGGCTATAACTCCAGAAGTAAATGAGGTATCTTCACCAAACTCGGTACACATGTGTAAGAGGTCAATCTGAGGTCACAGTAAAAAAATCGCGGCGATTGGCCACATGGTGGCGCTATAACATGAAAAAAACATAAAATGGGCTATAACCACCTGACCGTTAGTCCGATTGACTTGAAAATTGGTATGCAGTGTCTTGGTCCAAGGTGCCATGTATATCTATGAGGACATTAGTGTATCTCAAAAAACATGGCCGCCATCAGCCAATGAAGTTTGAGCACCTATTAGACAAGGTTAACGGAGGCCGATCGGAACGAAACTCGATGGGCATGTTCGACTCATGGCCCTAAAGGTCTGTAAGAATTTTGAAAGAAATCGGCCACTAGTTGGCGCTAACGAGTTTTATGGCTCTGTAATCACGTGGTGTTACACTTATCGTCACAAAATGCATATCATTTGATAGAGCTGCTCATGTTCAACAACTTTGCCTCAATAACCACTAATGTCAATCAAACCATTCATTAATTATTCGCGAATATGTTAAAAACCTACTTTTGCGAACTAGTCCTAGGTTTTTCGCCCGATCGGAACCAGACCAGTCTAGGCCAATTCTCTGGACTCTCTAGATCAATAATTATCGAAAAAAAGTTGAACTTTTGCATTTGGATGGCTGTAATAGGGTCATTTATAAAATGGGTGTGGCAAAATACACTAAAAAGCCTATAAATCATATATAAAAACTCAGAACTTCACAAAAATTGGTGAGCATATGTGACATAACATGCTAAAGAAGCATGGACATTTTTATGAAGATCGGACCATAGGTGGCGCTATAACTGTTAAAAAGCTTTTAAACCATATATTTACTATGGTAAATTGCCTGTATTGGCTGTAAATTGTGTTTTCCATATGATCATATAATGTTTATAAAATAATGTTAAAAACCAGTGCAATACAATTCTCTGGACTCACTAGATCAATAATTGTCAGAAAAAGTTGAACTACTTCATTTGGATAGCTATAATAGGGTCACTTCAATATGTAGCCTTAAAATGAATACCATATTAAGCCAATAAGTGGTATTTTACTGCCCCCTGCTGTCATTTCATCATACTACTCCCTAATATTGTTATATAATTCATATTTAAACTTTTATAAAGTCTAAATATGAATTATATAACAATATTAGGGAGTAGACTTTATAAAATCATTATTTTAACATTTAACATGAAAACGAAAGTAAAACGGCATTTAGGCCACGCCCCCCCAGTACAAATTCACTCATAACTTGAAAACGGAAAGTCGTTGCGCGCTCAAATTTTTATGGTAAGGTCCTCTCCGGGCTCTTGATCGAAACGTGTCGTCGCGGGCCTCGGGAGCGCGCCCCCCCCCGCGGATCACCAGACCGCGGGACCCCCGACTTTGAACGGCCGTAGCTCCCGACCCAGACCACCCTGAACCTTGTGTGAGAGCTCGTTGGAAAGGGCCCGTCCTTGGCTAGCTTCGATTCAAATGTGGTGTAATTTGCCCTGGGCATTCCAGAGATAAAAGCCTCAAAAGACATGCCTTTGAACAGTCATAACTCCCGAACCCAATCGCCCAAAAACACCGCGATGGTCTCATTCAACAGGGCTCCTCAAGAACTATCTATGCTCTGAATTTCAGAATTTTTCGCCTTCTGGTTCCCGAGATATAAGTGAAAAACCAAATTCCCATTCATTCAAACACTTCAACTGTAAGATGGAGGCTATAATTCCACTGTTGTCAACTAGAGGGAGCAGCAGTATTAGACATAGTATTAATCTTTTTATCAGCTTTCAGCTTTGGCCAACAAACAAATGGTTAAAGCAATTTTTTTTTTTATTATTATTGGACTGATAATATAGATCACAATGAAATATATGAAATGGTTAGACCATTAAAATATTTTTTCACAATAACACATCCTAAAGACATTGAAAACATATTTGTTTAAATTATTATTGGACTGATAATATAGATCACAATGAAATATATGAAATGGTTAGACCATTAAAATATTTTTTCACAATAACACATCCTAAAGACATTGAAAACATATTTGTGTGTGTGTGTGTGTGTGTGTGTGTGTGTGTGTGTGTGTGTGTGTGTGTGTGTGTGTGTGTGTGTGTAAGCATGCATTATTGAGTTAACATGGAAAATACTTATATTACAATAACTATTATAACACAATCATATTTTGTCAGTGTTTATCACTTCATTTGCACTGACACTTCACATAATTGCTAGTAATGTGGTAAATCACGCTAGAAACATGGTAAATCATAGTAAATAATTGATGGTCTCATTCAACAGGGCTCCTCAAGCACTATCTATGCTCTGAGTTTCAGAATTTTTCGCCTTCTGGTTCCCGAGATATAAGTGAAAAACCAAATTCCCATTCAGTCATTCATTCAATCACTTCAACTGTAAGATGGAAGCTGTAATACCGCTGTCCACTAGAGGGAGCAGCAGTATTACATATGATCTTTTCATTATTTTTCAGTATTGGGAAACAAACAAATGCTTTAAAAAGCAATCTTTTTTTCTTTTTTTTTTCTTTTCTTTTTTATATTATTAGATCACAAAGGAATTCTAATAGACCAATACATATATTTTCTCAATAACATATTCCAAAACATTAAAAACATATTTGTATTTGTGTATGTTTATTTCTCTCTCTGTGTGTGTGTGTGTGTGTGTGTGTGTGTGTGTGTGTGTGTGTGTGTGTGTGTGTGTGTAAGCATGCATTATTGAGTTAACATGGAAAAACTGGTTTGCTTTAGTCCAGATAACTGGTGAAAATCATGAAGTTTAAACTGAAAGTGAGCCAATAAGTGGTCTTCTTCTGCCCTCTGCTGGCCATTCTACTTATGAAGTCTTTTCACATGTGCTCACATTCATATTTAGACTCTAAAAATCACTTATATAACAATAACTATTATAACACAATCAGATTTTGTCAGTGTTTATCACTTCATTTGCACTGACACTTCACATAATTGCTAGAAACGTGGTAAATCATAGTAAATAATACTATAATGTGGTGTATCAAGGTAAACCATGCTAGAATCCTGGCAAATCATTCTAGAACAGGGTAAATCATGGTAAACCATGATAAACTATGGTAAATCATGTTAGAATGTGGTATATCATGGTAAATCATGCTAGAACAGGGTAAATCATGGTAAACTATGATAAATCATGATAAACTATGGTAAACCATGCTAGAATCACAGTAAACAATGGTAAATCGTACTAGAATGTAGTATATCATGGTAAATCATGCTAGAATATGGTAAATCAAGGTAAACTAAGATAAAATCATGGTAAACTATGTCAGTCATGCTAGAATCATAGTAAATAATACTAGAATGTGGTAAATTATTGTGGGAGGAGCCTATTTTACTAAAATGGCTATAACTCAAGAAGTAAATGAGATATCTTCACCAAACTCAGTACACATGTGTATGGGTTCAATTTGAGGTCACAGTAAACAATTTTATGGAGATCGGTCCATAGATGGCACTATAACTCCTATAAAAAGCTTTAAAACCATATATTTCCTATGGTACATTGCCTGTATTGGCTGTAAATGGTCTTTTCCATCTATTATGTCAATGCTTACATGCTTGCTAAATAAAACTTAATAACTTTTGATGCTTTTCTGCTTAAAGGCCTTAAATGCTTGAACCCCGATAAATGCTGCTTGCAGCTTTAATTAGGGGTTCAAGCACGAAGTGCTGAACACCTATTGTATTTGTACTGATTTTTATTATTATTAGGGGTTCAAGCACGAAGTGCTGAAACCCTATTGTAATTGTACTGATTTTTATTATTAGGGGTTCAAGCACGAAGTGCTGAACACCTATTGTATTTGTACTGATTTTTATTATTAGGGGTTCAAGCACGAAGTGCTGAAACCCTATTGTAATTGTAAGGATTTTTATTATTAGGGGTTCAAGCACGAAGTGCTGAAACCCTATTGTAATTGTAAGGATTTTTAGGGGTTCAAGCACGAAGTGCTGAAACCCTATTGTTATTGTAAGGATTTTTATTATTATTATTATTTTCCCCTAAAACGCATCGTGCAGACCAAACCGTAAGAGCTGGAACCTTGAAAGTTGGCCAAATGGTAGTCCTCAATTTGGGGAGAACGTATCAAAGTATGACCTCGATTGGCCCATAGGTGGCGCTATAGCGACCAAAAGCGCGAAACTGCTCATAACTCCTAGACCGTATGTCGTAGACTCAAGTGTCTTATATCATTGGAAAGCAGGACGCCGGACGAACAAAATGTATATCTCCGATTTAATTTCCGCCATGATAGATTTTCCGCCATTTTGAATTTTGTCAAAAACCTACTTTTGCGAACTAGTCCTAGGTTTTTCGCCCAATCGGAACCAAACCAGTGCAGAAATGTTCTCTAGAGACTGTAGATCAATAATTATCGAAAAAAAGTTGAAATTTCGATTCACGGACGCTAAGGGGCGCCAAAACGTACATTGTGGGAGGGGCCTATTTTACTAAAATGGCTATAACTCCAGAAGTAAATGAGGTATCTTCACCAAACTTGGTACACATGTGTAAGAGGTCAATCTGAGGTCACAATACAAAAATCGCGGCGATTGGCCACATGGTGGCGCTATAACATGGAAAAAACATAAAACAGGCTATAACCACCTGACCGTTAGTCCGATTGACTTGAAAATTGGTATGCAGTGTCTTGGTCCCAGGTGCCATGTATGTCTATGAGGACATTGGTGTATCTCGAAAAACATGGCCGCCATCGGCCAATGAAGTTTGAGCACCTATTAGACAAGGTTAACGGAGGCCAATCGGAACGAAACTCGATGGGCATATTCGACTCATGGCCCTAGAGGTCTGTAAGAATTTTGAAAGAAATCGGCCACTAGTTGGCGCTAACGAGTTTAATGGCTCTGCAATCACGTGGTGTTACACTTATTGTCACAAAATGCATATCATTTGATAGATCTGCTCATGCTGAACAACTTTGCCTCAAGAACCATTGCTGTCAATCAAACCGTTCATTAAATATTCATAATTATGTTAAAAACCTACTTTTGCGAACTAGTCCTAGGTTTTTCGCCCGATCGGAACCAAACAAGTCTAGGACAATTCTATGGACTCTCTAGATAAATAATTATCAAAAAAAAGTTGAACTTTAGCATTTTTCACATGGGTATATTGGGTCATAAAGAAAATGGGCGTGGCAAAATGCACTCAAAAGCCTATAAATCCTAAACGAAAACTCAGAACTTCACAAAAATTGATGAGCATATGTGACATAACATGCTAAAGAAGCATGGAAATTTTTATGGAGATCAGACCATAGGTGGCACTATAACTGTTAAAAAGCTTTAAAATCATATATTTCCTATGGTAAACTGCCTGTATTGCTGTAAATGGTCTTTTCCATATGATCATATAATGTTTATAAAATAATGTTAAAAACCAGTGCAATACAATTCTCTGGACTCACTAGATCAATAATTGTCAGAAAAAGTTGAACTACTTCATTTGGATAGCTATAATAGGGTCACTTCAATATGTGGCCTTAAAATGAATACCATATTAAGCCAATAAGTGGTATTTTACTGCCCCCTGCTGTCATTTCATCATACTACTCCCTAATATTGTTATATAATTCATATTTAGACTTTATAAAATCATTATTTTAACATTTAACATGAAAACGAAAGTAAAACGGCATTTAGGCCACGCCCCCCCAGTACAAATTCACTCATAACTCGAAAACGGAAAGTCGTTGCGCGCTCAAATTTTGATGGTAAGGTCCTCTCCGGGCTCTTGATCGAAACGTGTCATCGCGGGCCTCGGGAGCGCGCCCCCCCCCCCGCGGATCATTAGACCGCGGGACCCCCGATTTTGAACCGCCGTAACTCCCGACCCAGACCAACCCGAACATTGTGTGAGAGCTCGTTGGAAAGGGCACATCCTTGGCTAGCTTCGATTCAAATGTGGTGTAATTTGCCCTGGGCATTCCAGAGATAATAGCCCGAACAGATATGCCTTATAACAGTCATAACTCCCAGCCCCAATCGCCCAAAAACACCTTGATGGTCTCATTCAACAGGGCTCCTCAAGCACTATCTATGCTCTGAGTTTCAGAATTTTTCGCCTTTTGGTTCCTGAGATATAAGTAAAAAAACAAATTCCCATTCATTCATTCAAACACTTCAACTGTAAAATGTAAGCTATAATACCACTGTTGTCCACTAGAGGGAGCAGCAGTATTAGACATAGTATTAATCTTTTTATCAGCTTTCAGCTTTGGCCAACAAACAAATGGTTAAAGCAATTTTTTTTATTATTATTATTGGACTGATAATATAGATCACAATGAAATATATGAAATGGTTAGACCATTAAAATATTTTTTCACAATAACACATCCTAAAGACATTGAAAACATATTTGTATTGTGTGTGTGTGTGTGTGTGTGTGTGTGTGTGTGTGTGTGTGTGTGTGTGTGTGTGTGTGTGTGTGTGTGTGTGTGTGTGTGTGTGTGTGTGTGTGTGTGGATGTGTTTGTGTTTGTGTGTGTGTGTGTGTCTGTGTGTGTAAGCATGCTTAATGGAAAGAACATGGAGAAACTGCTTTGTTTTACTGGTGGATAAAAAAGTCTTTCAAATGAAAGTGAGTCAATTAGTGGTCTTCTACTGCCCTCTGCAGGACATTCTACTTAATAAAATATTTTCATCTGTGCTTTTGCATTAGATTTTGGACTATATAAAATTACTTGCATGAAAATCACCTATTATAACACAGTCATGTTTTGTCAAAGTTTATCACTTCATTTTTACTGAGCTCTCAGTTTGAACATTTCTGCCTCTCAGTGATTAATTTGAAATCTGAAAATGGTGTTATACAGAGGAGATTTGCAATTATCATTTTGTTACCTATCTTTTATTTTAAATATCTACATCTACAACAAAATGTGTGTGCATGTGTGTGTTCAAGCATGGTTAGTGTATTAAGTATTATTGTTTAAGTATTATTGTTTTCATTTACATTTTAACCACCAGAAGAACACTCATTGGTTCATTCTGCTCACTAAAATATTATTTTTCTTTTTTTTTTCCATTTGAAATATTGTTTAAACTTAATAAAATCATTAAAATAACATTTCAAATCATATTTTGTCTGTTTATAAATCCCACAGACTCACATTGGCTGCAATACTAATGTTTTTGTAAAACACAGACCTGATAGTCTAATCTGTGTGTATTGTGCATATATTATTGATATTATTACTATTGCAAATCATGTTATTGTAACTCATATCTTAATAGAATATTATTTGTAATTTTAATTCTTTATTTCTTAATTGTTTTTTTATGATTACTACAGATATTATCACCAAAGATATCAACTACACCTTCACTTTTAGTATTGATTCGCTGCACACACAGCACAATCACACACTCACTAATGCATTCAAATAAATGTAATCTTACTGTGCTACTTTATTTGTACATGATTAGAATGAACAGAAATCTAAGACTATTTTTCTTCTTTTGTTAAAGCCATTTCAGACTCCAAGTAAGCATTATATTACTAATCATCTATTTTAAAGGTGCCATACAATTGAAAACTGTATTTATCTTGGCATAGTTGAATGATAAGAGTTCTGGACATGGAACTGACATACCGTGAGCCTCAAACACCATTGTTTCCTCCTTCATGTGTAAATCTCCTGTTTGCAAAAGACCGCTGAAAAATGAGTGAATCCCACCATAACACCGACTGTGACGTTGGAGTCAGGATCATTAATATTTATACCCCCCAAATTTGGATTTTCCAGTCCATGTTCTAGGCCAGGCAGTGTTAATGTGGACCTGCACAGCCGAATCATCAGAAGATCTGCAGGTATTGTGAAGAAGCAAGCAAGGACAATAGTGAAAATGGCAGATCATGGATATAAATGTTATGTCTGAGGCTGTGCTGCGGATTTGAGAACTTTTCATTCCCTTCCCACAAAAGAGAACTGTCAACAGGCATGGTTGATGTTTACAACAGGATACCTCACCATTTTAATTCAAAGCTGTTAGTTTGCTCTTAACGGAGGCCAATCAGAACGAAACTAGGTGGGCATGTTCGACTCGTGGCCCTAGAGGTCTGTAAGAATTTTGAAAAATCAGCCACTAGTTGACGCTAACAGGTTTTACGGCTATGTAATCACGTGATGCATATCATTTGATAGATCTCCTCATACTGAACAACTTTGCCTCAAGAACTACTGCTGTCAATCAATTTGTTCATTAAATACTTGCGATTATGTTAAAAACCTACTTTTGCGAACTAGTCCTAGGTTTTTCGCCCGATCGGAAATATACCAGTGCAGTACAATTCTCTGGAAGCTCTAGATTATTAATTATATAAAAAACTTTAACTTTACCCATTGGGTAGCCATAACAGGATCATTTAGAAAATGTGTATGGCAAAAAACACTCAAAAGCCTGTAAATCCTAAACAAAAACTCAGACAACTCACTAAACTGCCTTATGTGCTTAAAGACCCTAAATGCTTGAACCCCGCTAAATGCTGCTTGCAGCTTTAATTATTATTATTATTATTATTCTTCTCCGCTAAAACGCATCGTGCAGCCCAAACCGTAAGAGCTAGAGACTTGAAACTTGGCCACAAGGTAGTACAAAAATCGAGGAGAGGTTATCAAAGTATGAGCCCGATTGGCCAATAGGTGGCGCTATAGCGCAAAAAACAAAAAAAAATCACTATTTTGCTCATATCTCAATAACCATTTGTCTCAGCTTCAAGTGTCATACATCATTGGAATCCTTGGCTCAAGCCGAACAAGAAATATAGGAGGTATTTTATTTCCGGTATGCAAATTTTTCCGCCATTTTGGATTTTGTCCAAAACCTACTTTTGCGAACTAGTCCCTGGTTTTTCGCCCGATCGGAACCAAACCAGTGCAGAAATGTTCACAGTAGTCTGAATATCAATAATTATCGAAAAAAAGTTGAAATTTCGATTCACGGTCGCTAAGGGGTGCCAAAACGTTTGAAGAAGGCGGAGCCTATTTTACTAAAATGGCTATAACTCCAGAAGTAAATGAGGTATCTTCACCAAACTCGGTACACATGTGTAAGAGGTCAATCTGAGGTCACAGTAAAAATATCGCGGCGATTGGCCACATGGTGGCGCTATAACATGAAAAAAACATAAAATGGGCTATAACCACCTGACCGTTAGTCCGATTGACTTGAAAATTGGTATGCAGTGTCTTGGTCCAAGGTGCCATGTATATCTATGAGGACATTAGTGTATCTCAAAAAACATGGCCGCCATCAGCCAATGAAGTTTGAGCACCTATTAGACAAGGTTAACGGAGGCCGATCGGAACGAAACTCGATGGGCATGTTCGACTCATGGCCCTAAAGGTCTGTAAGAATTTTGAAAGAAATCGGCCACTAGTTGGCGCTAACGAGTTTTATGGCTCTGTAATCACGTGGTGTTGCACACATCAACACAATATGCATATCATTTGATAGATCTGCTCATGCTGAACAACTTTGCCTCAAGAGCCACTGCTGTCAATCAAACCGTTCATTAGATATTCGCAAACATGTTAAAAACCTACTTTTGCGAACTAGTCCCTGGTTTTTCGCCCGATCAGAACCAGACCAGTCTAGGGCAATTCTCTGGACTCTCTAGATCAATAATTATCGAAAAAAAGTTGAACTTTTGCATTTGAATGGCTGTAATAGGGTCATTTAGAAAATGGGCGTGGCAAAATACACTAAAAAGCCTATAAATCCTTAATAAAAACTCAGAACTTCACAAAAATTGATGAGCATATGTGACATAACATGCTAAAGAAGCATGGACATTTTTATGGAGATCGGACCATAGGTGGCGCTATAACTGTTAAAAAGCTTTAAAACCATATATTTCCCATGGTAAACTACCTGTATTGGCTGTAAATGGTCTTTTCCGTCTATTATGTCATGCTTGCTAAATAAAACGTAATAACTTTTGATGCTTTTGTGCTTAAAGGCCTTAATTGCTTGAACCCCGCTAAATGCTGCTTGCAGCTTTAATTATTATTATTATTATTATTCCGCCCTAAAACGCATCGTGCAGCCCAAACTGTAAGAGCTGGAACCTTGAAACTTGGCCAAATGATAGTGCTCAATTTGGGGAGAACCTATCAAAATATGGCCCAGATTGGCCAATAGGTGGTGCTATAATGACCACATTTACTAAATTGGCCATAACTCATACATAGTTTGTCCTAGAGGCTCAAATTTAGCATCACTGTGATCCCTGGCTCCAGACGAACAACCTGGCTATCTCCAAATCTCGATTTGAGCAAAAAAAAAATTTATATGGCCACTTTTGTCCAAAGCCTACTTTGGCCAACTAGTCCCTGGTTTTTGGTCCAATCAGAACAAGACCAGTCTAGGCCAATTCTCTGGACTCTCTAGATAAATAATTATCGAAAAAAAGTTGAATATTTTCATTTGCCTGGCTGTAACAGGGTCATTTAGGAAAGTGGAGGGACAAAAAACACTCAAAAGCCTATACAACCTAAGGGAAAACCTCAAACTTCACAAAAATCGATGAGCATATGTGTCCTAACATGGTGAAGAAGCATGCCAAGTTTCGTGAAGATCGGACAATTTTTATTAGGGGTTCAAGCACGAAGTGCTGAAACCCTATTGTAATTGTACTGATTTTTATTATTATTATTATTATTATTATTCCGCCCTAAAACGCATCGTGCAGCCCAAACTGTAAGAGCTGGAACCTTGAAACTTGGCCAAATGATAGTGCTCAATTTGGGGAGAACCTATCAAAGTATGAGCCCGATTGGCCCATAGGTGGCAGTATAATGACCACATTTACTAAATTGGCCATAACTCATACATAGTTTGTCCTAGAGGCTCAAATTTAGCATCACTGTGATCCCTGGCTCCAGACGAACAACCTGGCTATCTCCAAATCTCGATTTGAGCAAAAAAAAAATTTATATGGCCACTTTTGTCCAAAGCCTACTTTGGCCAACTAGTCCCTGGTTTTTGGTCCAATCAGAACAAGACCAGTCTAGGCCAATTCTCTGGACTCTCTAGATAAATAATTATCGAAAAAAAGTTGAATATTTTCATTTGCCTGGCTGTAACAGGGTCATTTAGGAAAGTGGAGGGACAAAAAACACTCAAAAGCCTATACAACCTAAGGGAAAACCTCAAACTTCACAAAAATCGATGAGCATATGTGTCCTAACATGGTGAAGAAGCATGCCAAGTTTCGTGAAGATCGGACAATTTTTATTAGGGGTTCAAGCACGAAGTGCTGAAACCCTATTGTAATTGTACTGATTTTTATTATTATTATTATTATTATTATTCCGCCCTAAAACGCATCGTGCAGCCCAAACTGTAAGAGCTGGAACCTTGAAACTTGGCCAAATGATAGTGCTCAATTTGGGGAGAACCTATCAAAGTATGAGCCCGATTGGCCCATAGGTGGCAGTATAATGACCACATTTACTAAATTGGTCATAACTCATACATAGTTTGTCCTAGAGGCTCAAATTTAGCATCACTGTGATCCCTGGCTCCAGACGAACAACCTGGCTATCTCCAAATCTCGATTTGAGCAAAAAAAAAAATTATATGGCCACTTTTGTCCAAAGCCTACTTTGGCCAACTAGTCCCTGGTTTTTGGTCCAATCAGAACAAGACCAGTCTAGGCCAATTCTCTGGACTCTCTAGATAAATAATTATCGAAAAAAAGTTGAATATTTTCATTTGCCTGGCTGTAACAGGGTCATTTAGGAAAGTGGAGGGACAAAAAACACTCAAAAGCCTATACAACCTAAGGGAAAACCTCAAACTTCACAAAAATCGATGAGCATATGTGTCCTAACATGGTGAAGAAGCATGCCAAGTTTCGTGAAGATCGGACAATTTTTATTAGGGGTTCAAGCACGAAGTGCTGAAACCCTATTGTAATTGTACTGATTTTTATTAGGGGTTCAAGCACGAAGTGCTGAAACCCTATTGTAATTGTACTGATTAGGGGTTCAAGCACGAAGTGCTGAAACCCTATTGTAATTGTACTGATTTTTATTATTATTATTATTATTTTCCCCTAAAACGCATCGTGCAGACCAAACCGTAAGAGCTGGAACCTTGAAAGTTGGCCAAATGGTAGTCCTCAATTTGGGGAGAACGTATCAAAGTATGACCTCGATTGGCCCATAGGTGGCGCTATAGCGACCAAAAGCGCGAAACTGCTCATAACTCCTAGACCGTATGTCGTAGACTCAAGTGTCTTATATCATTGGAAAGCAGGACGCCTGACGAACAAAATGTATATCTCCGATTTCATTTCCGCCATGATAGATTTTCCGCCATTTTGAATTTTGTCAAAAACCTACTTTTGCGAACTAGTCCTAGGTTTTTCGCCCGATCGGAACCAAACCAGTGCAGAAATGTTCTCTAGAGACTGTAGATCAATAATTATCGAAAAAAAGTTGAAATTTCGATTCACGGACGCTAAGGGGCGCCAAAACGTACGTTGTGGGAGGGGCCTATTTTACTAAAATGGCTATAACTCCAGAAGTAAATGAGGTATCTTCACCAAACTTGGTACACACGTGTAAGAGGTCAATCTGAGGTCACAATACAAAAATCGCGGCGATTGGCCACATGGTGGCGCTATAACATGGAAAAAACATAAAACAGGCTATAACCACCTGACCGTTAGTCCGATTGACTTGAAAATTGGTATGCAGTGTCTTGGTCCCAGGTGCCATGTATGTCTATGAGGACATTGGTGTATCTCGAAAAACATGGCCGCCATCGGCCAATGAAGTTTGAGCACCTATTAGACAAGGTTAACGGAGGCCAATCGGAACGAAACTCGATGGGCATATTCGACTCATGGCCCTAGAGGTCTGTAAGAATTTTGAAAGAAATCGGCCACTAGTTGGCGCTAACGAGTTTAATGGCTCTGTAATCACGTGGTGTTACACTTATTGTCACAAAATGCATATCATTTGATAGAACTGCTCATGCTGAACAACTTTGCCTCAAGAACCATTGCTGTCAATCAAACCGTTCATTAAATATTCATAATTATGTTAAAAACCTACTTTTGCGAACTAGTCCTAGGTTTTTCGCCCGATCGGAACCAAACAAGTCTAGGACAATTCTATGGACTCTCTAGATAAATAATTATCAAAAAAAAGTTGAACTTTAGCATTTTTCACATGGGTATATTGTGTCATAAAGAAAATGGGCGTGGCAAAATGCACTCAAAAGCCTATAAATCCTAAACGAAAACTCAGAACTTCACGAAAATTGGTGAGCATATGTGCCATATCATTCTAAACAAGCATGCAAAGTTTCATGTAGATCGGACCATAGGTGGCGCTATAACTGTTAAAAAGCTTTGAAAACCATATATTTCCTATGGTAAATTGCCTATATTGGCTGTAAATGGACTTTACCATCTATTATTTCAGTGGTTAAAAGCTTTCTAAATAAATCTTAATGTCTTAAATTCTTATGTGCTTAAAGGCCTTAAATGCTTGAACCCCGATAAATGCTGCTTGCAGCTTTAATTTTTATTATTATTATTATTCCGCCGTAAAACGCATCGTGCAGCCCAAACCGTAAGAGCTGGAACTTTGAAACTTTGCCATATGGTAGTACAAAAATCGAGGAGAGGTTATCAAATTATGACCTCGATTGGCCCATAGGTGGCGCTATAGCGACCAAAAGCGCGAAATTGCTCATAACTCCTATACCGTATGTCGTAGACTCAAGTGTCTTATATCATTGGAAAGCTGGATGCCTGACGAACAAAACGTATATCTCCGATTTCATTTCCGCCATGATAGATTTTCCGCCATTTTGAATTTTGTCGAAAACCTACTTTTGCGAACTAGTCCCTGGTTTTTTGCCCGATCGGAACCAAACCAGTGCAGAAATGTTCTCTGGAGTCTGAATATCAATAATTATCGAAAAAAAGTTGAAATTTCCATTCACGGTCGCTAAGGAGCGCCAAAATGTATGTTGTGGGAGGAGCCTATTTTACTAAAACGGTTATAACTCCAGAACTAAATGAGGTATCTTCACCAAACTCGGTACACATGTGTAAGAGGTCAATCTGAGGTCACAGTAAAAAAACCGCGGCGATTGGCCACATGGTGGCGCTATAACATGAAAAAAACTTAAAATGGCCCATAACCACGTGACCGTTAGTCCGATTGACTTGAAAATTGGTATGCAGTGTCTTGGTCCAAGGTGCCATGTATGTCTATGAGGACATTGGTGTATCTCAAAAAACATGGCCGCCATCGGCCAATGAAGTTTGAGCACCTATTAGACAAGGTTAACGGAGGCCGATCGGAACAAAACTCGATGGGCATGTTCAACTCATGGCCCTGGAGGTCTGTAAGAATTTTGAAAGAAATCGGCCACTAGTTGGCGCTAACGAGTTTTATGGCTCTGTAATCACGTGGTGTTACACTTATCATCACAAAATGCATATCATTTGATAGATCTGCTCATGCTGAACAACTTTGCCTCAAGAACCATTGCTGTCAATCAAACCGTTCATTAAATATTCATGAATATGTTAAAAACCTACTTTTGCGAACTAGTCCCTGGTTTTTCGCCCGATCGGAACCAGACCAGTCTAGGACAATTCTCTGGACTCTCTAGATAAATAATTATCGAAAAAAAGTTGAACTTTTGCATTTGGGTGGCTGTAATAGGGTAATTTATAAAAGGGGCTTGGCAAAATACATTAAAATGCCTATAAATCATAAATAACAACTCAGAACTTCACGAAAATTGGTGGGCATATGTGTCATAACATGGTGAAGAAGCATGCAGAGTTTCATGGAGATTGGACAATAGGTGGCGCTATAACTGGCAAAAAGGTTTGAAAACCTTGTATTTCCTATGGTAAATTGCCTTTATTGGCTGTAAATCGATTTTTCCATCTATTATTTCAGTGGTTAAAAGCTTGCTAAATAAAACGTAATGTCTTAAATGCTTATGTGCTTAAAGGCCTTAAATGCTTGAACCCCGATAAATGCTGCTTGCAGCTTTAATTATTATTATTATTCCGCCGTAAAACGCATCGTGCAGCCCAAACCGTAAGTGCTAGAGACTTGAAACTTTGCCAGATGGTAGTACAAAAATCGAGGAGAGGTTATCAAAATATGAGCCAGATTGGCCAATAGGTGGCGCTACAGCGCAAAAAACAAAAAAAAACGCATATTTTTGCTTAAATCTCATTAACCGTTTGTCACAGACTCAAGTGTCTTATACCATTGGAATCCTTGGGTCAAGCCGAACAAAAATGGCCTCAAGGATTTCATTTCCGGTATGCAAATTTTTCCGCCATATTGGATTTTGTCCAAAACCTACTTTTGCGAACTAGTCCCTGGTTTTTTGCCCGATCGGAACCAAACCAGTGCAGAAATGTTCACAGGGGTCTGAATATCAATAATTATCGAAAAAAAGTTGAAATTTCGATCCACGGTTGCTAAGGGGTGTCAAAACGTTCGCAGGAGGCGGAGCCTATTTTACTAAAATGGCTATAACTCGTGAACAAAATGAGATATTTTCACCAAACTCGGTACACATGTGTAAGAGGTCAATCTGAGGTAACAGTAAAAAAATCGCGGTGATTGGCCACAAGGTGGCGCTATAATATGAAAAAAACATAAAACAGGCTATAACCACCTGACCGTTAGTCAGATTGACTTGAAAATTGGTATGCAGTGTCTTGGTCCAAGGTGCCATGTATGTCTATGAGGACATTGGTGTATCTCAAAAAACATGGCCGCCATCGGCCAATGAAGTTTGAGCAACTATTAGACAAGGTTAACGGAGGCCGATCGGAACAAAACTCGATGGGCATGTTCGACTCATGGCCCTAGAGGTCTGTAAGAATTTTGAAAGAAATCGGCCACTAGTTGGCGCTAACGAGTTCTATGGCTCTGTAATCACGTGGTGTTACACTTATTGTCACAAAATGCATATCATTTGATAGATCTGCTCATGCTCAACAACTTTGCCTCAAGAACCACTAATGTCAATCAAACCATTAATTAATTATTTGCGAATATGTAAAAAACCTACTTTTGCGAACTAGTCCTAGGTTTTTTGCCCGATCGGAACCAGACCAGTCTAGGACAATTCTCTGGACTCTCTAGATCAATAATTATCAAAAAAAAGTTGAACTTTTGCATTTGCCTGGCTGTAATAGGGTCATTTATAAAATGGGCGTGGCAAAATACATTAAAAAGCCTATAAATCCTAAATGAAAACTCAGAACTTCACAAAAATTGGTGAGCATATGTGACATAACATCATTAACAAGCATGCCCAATTTTATGGAGATCGGACCATAGGTGGCGCTATAACTGTCAAAAACCTTTATAACCATATATTTCCTATGGTAAATTGCCTGTATTGGCTGTAAATGGTCTTTTCCATCTATGATCATATAATTTTCATATAATAATGTTCAAAATTTGTGCAGTACAATTCTCTGGACTCTCTAGATCAGTAATTATCAGAAAAAGTTGAACTACTTCATTTGGATGGCTATAAAAGGGTCACTTCAAAATGTGGCCTTGACCAAGTGTCCCCGAAAGCTTATATCTTTTAAGATGCTCAGATCTTCTAAAAAACAAGTCAGAACATGTGAAATATCACTCTGAACAAGCATGAAACATTTCAGACAGATCGGACAAAATTTGACTCTATAACAGTTTAAAAAGGTGAAAATAATATGAATACAATGGCATATTAAGCCAATAAGTGGTATTTTACTGCCCCCTGCTGTTTAAAATAGTTATTTTGTCATATTGTTTCTATAATTCATATTTAGACTTTATAAAATCATTATTTGAACATTTACAATTACATTTAGTCAAAATCCATCTGTTAAAGTATTAGTGTGTGTGTGTGTGTGTGTGTGTGTAAGCATGCATTATAGAGTTAACATGGAAAGACTGGTTTGCTTTAGTGCAGAAAACTAGTGAAAATCATGAAGATTAAACTGAAACTGAGCCAATAATGGTCTTCTAGTGCCCTCTGCTGGCCATTCTACTTATTAATGAAGTCTTTTGACATGTGCTTTTGAATTCATAATTAGACATTGTAAATCATAGTAAATAATACTAGAATGTGGTGTATCAAGGTAAATCATGCTAGAACATGGTAAATCATGGTAAACTATGCTAGAACAGGGTAAATCATGGTAAACCATGGTAAATCATGATAAACTTTGGTAAATAATGCTAGAATGTGGCATATCATGGTAAACCATGCTAGAACATGGTAAATCAAGGTAAACTAAGATAAATTCATGGTAAACTATGCCAGAACAGGGTAAATCATGGTAAACCATGGTAAATCATGATAAACTATGGTAAATCATGCTAGAATGTGGAAAATCATGGTAAATCATGCTAGAACATGGTAAATCAAGGTAAACTAAGATGAATTCATGGTAAACTATGCTAGAACAGGGTAAATCATGTTAAACCATGGTAAATCATGATAAACTATGGTAAATCATGCTAGAATGTGGTATATCATGATAAATCATGCTAGAACATGGTAAATCAAGGTAAACTAAGATGAATTCATGGTAAACTATGCTAGAACAGGGTAAATCATGGTAAACCATGGTAAATCATGATAAACTATGGTAAATCATGCTAGAATGTGGTATATCATGGTAAATCATGCTAAAACATGGTAAATCAAAGTAAATTAAGATAAAATCATGGTAAAACTATGCTAGAACATGGTAAATAATGGTAAACCATGGTAAATCATGATAAACTATGGTCAATCATGCTAGAATGTGGTATATCATGGTAAATCATGCTAGAACATGGTCTTTTCCATCTATTATGTCAGTGGTTACATGCTTGCTAAATAAAACTTTATAACTTTTGATGCTTAAAAACCTTAAAGACCTTAATAGCTTGAACCCCGATAAATGCTGCTTGCAGCTTTAATTATTATTATTATTATTATTATTTTCCCCTAAAACGCATCGTGCAGCCCAAACCGTAAGAGCTGGAACCTTGAAACTTTGCCAGATGGTAGTACAAAAATCGAGGAGAGGTTATCAAAGTATGAGCCCGATTGGCCCATAGGTGGCGCTATAGCAACCAAAAGCGCCAAACTGGTCATAACTCCTAGACCGTGTGTCGTAGGCTCAAGTGTCTTATATCAATGGAAAGCTGGACACCTGAAGATCAAAATGTATATCTCCGATTTCATTTCCGGTATGCAAATTTTTCCGCTATTTTGAATTAAGTTAAAAACCTACTTTTGCGAACTAGTCTGTGGTTTTTTGCCCGATCGGAACCAAACCAGTGCAGAAATGTTCTCTGGAGTCTGAATATCAATAATTATCGAAAAAAAGTTGAAATTTCGATTCACGGTTGCTAAGGGGCGCCAAAATGTATGTTGTGGGAGGAGCCTATTTTACTAAAACGGCTATAACTCCAGAAATGAATGAGGTATCTTCACCAAACTCGGTACACATGTGTAAGAGGTCAATCTGAGGTCACAGTAAAAAAATCGCGGCGATTGGCCACATGGTGGCGCTATAACATGAAAAAAACATAAAACAGGCTATAACCACCTGACAGTTAGTCCGATTGACTTGAAAATTAGTATGCAGTGTCTTGGTCCAAGGTGCCATGTATGTCTATGAGGACATTGGTGTATCTCAAAAAACATGGCCGCCATCGGCCAATGAAGTTTGAGCACCTATTAGACAAGGTTAACGGAGGCCGATCGGAACGAAACTCGATGGGCATGTTCGACTCATGGCCCTAGAGGTCTGTAAGAATTTTGAAAGAAATCGGCCACTAGTTGGCGCTAACGAGTTTTATGGCTCTGTAATCACGTGGTGTTACACTTATCGTCACAAAATTTATATCATTTGATAGATCTGCTCATGCTCAACAACTTTGCCTCAAGAACCACTAATGTCAATCAAACCATTCATTAATTATTTGCGAATATGTTAAAAACCTACTTTTGCGAACTAGTCCTAGGTTTTTCGTCCGATCGGAACCAAACCAGTCTAGGACAATTCTCTGGACTCTCTAGATCAATAATTATCGAAAAAAAGTTGAACTTTTGCATTTAGATGGCTGTAATAGGGTCATTTATAAAATGGGCGTGGCAAAATACACTAAAAAGCCTATAAATCATATATAAAAACTCAGAACTTCACAAAAATTGGTGAGCATATGTGACATAACATCATTAAGAAGCGTGCCGGATTTTATGGAGATCGGACGACAGGTGGCGCTATAACTGTTAAAAAGCTTTAAAACCATATATTTCCTATGGTACATTGCCTGTATTGGCTGTAAATGGTCTTTTCCATCTATGATGTCAGTGGTTACATGCTTGCTAAATACAACTTAATAACTTTTGATGCTTTTGTGCTTAAAGGCCTTAAAGGCCTTAACAGCTTGAACCCCGATAAATGCTGCTTGCAGCTTTAATTAGGGGTTCAAGCACGAAGTGCTGAAACCCTATTGTAATTGTACTGATTTTTATTATTAGGGGTTCAAGCACGAAGTGCTGAAACCCTATTGTAATTGTCCTGATTTTTATTATTATTTTTCTTCTGCCGTAAAACGCATCGTGCAGCCCAAACCGTAAGAGCTGGAACTTTGAAACTTTGCCATATGGTAGTACAAAAATCGAGGAGAGGTTATCAAATTATGACCTCGAATGGCCCATAGGTGGCGCTATAGCGACCAAAAGCGCGAAACTGCTCATAACTCCTAGACCGTATGTCGTAGACTCAAGTGTCTTATATCATTGGAAAGCTGGATGCCTGACGAACAAAACGTATATCTCCGATTTCATTTCCGCCATGATAGATTTTCCGCCATTTTGAATTTTGTCAAAAACCTACTTTTGCGAACTAGTCCCTGGTTTTTTGCCCGATCGGAACCAAACCAGTGCAGAAATGTTCTCTGGAGTCTGAATATCAATAATTATCGAAAAAAAGTTGAAATTTCCATTCACGGTCGCTAAGGGGCGCCCAAATGTATGTTGTGGGAGGAGCCTATTTTACTAAAACGGCTATAACTCCAGAAGTAAATGAGGTATCTTCACCAAACTCGGTACAAATGTGTAAGAGGTCAATTTGAGGTCACAGTAAAAAAACCGCGGCGAATGGCCACATGGTGGCGCTATAACATGAAAAAAACATAAAACGGCCCATAACCACCTGACCGTTAGTCCGATTGACTTGAAAATTAGTATGCAGTGTCTTGGTCCAAGGTGCCATGTATGTCTATGAGGACATTGGCGTATCTCAAAAAACATGGCCGCCATCGGCCAATGAAATTTGAGCACCTATTAGACAAGGTTTACGGAGGCTGATCGGAACAAAACTCGGTAGGCATGTTCGACTCATGGCCCTAGAGGTCTGTAAGAATTTTGAAAGAAATCGGCCACTAGTTGGCGCTAACGAGTTTAAAGGCTCTGTAATCACGTGGTGTTACACTTATTGTCACAAAATGCATACCATTTGATAGATCTCCTCTTGTTGAACAACTTTGCCTCAAGAACCATTGCTGTCAATCAAACCGTTCATTAAATATTCGTAATTATGTTAAAAACCTACTTTTGCGAACTAGTCCCTGGTTTTTCGCCCGATCACAACCAAACCAGTCTAGGACAATTCTATGGACTCTCTAGGTCAATAATTATCAAAAAAAAGTTGAACTTTTGCATTTTTCTCATGGGTATATTGGGTCATAAAGAAAATGGGCGTGGCAAAATGCACTCAAAAGCCTATAAAACCTAAACGAAAACACAGAACTTCACAAAAATGTATGCGCATATTTGTCATAACATGCTAAAGAAGCCTGGAAATTTGTATGGAGATCGGACCAAAGGTGGCGCTATAACTGTTAAAACACTTTAAAACCATATATTTCCTATGGTAAATTGCCTGTATTGGCTGTGAATGGTCTTTTCCTATGAAAAATTCCATAGGAAATAATTTGATCAAAATGAAATAATTTTCATATAATAATGTTCATGACTCTTAATAAGCATGAAACATTTCAGACAGATCAGACAAAATTTGCCTCTATAACAGTCAAAAAGGTAAAAATTATATAACATGTCATTAAGCCTATAAGTGGTATTTTACTGCTTTTATTCATGCCTGGTGTAAAAATTATGACTAGTACTATTATACAAAAGTTGAGAGTACAGGACATTAGGAACTTTAGACACAGAGATATTTCTTATAAAATAAAGCAGAGAGACAATCCTTGAGAGACCAGTGCATTCTTAGTATATTAGCTCTTCTATAACAGTTTAAATTGAGTCGTGTCGATCTGTTCTGGACAAATTATATTTTTCAATCAGTTCTTTTTTTTTTTCTTTACTTGATGCACTCGATTACACCACTGGGCAATAACACACGATTCATCCAATCACTGATTGTGCTGCTGTGACTGACACCCCTGAGAGCCAACAGAAGCGGCATATTCATAAGGCCCGCCCACAGGTCGCGCAGGCGCTGCCGCTGTCAGCATAAACAGAGAATCAGATGAGAACAGATCAAATGAGACACGGAGCATTTCTCCAGAAACTCCTTGCACTAAATGATAATCATAATCTATCGAGAACTGTGATTGTGTGCACTTGTAAACTTTGGATGCTTCAGCCTGGAGTGTTGTCGTCAGAGAGAGGTGAAGTGGAAATCGGAGTAAAGATTTAGTGGATCCCAGAGCGGTAATCTTTATTGAATAGTCTTTTTTTTATTGAATATGTGATGCAATCTCGTTTTGGTGAGTGACATTTTTTTATCATATGTTATCTTATGAAAGATATGTCAATTTCAGAAATGATTTGATATGAGCTGAGTGTAGGCCGCACAGCGCGAGCTGAACTAATTAGCCGTAGGCTAAAGCTATCACGTATAACAATGATCATTGTGTCATGAGTTGAGACAATGGGTCTTATTCATGAAACACGAGCAGAACGAATTTGTGTGTAAATCGTGTGTAAAGTGGTTCTGACGTAAATTTTCGGATTCATTAAAATGTTCGTATTTTCCAAACGTTAGTTGGTACGAAAGAGATCTACACCTGCTCCCAGCCACACGTAAATAGTGCGTTTAACATCCGAACGTTTTGCTCATTAATAAGGCTGCATTTTAATTCACCTTAATCGTGTACATATTTACACAGCATTTTGAAAAAATATTAGGTAACACTTTACAATACGGGTGCACTAATCTGCATTAATTCATATTTAACTAATGCACAGATAATCATGTGTTAATGTATGACTCATGAAGAACTAAACCATTAATTAATGATTACTGCATCAGCAACTAATAAAGATTCTAAATGATTAATAGATTAAGTAATATATGAATTGTTATTAATTAAATGTGTCAATGTATTAATTAATTAATAACTTATTTTATTAACTAAAAGTGTAAATGAATGCGTTAATTACCACAGTTGGTCAAAGCAATGTACTTCAACTTCCAGTTGTCTGCTTTAATTAATCATTAACTAATGATTTGCAAATGCATCATTATGTTATGACTTTACTTGTTGAGGCACATGACTATTAACTAATTGTTAAGTAATATGCCATTTATGGGTTTTGACAGTTTGCACATGCAGTGAATGTAATGTCGGTGAACGTGTGTGAAGGATGGGTGAGTTGGGCTGCACACAAATATCAGCACACCAGAATCTGAACTCCTGAAGCTGTCACACTGTGTTTAAACTGGACGAGACCAGCTGTCTACACCTGGACATGACAGACCATCGCAAGTCCATTAGTCCTTCGTAACAGAACTAGCACAAGAGCTCTGAGTACGTCAGTAATAGAGTGTGGCATCGGTTTACTGACTGGGTTTTGTCGTGTAGTGTCGCGACGCATCCAGTGTAGTATCACTGACTATAATGGACGTTCTATTGTCTTTGTCCAGTCTAGACACAGTGTTATGAACTAGCAGCGCTCAACCGCATGTTCTCAGTGTATGTTAACCTGACATAGTCCTGTGCCATGAACAACAAAGTTCATCGGACTCAGTGAAATCTTGGTTGTACATGGTTGGAAATTGAAATCCATGGCTTAGTGTGGATGTCAAAACCAAAATGGCATATTACTTAACAATTAGTTAATAGTCATGTGCCTCAACAAGTAAAGTCATAACATAATGATGCATTTGCAAATCATTAGTTAATGATTAATTAAAGCAGACAACTGGAAGTTGAAGTACATTGCCTTGACCAATTGTGGTAATTAACGCATTGATTTAGACTTTTAGTTAATAAAATAAGTTATTAATGAATTAATACATTATGACACATTTAATTAATAACAATTCATATATTACTTTATATTAATCATTTAGAATCTTCATGATGCAGTAATCATTAATTAATGGTTTAGTTCTTCATGAGTCATACATTAACACATGATTATCTGTGCATTAGTTAAGCATGAATTAATGGTTATTAGTGCACCCGTATTGTAAAGTGTTACCAAATATTATATATAGTAATTACATACGGTTTTTCTTTTTACTTTTATTACGACAGCCAGTAATTACGAGAGCCATCTGCAAACGGAACAAAAGTCCGCAAGTTTTTTTTATTTAATTTTTTTATTCAAGCTGTTTATTCTTTTACAAGTCCGCAAGTCACAAATAATGCAGTCAAGCTTCATGTCAAACCATTTTCTTTTCACTTCTAGGACTGTTCGATTAACAGATGAAACTCCATTAACTGCATCTATGCTGCCAAGCTTCCTTTTTTTTAGGCCTGATACGCCACTATGTACGCTTGAAAACAAAATGTGGCGTTTTGAATGAACTTCTGATAATAAACTTAAATTTCTGCATCTGAGAAATTTCTCTTCTTCATTCGTTTTTGAGAAGACAAGTTGAAATCCTTCGTTTGGTGTCATAATATAATGCCCATATAGCCTATAGTTTTCAGTCGGTTTTAATGGGCGGAATTTATGGTAATTTAGAGAATGAGCGTGCACACGCGTCCCATTTACAACTGATTGGAATTCATTAACACACACACACACACACACACACACACACACACACACACACACACACATTTCACTATCACATCTGACGTTTACGAAGTATTTCTGAATCAGGAGAAGAATTTTCGGGAATGTCGCCTTTACGCGCAAATCACTCACATATTTACTCGTATATTTACAATTTCATGAATGAGACCCATTGAGTGATTAATGAGTGTCTGTGTTAAGTAACTGTCGAAAAGTTCGATTAATGTGTCATTTGAACTGCGCATGTATATGATTTGTTACTGAAATGTTGAATCAGAAATGAATTATTGTACGTTTGCCTTGTGTTTTCCAAGGCTGCGTTTTCTTGTTCTCTGTTTTTTTTCCTATGTGAACGTGATCGGCAAGTGTATCCTGTTTTGTGCCATAAATAATCCTGTGGAGGTGAATCGCCTGCCTATTGAATACAATTAAATATGCACAAATGGCTAGCTGACCAGTGCCCATGGACCGGTTTCCACTTTGAACCATAATTTGAAACCATCAACTGGTAGGATAATTACAATTTTCTTTTGTTTTTCGGACTCACAGGACTTTTAATTTGTGAAATAAATTTATTTATTTTTACATCTGAAATGGAGAGACTTCAACTGATCGAGAGAAGTCTGAACAACTCTTTAAACTGAATCATTTGATTCACGAACTCTGGTCAGCTACGTCGTTATTCATGTTGTTGAACATACTATTTTACTATACAAAGATAAGGTGGTTAATTGGAAGGAATGATGAATCACATTGTCTTTTGAGTCAAATCCGATATCGGATTACTAGTATTTCTTTCGTCAACAAAAATTATAACTAAATATTGTCGTCAACGAACCACGTGACGAAAACGAGACGCAACGTAAATGCTGGTCATGTGACAATAACTATAATTAAATGTATAATGCAATATTGTTGACGAATAAAAACGAGACTAAATGTGGTTTACAAAATAAAAACTATGTTAAAATGTCTCTTCATTTTCGTTGACCAAAACGAGATGAAATGTTATGACGCTATTTCGTCTTGTTTAGTCACATTATTATTATTATTATTATTATTTTGCAGTATTTCTGTTTCCCGTGTCTCACTTCAGGGGCTGCATCAGGGCGCACTGCGCAGACGACGTCACTTCCTCAAGCCCCACTCGCGGCATTATTTAGAAGATGCAGCTGCGGTGAGTTAGCGTAAACGACAACAAACAAAGTTAAGTCTGACGCCCGATTCACACATAGGGCCCTATTTTAACGATCTGAAACGCAAGTATCAAGCGCGAAACGCAAGTAACTTTGTGGCCGGGTCTTGGGCGCTGTTGCTATTATACCGGCGGGATAAATTACTCTTGCGCTCAACGCAAATCTAAAATGTGTTGGTCTGCAGTAGCTTCATTACTCATAGGTGTGGTTTGGGCGTAACGTGAAATAAACCAATCAGAGCGTCATCTCACATTCCCTTTAAGAGCAGACGCGCTTATTCTATAGCGGATTCCTATTATAACGGTGGATTTGCCAGACGCGTGCCAGCAGCGATTCACAGCCGAGGAGACCGACGTTCTCGTCAGGGCCGTAAAACACAGAGAAGTGACATTGGGGATGGAGAAACACACCCAAATTAACTTCGGTTAAACAGGCGTATGATAATTTGGGTAAATGTGTAAACTAGAAGTATGCTTTTATAATTATCTATCTATCTATCTATCTATCTATCTATCTATCTATCTATCTATCTATCTATCTATCTATCTATCTATCTATCGTAATGTATGATTTGCAAAAATGAAAACGGCTGCTTCTGTGTGAGAGAATCAAAGTGTATGTGCGTTGTGCACACGCTACATTGATTATGGCCAAGCATGCGCCCTTAAAATAGCATAAGAATAACATGTGCAACGCACCACTGACTTTAAACTAGATTTTTTCAGTTAGTGGCGGAATTGTTTTCTAAACGTGCAAAATAGCATGAGGGAACGTTTGCGCCGGAACACGCCGCCTCTTTGCGCTGAATCGCCCCCAGGAGCGCAAGTGTATTTCTTAGTTAACCGACGTGCGTCTGTGGAGGGAAAAGTCCGCTGTGCGCGGGTGCAAAATAGGAATGATACATGCGGCGGTGTACAAAGTCAATTGCGCTGGGTGCAAGATAGGGCCCATACTCCGTGTGCAGTGCATATGCGGTGCAGGAGCAGCACTCGCTATAGTGCTTTCACATATGCTGCGTTTGCAGTGCGTAACTGATCCACGGCTGAACCACAAACACACACTCACTATTTTTATTTCAAATCCAGAAGTTATCAAATACTTTTATTTAAAAAAAGTTTTGTCAGCATTACGATTCTCTTTGTACACACATACTCTTTAATGGTCGTAATTCACTTTTAAGCACAATTTAAACAATGTATTCAATGCACTACTTCTATCTAGATTTATTAGCAAGTGGTAAAATATTTAGCCATATAGTTATATTAAAATGACAAATATTTTAAATTAAAACTTAAAATTGACAAAAACAACCGACTCTCATGCCTTTTCTTTTGCATTTAAATTAATACAGTAAATCTTGGATGTCAGAAAGAACTTGTTTTTCAACCTGCACGAATGAGACGAGTGTTATTTTTCTGTTCACTATTTTCGCTATTTTTCCATAGTGATACACTATATTGACTGGGTTAAATAGAATTGCATTTCTAAAAAGAGACTAAAATACAATTTTCATTGACTAAAACTAGACTAAGGGCGCTTTCACACTTGGTTCGATTGCCTGTTCCTAACCCGAGTTCGATTGCTCCCCCCCTGCCCCCGATGGACTTGTGTTCACATATTATTTGTATCCGAACCGCAGTATGCTTGTGTCATCAAGTTGCAGCTGGTGCGTAATCGTGTTGCTTGGTAACCGCTATGAATGAAAAGGCGTCAAAATGGATAGAATTGCTCGCTTCACATTTGTTCTTTTTTTTTTTTTAACCTTTGGTTTTGTTTTCAAAGAAAAGATCCAGAAAGAGAAACACATGTGTTTGTCTGCCGCAAAAGTACTAAAATCGTTCCAAAGACAGCGGGCTGTCCGCCGAAGACAATTTTTGCGGAGGCAGCCAGAAATCATCTCTCTGCTTGCAGTGCGTCAATCCCGCTTTTCATCAAGTTAAGTGTATACATGACGAGAATAATTCCTGTTAGTGATCCAGAGCGCGATCCATTTAGACGCCGACAAACTTTATTGCTGCGGATAAAACAATAAACCTCCGCAGAAGCATTCCAGAGGTACTCCGCGAGGAACAAAACATGTTCCAAACATAAAACAGGCTATAACCACCTGACCGTTAGTCCAATTGACTTGAAAATTGGTATGCAGTGTCTTGGTCCAAGGTGCCATGTATGTCTATGAGGACGTTGGCGTATCTCGAAAAACATGGCCGCCATCGACCAATGAAATTTGAGCACCTATTAGACAAGGTTTACGGAGGCCAATCGGAACGAAACTCGATGGGCATGTTCGACTCATGGCCCTAGAGGTCTGTAAGAGTTTTGAAAGAAATCGGCCACTAGTTGGCGCTAATGAGTTTTATGGCTCTGTAATCACGTGGTGTAAAACTTAACAACTTTTGATGCTTTTGTGCTTAAAGTCCTTAAAGGCCTTAACTGCTTGAACCCCGATAAATGCTGCTTGCAGCTTTAATTATTATTATTATTCCGCCGTAAAACGCATCGTGCAGCCCAAACCGTAAGTGCTAGAGACTTGAAACTTTGCCAGATGGTAGTACAAAAATCGAGGAGAGGTTATCAAAATATGAGCCAGATTGGCCAATAGGTGGCGCTACAGCGCAAAAAACAAAAAAAACGCATATTTTTGCTTAAATCTCATTAACCGTTTGTCACAGACTCAAGTGTCTTATATCATTGGAATCCTTGGGTCAAGCCGAACAAAAATGGCCTCAAGGATTTCATTTCCGGTATGCAAATTTTTCCGCCATATTGGATTTTGTCCAAAACCTACTTTTGCGAACTAGTCCCTGGTTTTTTGCCCGATCGGAACCAAACCAGTGCAGAAATGTTCACAGGGGTCTGAATATCAATAATTATCGAAAAAAAGTTGAAATTTCGATCCACGGTTGCTAAGGGGTGTCAAAACGTTCGCAGGAGGCGGAGCCTATTTTACTAAAATGGCTATAACTCGTGAACAAAATGAGATATTTTCACCAAACTCGGTACATATGTGTAAGAGGTCAATCTGAGGTAACATTAAAAAAATCGCGGTGATTGGCCACAAGGTGGCGCTATAATATGAAAAAAACATAAAACAGGCTATAACCACCTGACCGTTAGTCAGATTGACTTGAAAATTGGTATGCAGTGTCTTGGTCCAAGGTGCCATGTATGTCTATGAGGACATTGGTGTATCTCAAAAAACATGGCCGCCATCGGCCAATGAAGTTTGAGCAACTATTAGACAAGGTTAACGGAGGCCGATCGGAACGAAACTCGATGGGCATGTTCGACTCATGGCCCTAGAGGTCTGTAAGAATTTTGAAAGAAATCGGCCACTAGTTGGCGCTAACGAGTTCTATGGCTCTGTAATCACGTGGTGTTACACTTATTGTCACAAAATGCATATCATTTGATAGATCTGCTTATGCTCAACAACTTTGCCTCAAAAACCACTAATGTCAATCAAACCATTAATTAATTATTTGCGAATATGTAAAAAACCTACTTTTGCGAACTAGTCCTAGGTTTTTTGCCCGATCGGAACCAGACCAGTCTAGGACAATTCTCTGGACTCTCTAGATCAATAATTATCAAAAAAAAGTTGAACTTTTGCATTTGCCTGGCTGTAATAGGGTCATTTATAAAATGGGCGTGGCAAAATGCATTAAAAAGCCTATAAATCCTAAATGAAAACTCAGAACTTCACAAAAATTGGTGAGCATATGTGACATAACATCATTAACAAGCATGCCCAATTTTATGGAGATCGGACCATAGGTGGCGCTATAACTGTCAAAAACCTTTATAACCATATATTTCCTATGGTAAATTGCCTGTATTGGCTGTAAATGGTCTTTTCCATCTATGATCATATAATTTTCATATAATAATGTTCAAAATGTGTGCAGTACAATTCTCTGGACTCTCTAGATCAGTAATTATCAGAAAAAGTTGAACTACTTCATTTGGATGGCTATAAAAGGGTCACTTCAAAATGTGGCCTTGACCAAGTGTCCCCGAAAGCTTATATCTTTTAAGATGCTCAGATCTTCTAAAAAACAAGTCAGAACATGTGAAATATCACTCTGAACAAGCATGAAACATTTCAGACAGATCGGACAAAATTTGACTCTATAACAGTTTAAAAAGGTGAAAATAATATGAATACAATGGCATATTAAGCCAATAAGTGGTATTTTACTGCCCCCTGCTGTTTAAAATAGTTATTTTGTCATATTGTTTCTATAATTCATATTTAGACTTTATAAAATCATTATTTGAACATTTACAATTACATTTAGTCAAAATCCATCTGTTAAAGTATTAGTGTGTGTGTGTGTGTGTGTGTAAGCATGCATTATAGAGTTAACATGGAAAGACTGGTTTGCTTTAGTGCAGAAAACTAGTGAAAATCATGAAGATTAAACTGAAACTGAGCCAATAATGGTCTTCTAGTGCCCTCTGCTGGCCATTCTACTTATTAATGAAGTCTTTTGACATGTGCTTTTGAATTCATAATTAGACATTGTAAATCATAGTAAATAATACTAGAATGTGGTGTATCAAGGTAAATCATGCTAGAACATGGTAAATCATGGTAAACTATGCTAGAACAGGGTAAATCATGGTAAACCATGGTAAATCATGATAAACTTTGGTAAATAATGCTAGAATGTGGCATATCATGGTAAACCATGCTAGAACATGGTAAATCAAGGTAAACTAAGATAAATTCATGGTAAACTATGCCAGAACAGGGTAAATCATGGTAAACCATGGTAAATCATGATAAACTATGGTAAATCATGCTAGAATGTGGAAAATCATGGTAAATCATGCTAGAACATGGTAAATCAAGGTAAACTAAGATGAATTCATGGTAAAATATGCTAGAACAGGGTAAATCATGGTAAACCATGGTAAATCATGATAAACTATGGTAAATCATGCTAGAATGTGGTATATCATGATAAATCATGCTAGAACATGGTAAATCAAGGTAAACTAAGATGAATTCATGGTAAACTATGCTAGAACAGGGTAAATCATGGTAAACCATGGTAAATCATGATAAACTATGGTAAATCATGCTAGAATGTGGTATATCATGGTAAATCATGCTAAAACATGGTAAATCAAAGTAAATTAAGATAAAATCATGGTAAAACTATGCTAGAACATGGTAAATAATGGTAAACCATGGTAAATCATGATAAACTATGGTCAATCATGCTAGAATGTGGTATATCATGGTAAATCATGCTAGAACATGGTCTTTTCCATCTATTATGTCAGTGGTTACATGCTTGCTAAATAAAACTTTATAACTTTTGATGCTTAAAAACCTTAAAGACCTTAATAGCTTGAACCCCGATAAATGCTGCTTGCAGCTTTAATTAGGGGTTCAAGCACGAAGTGCTGAAACCCTATTGTAATTGTAAGGATTTTTATTATTAGGGGTTCAAGCATGAAATGCTGAAACCCTATTGTAATTGTACTGATTTTTATTATTATTATTATTATTATTATTTTCCCCTAAAACGCATCGTGCAGACCAAACCGTAAGAGCTGGAACCTTGAAACTTGGCCAAATGGTAGTCCTCAATTTGGGGAGAACCTATCAAAGTATGACCCCAATTGGCCCATAGGTGGCGCTATAGCAACCAAAAGCGCGAAACTGCTCATAACTCCTAGACCGTATGTCGTAGACTCAAGTGTCTTATATCTTTGGAAAGCTGGTCTCATGAAGGTCAAAACGTATATCTCCGATTTCATTTCCGGTATGCAAATTTTCCGCCATTTTGAATTATGTCAAAAACCTACTTTTGCGAACTAGTCCCTGTTTTTTTCTCCGATCGGAACCAAACCAGTACAGAAATGTTCTCTGGAGTCTGCTTATCAATAATTATCGAAAAAAAGTCGAAATTCCGATTCCTGGTCGCTAGGGGGTGATAAATTAGTGTTGTGGGAGGAGCCTATTTTACTAAAATGGCTATAACTCGAGATGTAAATGAGATATCTTCACCAAACTTGGTACACATGTGTATGAGTTCAATCTGAGATCACAGTAAAAAAATCGTGACAATTGAACACTAGGTGGCGCTATAACATGAAAAAAACATGAAAAGGGCTATAACCACCTGACCGTTAGTCCGATTGACTTGAAAATTGGTATGCAGTGTCTTGGTCCAAGGTGCCATGTATGTCTATGAGGACATTGGCGTATCTCAAAAAACATGGCCGCCATCGACCAATGAAATTTGAGCACCTATTAGACAAGGTTAACGGTGGCCAATCGGAATGAAACTCGATGGGCATGTTCGACTCATGGCCCTAGAGGTCTGTAAGAGTTTTGAAAGAAATCGGCCACTAGTTGGCGCTAACGAGTTTTATGGCTCTGTAATCACGTCGTGTAAAACTTAACAACTTTTGATGCTTTTGTGCTTAAATGCATTAAAGGCCTTAACTGCTTGAACCCCGATAAATGCTGCTTGCAGCTTTAATTATTATTATTATTCTTCTCCGCTAAAACGCATCGTGCAGCCCAAACCGTAAGAGCTAGAGACTTGAAACTTGGCCACAAGGTAGTACAAAAATCGAGGAGAGGTTATCAAAGTATGAGCCCGATTGGCCAATAGGTGGCGCTATAGCGCAAAAAACAAAAAAAAATCACTATTTTGCTCATATCTCAATAACCATTTGTCTCAGCTTCAAGTGTCATACATCATTGGAATCCTTGGCTCAAGCCGAACAAGAAATATAGGAGGTATTTTATTTCCGGTATGCAAATTTTTCCGCCATTTTGGATTTTGTCCAAAACCTACTTTTGCGAACTAGTCCCTGGTTTTTCGCCCGATCGGAACCAAACCAGTGCAGAAATGTTCACAGTAGTCTGAAGATCAATAATTATCGAAAAAAAGTTGAAATTTCGATTCACGGTCGCTAAGGGGTGCCAAAACGTTTGAAGAAGGCGGAGCCTATTTTACTAAAATGGCTATAACTCCAGAAGTAAATGAGGTATCTTCACCAAACTCGGTACACATGTGTAAGAGGTCAATCTGAGGTCACAGTAAAAAAATCGCGGCGATTGGCCACATGGTGGCGCTATAACATGAAAAAAACATAAAATGGGCTATAACCACCTGACCGTTAGTCCGATTGACTTGAAAATTGGTATGCAGTGTCTTGGTCCAAGGTGCCATGTATATCTATGAGGACATTAGTGTATCTCAAAAAACATGGCCGCCATCAGCCAATGAAGTTTGAGCACCTATTAGACAAGGTTAACGGAGGCCGATCGGAACGAAACTCGATGGGCATGTTCGACTCATGGCCCTAAAGGTCTGTAAGAATTTTGAAAGAAATCGGCCACTAGTTGGCGCTAACGAGTTTTATGGCTCTGTAATCACGTGGTGTTACACTTATCGTCACAAAATGCATATCATTTGATAGAGCTGCTCATCCTGAACAACTTTGCCTCTAGAACCATTCCTGTCAATCAAACCGTTCATTAAATATTCATGAATATGTTAAAAACCTACTTTTGCGAACTAGTCCCTGGTTTTTCGCCCGATCGGAACCAGACCAATCTAGGACAATTCTCTGGACTCTCTAGATTAATAATTATCGAAAAAAAGTTGAACTTTTGCATTTGGGTGGCTGTAATAGGGTATTTTATAAAAGGGGCGTGGCAAAATACACTAAAATGCCTATAAATCATAAATGAAAACTCAGAACTTCACAAAAATTGGTGAGAATATGTGACATAACATCATTAACAAGCATGCCAAATTTTATGGAGATCGGACCAAAGGTGGCGCTATAACTGTTAAAAAGCTTTAAAACCATATATTTCCCATGGTAAACTGCCTGTATTGGCTGTAAATGGTCTTTTCCGTCTATTATGTCAGTTGTTAAATGCTTGCTAAATAAAACTTAATGTCTTTTGATGCTTGTGTGCTTAAAGGCCTTAAAGGCCTTAACTGCTTGAACCCCGATAAATGCTGCTTGCAGCTTTAATTAGGGGTTCAAGCACGAAGTGCTGAAACCCTATTGTAATTGTAAGGATTTTTATTATTAGGGGTTCAAGCACGAAGTGCTGAAACCCTATTGTAATTGTGCTGATTTTTATTATTATTATTATTATTCTTCCCTAAAACGCATCGTGCAGCCCAAACCGTAAGGCCTAGAGACCTGAAACTCGGTCAGATGGTAGTAGTCTTGCTCGCTACTCAGATACCCGGACTCGTCCCAATCGGCCAGATGGTGGCGCTACAGTGCAAAAAACAAAAAAATTGCATATTTTTGCTTAAATCTCATCAACCCTTTGTCACAGACTCAAGTATCTTATATCATTAGAATCCTTGGCTCAAGCCGAACAAAAATGGCCTCAAGGATTTCATTTCCGGTATGCAAATTTTTCCGCCATATTGGATTTTGTCCAAAACCTACTTTTGCGAACTAGTCCCTGGATTTTTGCCCAATCGGAACCAAACCAGTGCAGAAATGTTCACAGGCGTCTGAATTTCAATAATTATCGAAAAAAAGTTGAAATTTCGATTCACAGTTGCTAAGGGGCGCTGAAATGTTTGAAGGAGGCGGAGCCTATTTGACTAAAATGGCTATAACTCCAGAAGTAAATGAGGTATCTTCACCAAACTCGGTACACATGTGTAAGAGGTCAATCTGAGGTCACAGTAAAAAAATCGCGGCGATTGGCCACATGGTGGCGCTATAACATGAAAAAAACATAAAACAGGCTATAACCACCTGACTGTTAGTCCGATTGACTTGAAAATTGGTATGCAGTGTCTTGGTCCAAGGTGTCATGTATGTCTATGAGGGCATTGGCGTATCTCGAAAAACATGGCCGCCATTGGCCAATGAAGTTTGAGCACCTATTAGACAAGGTTAACGGAGGCCGATCGGAACAAAACTCGATGGGCATGTTCAACTCATGGCCCTAGAGGTCTGTAAGAATTTTGAAAGAAATCGGCCACTAGTTGGCGCTAACAAGTTTTATGGCTCTGTAATCACGTGGTGTTACACTTATCGTCACAAAATGCATATCATTTGATAGATCTGCTCATGCTCAACAACTTTGCCTCAAGAACCACTAATGTCAATCAAACCGTTCATTAAATATTTGCAAACATGTTAAAAACCTACTTTTGCGAACTAGTCCCTGGTTTTTCGCCCGATCAGAACCAGACCAGTCTAGGGCAATTCTCTGGACTCTCTAGATCAATAATTATCGAAAAAAAGTTGAACTTTTGCATTTGGATGGTTGTAATAGGGTCATTTAGAAAATGGGCGTGGCAAAATACACTAAAAAGCCTATAAATCCTAAATGAAAACTCAGAACTTCACAAAAATTGATGAGCATATGTGACATAACATGCTAAAGAAGCATGGCAATTTTTATGGAGATCAGACCATAGGTGGCACTATAACTGTTAAAAAGCTTTAAAATCATATATTTCCTATGGTAAACTGCCTGTATTGCTGTAAATGGTCTTTTCCATACGATCATATAATTTTCATATCATAATGTTAAAAACTAGTGCAATACAATTCTCTGGACTCACTAGATCAATAATTGTCAGAAAAAGTTGAATTACTTCATTTGGATAGCTATAATAGGGTCACTTCAATATGTAGCCTTAAAATGAATACCATATTAAGCCAATAAGTGGTATTTTACTGCCCCCTGCTGTCATTTCATCATACTACTCCCTAATATTGTTATATAATTCATATTTAGACTTTATAAAATCATTATTTTAACATTTAACATGAAAACGAAAGTAAAACGGCATTTAGGCCACGCCCCCCAGTACAAATTCACTCATAACTCGAAAACGGAAAGTCGTTGCGCGCTCAAATTTTGATGGTAAGGTCCTCTCCACGCTCTTGATCGAAACGTGTCATCGCGGGCCTCGGGAGCGCGCCCCCCGGCGATTGGTAGACCGCGGGAACCCCGACTTTGAACGGCCGTAGCTCCCGACCCAGACCACCCTGAACCTTGTGTGAGAGCTCGTTGGAAAGGGCCCGTCCTTGGCTAGCTTCGATTCAAATGTGGTGTAATTTGCCCTGGGCATTCCAGAGATAAAAGCCTCAAAAGACATGCCTTTGAACAGTCATAACTCCCGAACCCAATCGCCCAAAAACACCGCGATGGTCTCATTGAACAGGGCTCCTCAAGCACTATCTATGCTCTGAGGTTCAGAATTTTTCGCCTTCTGGTTCCCGAGATATAAGTGAAAAACCAAATTCCCATTCATTCATTCAAACATGTCAACTGTAAGATGGAGGCTGTAATTCCACTGTTGTCAACTAGAGGGAGCAGCAGTATTACACATAGTATTAATCTTTTTATCAGCTTTCAGCTTTGGCCAACAAACAAATGGTTAAAGCTATTTTTTTTTTTTTATTATTGGACTGATAATATAGATCACAATGAAATATATGAAATGGTTAGACCATTAAAATATTTTTTTCACAATAACACATCCTAAAGACATTGAAAACATATTTGTGTGTGTGTGTGTGTGTGTGTGTGTGTGTGTGTGTGTGTGTGTGTGTGTGTGTGTGTGTGTAAGCATGCATTATTGAGTTAACATGGAAAACACTTATATTACAATAACTATTATAACACAATCATATTTTGTCAGTGTTTATCACTTCATTTGCACTGACACTTCACATAATTGCTAGTAATGTGGTAAATCACGCTAGAAACATGGTAAATCATAGTAAGTAATTGATGGTCTCATTCAACAGGGCTCCTCAAGCACTCTCTATGCTCTGAGTTTCAGAATTTTTCGCCTTCTGGTTCCCGAGATATAAGTGAAAAACCAAATTCCCATTCATTAATTCATTCAAACACTTCAACTGTAAGATGGAAGCTGTAATACCACTGTCCACTAGAGGGAGCAACAGGATTACGCATGACCTTTTCATTAGTTTTCAGTATTGGGAAACAAACAAATGCTTTAAAAAGCAATCTTTTTTTCTTTTTTTTTTCTTTTCTTTTTTATATTATTAGATCAAAAAGGAATTCTAATAGACCAATAAATATATTTTCTCAATAACATATTCCAAAACATTAAAAACATATGTGCATTTGTGTATGTTTATTTCTGTGTGTGTGTGTGTGTGTGTGTGTGTGTGTGCGTGTGCGTGTGCGTGTGCGTGTGCGTGTGCGTGTGCGTGTGCGTGTGCGTGTGTGCGTGTGTGCGTGTGTGTGTGTGTGTGTGTGTGCGTGTGTGTGTGTGTGTAAGCATGCATTATTGAGTTAACATGGAAAAACTGGTTTGCTTTAGTCCAGAAAACTGGTGAAAATCATGAAGTTTAAAGTGAAAGTGAGCCAATAAGTGGTCTTCTTCTGCCCTCTGCTGGCCATTCTACTTATTAATGAAGTCTTTTCACATGTGCTCACATTCATATTTAGACTCTAAAAATCACTTATATAACAATAACTATTATAACACAATCAGATTTTGTCAGTGTTTATCACTTCATTTGCACTGACACTTCACATAATTGCTAGAAACATGGTAAATCATAGTGAATAATACTATAATGTGGTGTATCAAGGTAAACCATGCTAGAATCCTGGCAAATCATTCTAGAACGTGGTAAATCATGGTAAACTATGCTAAAACAGGGTAAATCATGGTAAACCATGATAAACTATGGTAAATCATGTTAGAATGTGGTATATCATGGTAAATCATGCTAGAACAGGGTAAATCATGGTAAACTATGATAAATCATGATAAACTATGGTAAACCATGCTAGAATCACAGTAAACAATGGTAAATCATACTAGAATGTAGTATATCATGGTAAATCATGCTAGAATATGGTAAATCAAGGTAAACTAAGATAAAATCATGGTAAACTATGTAAATCATGCTAGAATCATAGTAAATAATACTAGAATGTGGTAAATTATTGTGGGAGGAGCCTATTTTACTAAAATGTCTATAACTCAAGAAGTAAATGAGATATCTTCACCAAACTCAGTACACATGTGTATGGGTTCAATTTGAGGTCACAGTAAACAATTTTATGGAGATCGGTCCATAGATGGCACTATAACTGCTATAAAAAGCTTTAAAACCATATATTTCCTATGGTACATTGCCTGTATTGGCTGTAAATGGTCTTTTCCATCTATTATGTCAGTGGTTACATGCTTGCTAAATAAAACTTAATAACTTTTGATGCTTTTGTGCTTAAAGGCCTTAACTGCTTGAACCCCGATAAATGCTGCTTGCAGCTTTAATTATTATTATTATTCTTCTCCGCTAAAACGCATCGTGCAGCCCAAACCGTAAGAGCTAGAGACTTGAAACTTGGCCACAAGGTAGTACAAAAATCGAGGAGAGGTTATCAAAGTATGAGCCCGATTGGCCAATAGGTGGCGCTATAGCGCAAAAAACAAAAAAAAATCACTATTTTGCTCATATCTCAATAACCATTTGTCTCAGCTTCAAGTGTCATACATCATTGGAATCCTTGGCTCAAGCCGAACAAGAAATATAGGAGGTATTTTATTTCCGGTATGCAAATTTTTCCGCCATTTTGGATTTTGTCCAAAACCTACTTTTGCGAACTAGTCCCTGGTTTTTCGCCCGATCGGAACCAAACCAGTGCAGAAATGTTCACAGTAGTCTGAATATCAATAATTATCGAAAAAAAGTTGAAATTTCGATTCACGGTCGCTAAGGGGTGCCAAAACGTTTGAAGAAGGAGGAGCCTATTTTACTAAAATGGCTATAACTCCAGAAGTAAATGAGGTATCTTCACCAAACTCGGTACACATGTGTAAGAGGTCAATCTGAGGTCACAGTAAAAAAATCGCGGCGATTGGCCACATGGTGGCGCTATAACATGAAAAAAACATAAAATGGGCTATAACCACCTGACCGTTAGTCCGATTGACTTGAAAATTGGTATGCAGTGTCTTGGTCCAAGGTGCCATGTATATCTATGAGGACATTAGTGTATCTCAAAAAACATGGCCGCCATCAGCCAATGAAGTTTGAGCACCTATTAGACAAGGTTAACGGAGGCCGATCGGAACGAAACTCGATGGGCATGTTCGACTCATGGCCCTAAAGGTCTGTAAGAATTTTGAAAGAAATCGGCCACTAGTTGGCGCTAACGAGTTTTATGGCTCTGTAATCACGTGGTGTTACACTTATCGTCACAAAATGCATACCATTTGATAGATCTCCTCTTGTTGAACAACTTTGCCTCAAGAACCATTGCTGTCAATTAAACCGTTCATTAAATATTCGTAATTATGTTAAAAACCTACTTTTGCGAACTAGTCCTAGGTTTTTCGCCCGATCAGAACCAAACGAGTCTAGGACAATTCTATGGACTCTCTAGATCAATAATTATTAAAAAAAGTTGAACTTTTGCATTTTTCGCATGGGTATATTGGGTCATAAAGAAAATGGGCGTGGCAAAATGCACTCAAAAGCCTATGAATCCTAAACGAAAACTCAGAACTTCACGAAAATTGGTGAGCATGTGTACCATAACATCATTAACAAGCATGCAAAATTTCATGGAGATCGGACTATAGGTGGCGCTATAACTGTTAAAAAGCTTTAAAAAACACATATTTCCTATGGTAAATTGCCTGTATTGGCTGTAAATGGACTTTTCCATCTATTATTTCAGTGGTTAAAAGCTTTCTAAATAAATCTTAATGTCTTAAATGCTTATGTGCTTAAAGGCCTTAAATGCTTGAACCCCGATAAATGCTGCTTGCAGCTTTAATTATTATTATTTTTCTTCTGCCGTAAAACGCATCGTGCAGCCTAAACCGTAAGTGCTGGAAATTTGAAACTTTGCCAAATGGTAGTACAAAAATCGAGGAGAGGTTCAGAGAGTATGACCCCGATTGGCCCATAGGTGGCGCTATAGCAACCAAAAGCGCGAAACTGCTCATAACTCCTAGACCATATGTCGTAGACTCAAGTGTCTTATATCATTGGAAAGCTGGAACACTGAAGAACAAAACGTATATCTCCGATTTCATTTCCGGTATGCAAATTTTTCCGCCATTTTTAATTTTGTCAAAAACCTACTTTTGCGAACTAGTCCTAGGTTTTTCGTTCGATCGGAACCAAACCAGTGCAGAAATGTTCTCTGGAGTCTGAATATCAATAATTATCGAAAAAAAGTTGAAATTTCGATTCTGGGTCGCTAGGGGGCGCAAAATTATTGTTGTGGGAGGAGCCTATTTTACTAAATGGGCTACAACTCAAGATGTAAATGAGGTATCTTCACCAAACTCGGTCCACATGTGTAGGAGTTCAATCTTGGGTCACAGTAAAAAAATCGCGACGATTGAACACTAGGTGGCGCTATAACATGAAAAAAACATGAAAAAGGCTATGACGACCTGACCGTTAGTCCGATTGACTTGAAAATTGGTATGCAGTGTCTTGGTCCAAGGTGCCATGTATGTCTATGAGGACATTGGCGTATCTCAAAAAACATGGCCGCCATCGGCCAATGAAATTTGAGCACCTATTAGACAAGGTTTACGGAGGCTGATCGGAACAAAACTCGGTAGGCATGTTCGACTCATGGCCCTAGAGGTCTGTAAGAATTTTGAAAGAAATCGGCCACTAGTTGGCGCTAACGAGTTTAATGGCTCTGTAATCACGTGGTGTTACACTTATTGTCACAAAATGCATACCATTTGATAGATCTCCTCTTGTTGAACAACTTTGCCTCAAGAACCATTGCTGTCAATCAAACCGTTCATTAAATATTCGTAATTATGTTAAAAACCTACTTTTGCGAACTAGTCCCTGGTTTTTCGCCCGATCAGAACCAAACCAGTCTAGGACAATTCTATGGACTCTCTAGGTCAATAATTATCAAAAAAAAGTTGAACTTTTGCATTTTTCTCATGGGTATATTGGGTCATAAAGAAAATGGGCGTGGCAAAATGCACTCAAAAGCCTATAAAACCTAAACGAAAACACAGAACTTCACAAAAATGTATGCGCATATTTGTCATAACATGCTAAAGAAGCCTGGAAATTTGTATGGAGATCGGACCAAAGGTGGCGCTATAACTGTTAAAACACTTTAAAACCATATATTTCCTATGGTAAATTGCCTGTATTGGCTGTGAATGGTCTTTTCCTATGAAAAATTCCATAGGAAATAATTTGATCAAAATGAAATAATTTTCATATAATAATGTTCATGACTCTTAATAAGCATGAAACATTTCAGACAGATCAGACAAAATTTGCCTCTATAACAGTCAAAAAGGTAAAAATTATATAACATGTCATTAAGCCAATAAGTGGTATTTTACTGCTTTTATTCATGCCTGGTGTAAAAATTATGACTAGTACTATTATACAAAAGTTGAGAGTACAGGACATTAGGAACTTTAGACACAGAGATATTTCTTATAAAATAAAGCAGAGAGACAATCCTTGAGAGACCAGTGCATTCTTAGTATATTAGCTCTTCTATAACAGTTTAAATTGAGTCGTGTCGATCTGTTCTGGACAAATTATATTTTTCAATCAGTTCTTTTTTTTTTTCTTTACTTGATGCACTCGATTACACCACTGGGCAATTACACACGATTCATCCAATCACTGATTGTGCTGCTGTGACTGACACCCCTGAGAGCCAACAGAAGCGGCATATTCATAAGGCCCGCCCACAGGTCGCGCAGGCGCTGCCGCTGTCAGCATAAACAGAGAATCAGATGAGAACAGATCAAATGAGACACGGAGCATTTCTCCAGAAACTCCTTGCACTAAATGATAATCATAATCTATCGAGAACTGTGATTGTGTGCACTTGTAAACTTTGGATGCTTCAGCCTGGAGTGTTGTCGTCAGAGAGAGGTGAAGTGGAAATCGGAGTAAAGATTTAGTGGATCCCAGAGCGGTAATCTTTATTGAATAGTCTTTTTTTTATTGAATATGTGATGCAATCTCGTTTTGGTGAGTGACATTTTTTTAATCATATGTTGTCTTATGAAAGATATGTCAATTTCAGAAATGATTTGATATGAGCTGAGTGTAGGCCGCACAGCACGAGCTGAACTAATTAGCCGTAGGCTAAAGCTATCACGTATAACAATGATCATTGTGTCATGAGTTGAGACAATGGGTCTTATTCATGAAACACGAGCAGAACGAATTTTTGTGTAAATCGTGTGTAAAGTGGTTCTGACGTAAATTTTCGGATTCATTAAAATGTTCGTATTTTCCAAACGTTAGTTGGTACGAAAGAGATCTACACCTGCTCCAGCCACGCGTAAATAGTGCGTTTAACATCCGAACGTTTTGCTCATTAATAAGGCTGCATTTTAATTCACCTTAATCGTGTACATATTTACACAGCATTTTGAAAAAATATTAGGTAACACTTTACAATACAGGTGCACTAATCTGCATTAATTCATATTTAACTAATGCACAGATAATCATGTGTTAATGTATGACTCATGAAGAACTAAACCATTAATTAATGATTACTGCATCAGCAACTAATAAAGATTCTAAATGATTAATAGATTAAGTAATATATGAATTGTTATTAATTAAATGTGTCAATGTATTAATTAATTAATTAATAACTTATTTTATTAACTAAAAGTGTAAATGAATGCGTTAATTACCACAGTTGGTCAAAGCAATGTACTTCAACTTCCAGTTGTCTGCTTTAATTAATCATTAACTAATGATTTGCAAATGCATCATTATGTTATGACTTTACTTGTTGAGGCACATGACTATTAACTAATTGTTAAGTAATATGCCATTTATGGGTTTTGACAGTTTGCACATGCAGTGAATGTAATGTCGGTGAACGTGTTTGAAGGATTGGGTAAGTTGGGCTGCACACAAATATCAGCACACCAGAATCTGAACTCCTGAAGCTGTTATACTGTGTTTACACTGGACGAGACCAGCTGTCTACACTAGACATGACAGACCATCGCAAGTCCATTTGTCCTTCAAAACAGAACTAGCACAAGAGCTCAGAGTACGTCAGTAATAGAGTGTGGCATCGGTTTACTGACGGGGTTTTGTCGTGTAGTGTCGCGCCGCATCCAGTGTAGTATCACTGACTATAATGGACGTTCTATTGTCTTTGTCCAGTCTAGACACAGTGTTATGAACTAGCAGCGCTCAACCGCATGTTCTCAGTGTATGTTAACCTGACATAGTCCTGTGCCATGAACAACAAAGTTCATCGGACTCAGTGAAATCCTGGTTGTACATGGTTGGAAATTGAAATCCATGGCTTAGTGTGGATGTCAAAACCAAAATGGCATATTACTTAACAATTAGTTAATAGTCATGTGCCTCAACAAGTAAAGTCATAACATAATGATGCATTTGCAAATCATTAGTTAATGATTAATTAAAGCAGACAACTGGAAGTTGAAGTACATTGCCTTGACCAATTGTGGTAATTAACGCATTGATTTAGACTTTTAGTTAATAAAATAAGTTATTAATGAATTAATACATTATGACACATTTAATTAATAACAATTCATATATTACTTTATATTAATCATTTAGAATCTTCATGATGCAGTAATCATTAATTAATGGTTTAGTTCTTCATGAGTCATACATTAACACATGATTATCTGTGCATTAGTTAAGCATGAATTAATGGTTATTAGTGCACCTGTATTGTAAAGTGTTACCAAATATTATATATAGTAATTACATACGGTTTTTCTTTTTACTTTTATTACGACAGCCAGTAATTACGAGAGCCATCTGCAAACGGAACAAAAGTCCGCAAGTTTTTTTTATTTAATTTTTTTATTCAAGCTGTTTATTCTTTTACAAGTCCGCAAGTCACAAATAATGCAGTCAAGCTTCATGTCAAACCATTTTCTTTTCACTTCTAGGACTGTTCGATTAACAGATGAAACTCCATTAACTGCATCTATGCTGCCAAGCTTCCTTTTTTTTAGGCCTGATACGCCACTATGTACGCTTGAAAACAAAATGTGGCGTTTTGAATGAACTTCTGATAATAAACTTCAATTTCTGCATCTGAGAAATTTCTCTTCTTCATTCGTTTTTGAGAAGACAAGTTGAAATCCTTCGTTTGGTGTCATAATATGATGCCCATATAGCCTATAGTTTTCAGTCGGTTTTAATGGGCGGGATTTATGGTAATTTAGAGAATGAGCGTGCACACGCGTCCCATTTACAACTGATTGGAATTCAATCACACACACACACACACACACACACACACACACACACACACACACATTTCACTATCACATCTGACGTTTACGAAGTATTTCTGAATCAGGAGAAGAATTTTCGGGAATGTCGCCTTTACGCGCAAATCACTCACATATTTACTCGTATATTTACGATTTCATGAATGAGACCCATTGAGTGATTAATGAGTGTCTGTGTTAAGTAACTGTCGAAAAGTTCGATTAATGTGTCATTTGAACTGCGCATGTATATGATTTGTTACTGAAATGTTGAATCAGAAATGAATTATTGTACGTTTGCCTTGTGTTTTCCAAGGCTGCGTTTTCTTGTTCTCTGTTTTTTTTCCTATGTGAACGTGATCGGCAAGTGTATCCTGTTTTGTGCCGCCAAATAATCCTGTGAAGGTGAATCGCCTGCCTATTGAATACAATTAAATATGCACAAATGGCTAGCTGACCAGTGCCCATGGACCGGTTTCCACTTTGAACCATAATTTGAAACCATCAACTGGTAGGATAATTACAATTTTCTTTTGTTTTTCGGACTCACAGGACTTTTAATTTGTGAAATAAATTTATTTATTTTTACATCTGAAATGGAGAGACTTCAACTGATCGAGAGAAGTCTGAACAACTCTTTAAACTGAATCATTTGATTCACGAACTCTGGTCAGCTACGTCGTTATTCATGTTGTTGAACATACTATTTTACTATACAAAGATAAGGTGGTTAATTGGAAGGAATGATGAATCACATTGTCTTTTGAGTCAAATCCGATATCGGATTACTAGTATTTCTTTCGTCAACAAAAATTATAACTAAATATTGTCGTCAACGAACCACGTGACGAAAACCAGACGCAACGTAAATGCTGGTCATGTGACAATAACTATAATTAAATGTATAATGCAATATTGTTGACGAATAAAAACGAGACTAAATGTGGTTTACAAAATAAAAACTATGTTAAAATGTCTCTTCATTTTCGTTGACCAAAACGAGATGAAATGTTATGACGCTATTTCGTCTTGTTTAGTCACATTATTATTATTATTATTATTTTGCAGTATTTCTGTTTCCCGTGTCTCACTTCAGGGGCTGCATCAGGGCGCACTGCGCAGACGACATCACTTCCTCAAGCCCCACTCGCGGCATTATTTAGAAGATGCAGCTGCGGTGAGTTAGCGTAAACGACAACAAACAAAGTTAAGTCTGACGCCCGTTTCACACATAGGGCCCGATTTTAACGATCTGAAACGCAAGTATCAAGCGCGAAACGCAAGTAACTTTGTGGCCGGGTCTTGGGCGCTGTTGCTATTATACCGGCGGGATAAATTACTCTTGCGCTCAACGCAAATCTAAAATGTGTTGGTCTGCAGTAGCTTCATTACTCATAGGTGTGGTTTGGGCGTAACGTGAAATAAACCAATCAGAGCGTCATCTCACATTCCTTTTAAGAGCAGACGCGCTTATTCTATAGCGGATTCCTATTATAACGGTGGATTTGCCAGACGCACGCTAGCAGCGATTCACAGCCGAGGAGACCGACGTTCTCGTCAGGGCCGTAAAACACAGAGAAGTGACATTGGGGATGGAGAAACACACCCAAATTAACTTCGGTTAAACAGGCGTATGATAATTTGGGTAAATGTGTAAACTAGAAGTATGCTTTTATAATTATCTATCTATCTATCTATCTATCTATCTATCTATCGTAATGTATGATTTGCAAAAATGAAAACGGCTGCTTCTGTGTGAGAGAATCAAAGTGTATGTGCGTTGTGCACACGCTACATTGATTATGGCCAAGCATGCGCCCTTAAAATAGCATAAGAATAACATGTGCAACGCGCCACTGACTTTAAACTAGATTTTTTCAGTTAGTGGCGGAATTGTTTTCTAAACGTGCAAAATAGCATGAGGGAACGTTTGCGCCGGAACACGCCGCCTCTTTGCGCTGAACCGCCCCCGGGAGCGCAAGTGTATTTCTTAGTTAACCGACGTGCGTCTGTGGAGGGAAAAGTCCGCTGTGCGCGGGTGCAAAATAGGAATGATACATGCGTCGGTGTACAAAGTCAATTGCGCTGGGTGCAAGATAGGGCCCATACTCCGTGTGCAGTGCATATGCGGTGCAGGAGCAGCACTCGCTATAGTGCTTTCACATATGCTGCGTTTGCAGTGCGTAACTGATCCACGGCTGAACCACAAACACATACTCACTATTTTTATTTCAAATCCAGAAGTTATCAAATACTTTTATTTAAAAAAAGTTTTGTCAGCATTACGATTCTCTTTGTACACACATACTCTTTAATGGTCGTAATTCACTTTTAAGCACAATTTAAACAATGTATTCAATGCACTACTTCTATCTAGATTTATTAGCAAGTGGTAAAATATTTAGCCATATAGTTATATTAAAATGACAAATATTTTAAATTAAAACTTAAAATTGACAAAAACAACCGACTCTCATGCCTTTTCTTTTGCATTTAAATTAATACAGTAAATCTTGGATGTCAGAAAGAACTTGTTTTTCAACCTCCACGAATGAGACGAGTGTTACTTTTCTGTTCACTATTTTCGCTATTTTTCCATAGTGATACAGTATATTGACTGGGTTAAATAGAATTGCATTTCTAAAAAGAGACTAAAATACAATTTTCATTGACTAAAACTAGACTAAGGGCGCTTTCACACTTGGTTCGATTGCCTGTTCCTAACCCGAGTTCGATTGTTACCCCCCTGCCCCCGATGGACTTGTGTTCACATATTATTTGTATCCGAACCGCAGTATGCTTGTGTCATCAAGTTGCAGCTGGTGCGTAATCGTGTTGCTTGGTAATGAATGAAAAGGCGTCAAAATGGATAGAATTGCTCGCTTCACATTTGTTCTTTTTTTTTTTTAACCTTTGGTTTTGTTTTCAAAGAAAAGATCCAGAAAGAGAAACACATGTGTTTGTCTGCCGCAAAAGTACTAAAATCGTTCCAAAGACAGCGGGCTGTCCGCCGAAGACAATTTTTGCGGAGGCAGCCAGAAATCATCTCTCTGCTTGCAGTGCGTCAATCCCGCTTTTCATCAAGTTAAGTGTATACATGACGAGAATAATTCCTGTTAGTGATCCAGAGCGCGATCCATTTAGACGCCGACAAACTTTATTGCTGCGGATAAAACAATAAACCTCCGCAGAAGCATTCCAGAGGTACTCCGCGAGGAACAAAACATGTTCCAAACATAAAACAGGCTATAACCACCTGACCGTTAGTCCAATTGACTTGAAAATTGGTATGCAGTGTCTTGGTCCAAGGTGCCATGTATGTCTATGAGGACGTTGGCGTATCTCGAAAAACATGGCCGCCATCGACCAATGAAATTTGAGCACCTATTAGACAAGGTTAACGGAGGCCAATCGGAACGAAACTCGATGGGCATGTTCGACTCATGGCCCTAGAGGTCTGTAAGAGTTTTGAAAGAAATCGGCCACTAGTTGGCGCTAATGAGTTTTATGGCTCTGTAATCACGTGGTGTAAAACTTAACAACTTTTGATGCTTTTGTGCTTAAAGTCCTTAAAGGCCTTAACTGCTTGAACCCCGATAAATGCTGCTTGCAGCTTTAATTAGGGGTTCAAGCACGAAGTGCTGAACACCTATTGTATTTGTACTGATTTTTATTATTAGGGGTTCAAGCACGAAGTGCTGAACACCTATTGTATTTGTACTGATTTTTATTATTATTATTATTATTATTATTATTATTATTATTCCGCCGTAAAACGCATCGTGCAGCCCAAACCGTAAGACCAGGAACCTTGAAACTTTGCCATATGGTAGTACAAAAATCGAGGAGAGGTTATCAAATTATGACCTCGATTGGCCCATAGGTGGCGCTATAGCGACCAAAAGCGCGAAACTGCTCATAACTCCTAGACCGTATGTCGTAGGCTCAAGTGTCTTATATCGTTGGAAAGCTTAACGACTAAAGGTCAAAACGTATATCTCCGATTTCATTTCTGGTATGTAAATTTTCCGCCATTTTGAATTATGTCAAAAACCTACTTTTGCGAACTAGTCCCTGGTTTTTTGTCCGATCGGAACCAAACCAGTGCAGAAATGTTCTCTGGAGTCTGAATATCAATAATTATCGAAAAAAAGTTGAAATTTTGATTCATGGTCGATAGGGGGCGCTAATTGAACGTTGTAGGAGGAGCCTATTTTACTAAAATGGCTATAACTCGAGAAGTAAATGAGATATCTTCACCAAACTTGGTACACATGTGTATGAGTTCAATCTGGGGTCACAGTAAATAAATCTCGACGATTGAACAATAGGTGGCGCTATAACATGAAAAAAACATGAAAAGGGCTATAACCACCTGACCGTTAGTCCAAATGACTTGAAAATTGGTATGCAGTGTCTTGGTCCAAGGTGCCATGTATGTCTATGAGGACATTAGCGTATCTCAAAAAACATGGCCGCCATCGGCCAATGAAGTTTGAGCATCTATTAGACAAGGTTAACGGAGGCCGATCGGAACAAAACTCGGTAGGCATGTTCAAATCATGGCTCTAGAGGTCTGTAAGAATTTTGAAAGAAATCAGCCACTAGTTGGCGCTAGCGAGATTTTTGGTTTGTTAAATAAAACTTAATAACTTTTGATGCTTTTGTGCTTAAATGCCTTAAAGGCCTTAACTGCTTGAACCCCGATAAATGCTGCTTGCAGCTTTAATTATTATTATTATTATTATTATTATTATTATTATTATTATTCCGCCGTAAAACGCATCGTGCAGCCCAAACCGTAAGACCAGGAACCTTGAAACTTTGCCATATGGTAGTACAAAAATCGAGGAGAGGTTATCAAATTATGACCTCGATTGGCCCATAGGTGGCGCTATAGCAACCAAAAGCACGAAACTGCTCATAACTCCTAGACCGTATGTCGCAGACTCAAGTGTCTTATATCTTTGGAAAGCTGGACTCCTGAAGGTCAAAACGTATATCTCCGATTTCATTTCTGGTATGCAAATTTTCCGCCATTTTGAATTATGTCAAAAACCTACTTTTGCGAACTAGTCCCTGGTTTTTTGTCCGATCGGAACCAAACCAGTGCAGAAATGTTCTCTGGAGTCTGAATATCAATAATTATCGAAAAAAAGTTGAAATTTTGATTCATGGTCGATAGGGGGCGCTAATTGAACGTTGTAGGAGGAGCCTATTTTACTAAAATGGCTATAACTCGAGAAGTAAATGAGATATCTTCACCAAACTTGGTACACATGTGTATGAGTTCAATCTGGGGTGACAGTAAATAAATCTCGACGATTGAACAATAGGTGGCGCTATAACATGAAAAAAACATGAAAGGGGCTATAACCACCTGACCGTTAGTCCAAATGACTTGAAAATTGGTATGCAGTGTCTTGGTCCAAGGTGTCATGTATGTCTATGAGGACATTGGTGTATCTCAAAAAACATGGCCGCCATCGGCCAATGAAGTTTGAGCACCTATTAGACAAGGTTAACGGAGGCCGATCGGAACGAAACTCGATGGGCATGTTCAACTCATGGCCCTAGAGGTCTGTAAGAATTTTGAAAGAAATTGGCCACTAGTTGGCGCTAACGAGTTTTAAGGCTCTGTAATCACGTGGTGTTACACTTATCATCACAAAATGCATATCATTTGATAGATCTGCTCATGCTGAACAACTTTGTCTCAAGAACCATTGCTGTCAATCAAACCGTTCATTAAATATTTGTAATTATGTTAAAAACCTACTTTTGTGAACTAGTCCTAGGTTTTTCGCCCGATCGGAACCAAACGAGTCTAGCACAATTCTATGGAGTCTCTAGATCAATAATTATCAAAAAAAAGTAGAACTTTTGCATTTTTCACATGAGTATATTTGGTCATAAAGAAAATGGGCGTGGCAAAATGTACTCAAAAGCCTATAAATCATAAATTAAAACTCAGAACTTCACAAAAATTGGTGAGCATATGTGACATAACATCATTAATAACCATGCAAAATTGTATGGAGATCGGACCATAGGTGGCGCTATAACTGTTAAAAAACTTTAAAACCATATATTTCCTATGGTAAATTGCCTGTATTGGCTGTAAATTGTCTTTTCCATCTATGATCATATAATTTTCATATAATAATGTTCAAAACTAGTGCAGTACAATTCTCTGGACTCTCTAGATCAGTAATTATCAGAAAAGGTTGAACTACTTCATTTGGATGGCTATAATAGGGTCACTTCAAAATGTGGCCTTGACCAAGTGTCCCCGAAAGCTTATATCTTTTAAGATGCTCAGATCTTCTTAAAAACAAGTCAGAACACTCTGAACAAGCATGAGAAATTTCAGACAGATCGGACAAAATTTCACAAAAGAAATGCTCAAAATACGAAGTTCAGGTATTATTCAGAGTAGCATAAGCCTGATAAGTGATGTTTCAAAGGGAAAAACATCTTCTTTTTTTTTATTTATTTTTTTATGAGGTTAAGTTTTTTATGAAGAGATGGGTTTTTAGCTGTCTTTTGATTGTTGTCAGGGATTCTGCATTCCGGATGAGGGTGGGGAGAGCGTTCCACCAGCATGGAACTGTGAATGAGAATGTTCTGGAAAGTGATTTAGTGGCTTTCTGTGATGGAACCACGAGACAACGCTCGTTGACCGATCGTAGGTGTCTGGTAGGGATGTAGACTCGTAGTAGTGAGTGAAAGTAGGAGGGAGCTGAGCCTGTGATAGATCTGTAAGCATGCGTCAATGCCTTGAACTTGATGCGAGCAGCTAGAGGTAGCCAGTGTAGAGAGATGAACAGAGGAGTGACGTGGGCCCTTTTTGGCTCGTTGAAGACAAGACGAGCTGCAGCATTCTGGATCATCTGTAGGGGTTTGATTGCACATGCTGGAAGTCCAGCCAGAAGGGCATTGATACTTCACATAATTGCTAGCAATGTGGTAAATCATGGTAAATAACGCTAAAAACATGGTAAATCATAATAAATAATACTAGAATCCTGGTACATCATTCTAGAACATGGTATATCATGGTACATCATGCTAGAACATGGTAAATCATGGTAAACTATGCTAGAACAGGGTAAATCATGGTAAACCATGATAAATCATGATAAACTATGGTAAATCATGTTAGAATATGGAAAATCATGGTAAATCATGCTAGAACATGGTAAATCAGGGTAAACTATGCTAGAACAGGGTCAATCATGGGTAAACTATGATAAATCATGATAAATTATGGTAAATTATGGTTAACCAAGCTAGAATCACAGTACACACTGGTAAATCATACTAGAATGTAGTATATCATGGTAAACAATGGTAAATCATGCTAGAATCATAGTAAATAATACTAGAATGTGGTAAATTGTTGTGGGAGGAGCCTATTTTGACTAAACTGGCTATAACTCAAGAAGTAAATGAGATATCTTCACCAAACTCAGTACACATGTGTATGGGTTCAATTTGAGGTCAAAGTAAAAAAAATTATGGAGATCGGACCGCTAAAAAGCTTAAAAAACATATATTTCCCATGGTAAACTGCCTGTTTTGGCTGTAAATGGTCTTTTCCATCTATTATGTCAGTGGTTACATGCTTGCTAAATAAAACTTAATGTCTTAAATGCTTATGTGCTTAAAGGCCTTAAATGCTTGAACCCCGATAAATGCTGCTTGCAGCTTTAATTAGGGGTTCAAGCACGAAGTGCTGAAACCCTATTGTAATTGTCCTGATTTTTATTATTATTTTTCTTCTGCCGTAAAACGCATCGTGCAGCCCAAACCGTAAGAGCTGGAACTTTGAAACTTTGCCATATGGTAGTACAAAAATCGAGGAGAGGTTATCAAATTATGACCTCGAATGGCCCATAGGTGGCGCTATAGCGACCAAAAGCGCGAAACTGCTCATAACTCCTAGACCGTATGTCGTAGACTCAAGTGTCTTATATCATTGGAAAGCTGGATGCCTGACGAACAAAACGTATATCTCCGATTTCATTTCCGCCATGATAGATTTTCCGCCATTTTGAATTTTGTCAAAAACCTACTTTTGCGAACTAGTCCCTGTTTTTTTGCCCGATCGGAACCAAACCAGTGCAGAAATGTTCTCTGGAGTCTGACTATCAATAATTATCGAAAAAAAGTTGAAATTTCCATTCACGGTCGCTAAGGGGCGCCCAAATGTATGTTGTGGGAGGAGCCTATTTTACTAAAACGGCTATAACTCCAGAAGTAAATAAGGTATCTTCACCAAACTCGGGACACATGTGTAAGAGGTCAATTTGAGGTCACAGTAAAAAAACCGCGGCGAATGGCCACATGGTGGCGCTATAACATGAAAAAAACATAAAACGGCCCATAACCACCTGACCGTTAGTCCGATTGACTTGAAAATTGGTATGCAGTGTCTTGGTCCAAGGTGCCATGTATGTCTATGAGGACATTGGTGTATCTCAAAAAACATGGCCGCCATCGGCCAATGAAGTTTGAGCACCTATAAGACAAGGTTAACGGACGTCGATCGGAACGAAACTCGATGGGCATGTTCGACTCATGGCCCTAGAGGTCTGTAAGAATTTTGAAAGAAATCGGCCACTAGTTGGCGCTAACGAGTTTTTTTGGCTCTGTAATCACGTGGTGTTACACTTATCGTCATAAAATGCATATCATTTGATAGATCTGCTCATGCTCAACAACTTTGCCTCAAGAATCACTAATGTCAATCAAACCATTAATTAATTATTCATGAATATGTTAAAAACCTACTTTTGCGAACTAGTCCCTGGTTTTTTGCCCGATCGGAACCAGACCAGTCTAGGACAATTCTCTGGACTCTCTAGATCAATAATTATCGAAAAAAAGTTTAACTTTTGCATTTTTCGCATGGGTATATTGGGTCATAAAGAAAATGGGCGTGGCAAAATGCACTCAAAAGCCTATAAATCCTAAAGGAAAACTCAGAACTTCACAAAAATTGATGAGCATATGTGACATAACATGCTAAAGAAGCATGGAAATTTTTATGAAGATCGGACCATAGTTGGCGCTATAACTGTTAAAAAGCTTTAAAACCATATATTTCCTATGGTAAATTGCCTGTATTGGCTGTAAATTGTCTTTTCCATATGATCATAAAATGTTTATAAAATAATCTTAAAAACCAGTGCAATACAATTCTCTGGACTCACTAGATCAATAATTGTCAGAAAAAGTTGAACTACTTCATTTGGATAGCTATAATAGGGTCACTTCAATATGTAGCCTTAAAATGAATACCATATTAAGCCAATAAGTGGTATTTTACTGCCCCCTGCTGTCATTTCATCATACTACTCCCTAATATTGTTATATAATTCATATTTAGACTTTATAAAATCATTATTTTAACATTTAACATGAAAACGAAAGTAAAACGGCATTTAGGCCACGCCCCCCCCAGTACAAATTCACTCATAACTCGAAAACGGAAAGTCGTTGCGCGCTCAAATTTTTATGGTAAGGTCCTCTCCGGGCTCTTGATCGAAACGTGTCGTCGCGGGCCTCGGGAGCGCGCCCCCCCCGCGGATCGCCAGACCGCGGGACCCCCGACTTTGAACGGCCGTAGCTCCCGACCCAGACCACCCTGAACCTTGTGTGAGAGCTCGTTGGAAAGGGCCCGTCCTTGGCTAGCTTCGATTCAAATGTGGTGTAATTTGCCCTGGGCATTCCAGAGATAAAAGCCTCAAAAGACATGCCTTTGAACAGTCATAACTCCCGAACCCAATCGCCCAAAAACACCGCGATGGTCTCATTGAACAGGGCTCCTCAAGCACTATCTATGCTCTGAGGTTCAGAATTTTTCGCCTTCTGGTTCCCGAGATATAAGTGAAAAACCAAATTCCCATTCATTCATTCAAACACTTCAACTGTAAGATGTAGGCTGTAATTCCACTGTTGTCAACTAGAGGGAGCAGCAGTATTACACATAGTATTTAATCTTTTTATCAGCTTTCAGCTTTGGCCAACAAACAAATGGTTAAAGCTATTTTTTTATTTTTATTATTGGACTGATAATATAGATCACAATGAAATATATGAAATGGTTAGACCATTAAAATATTTTTTTCACAATAACACATCCTAAAGACATTGAAAACATATTTGTGTGTGTGTGTGTGTGTGTGTGTGTGTGTGTGTGTGTGTGTGTGTGTAAGCATGCATTATTGAGTTAACATGGAAAACACTTATATTACAATAACTATTATAACACAATCATATTTTGTCAGTGTTTATCACTTCATTTGCACTGACACTTCACATAATTGCTAGTAATGTGGTAAATCACGCTAGAAACATGGTAAATCATAGTAAGTAATTGATGGTCTCATTCAACAGGGCTCCTCAAGCACTCTCTATGCTCTGAGTTTCAGAATTTTTCGCCTTCTGGTTCCCGAGATATAAGTGAAAAACCAAATTCCCATTCATTAATTCATTCAAACACTTCAACTGTAAGATGGAAGCTGTAATACCACTGTCCACTAGAGGGAGCAGCAGGATTACGCATGACCTTTTCATTAGTTTTCAGTATTGGGAAACAAACAAATGCTTTAAAAAGCAATCTTTTTTTCTTTTCTTTTTTATATTATTAGATCAAAAAGGAATTCTAATAGACCAATAAATATATTTTCTCAATAACATATTCCAAAACATTAAAAACATATGTGCATTTGTGTATGTTTATTTCTGTGTGTGTGTGTGTGTGTGTGTGTGTGTGTGTGTGTGTGTGCGTGTGCGTGTGCGTGTGCGTGTGCGTGTGCGCGTGTGCGTGTGCGTGTGTGCGTGTGCGTGTGCGTGTGTGTGTGTGTGTGTGTGTAAGCATGCATTATTGAGTTAACATGGAAAAACTGGTTTGCTTTAGTCCAGAAAACTGGTGAAAATCATGAAGTTTAAAGTGAAAGTGAACTAATAAGTGGTCTTCTTCTGCCCTCTGCTGGCCATTCTACTTATTAATGAAGTCTTTTCACATGTGCTCACATTCATATTTAGACTCTAAAAATCACTTATATAACAATAACTATTATAACACAATCAGATTTTGTCAGTGTTTATCACTTCATTTGCACTGACACTTCACATAATTGCTAGAAACATGGTAAATCATAGTGAATAATACTATAATGTGGTGTATCAAGGTAAACCATGCTAGAATCCTGGCAAATCATTCTAGAACGTGGTAAATCATGGTAAACTATGCTAAAACAGGGTAAATCATGGTAAACCATGATAAACTATGGTAAATCATGTTAGAATGTGGTATATCATGGTAAATCATGCTAGAACAGGGTAAATCATGGTAAACTATGATAAATCATGATAAACTATGGTAAACCATGCTAGAATCACAGTAAACAATGGTAAATCATACTAGAATGTAGTATATCATGGTAAATCATGCTAGAATATGGTAAATCAAGGTAAACTAAGATAAAATCATGGTAAACTATGTAAATCATGCTAGAATCATAGTAAATAATACTAGAATGTGGTAAATTATTGTGGGAGGAGCCTATTTTACTAAAATGTCTATAACTCAAGAAGTAAATGAGATATCTTCACCAAACTCAGTACACATGTGTATGGGTTCAATTTGAGGTCACAGTAAACAATTTTATGGAGATCGGTCCATAGATGGCACTATAACTGCTATAAAAAGCTTTAAAACCATATATTTCCTATGGTACATTGCCTGTATTGGCTGTAAATGGTCTTTTCCATCTATTATGTCAGTGGTTACATGCTTGCTAAATAAAACTTAATAACTTTTGATGCTTTTGTGCTTAAAGGCCTTAAAGGCCTTAACTGCTTGAACCCCGATAAATGCTGCTTGCAGCTTTAATATTATTATTATTATTCTTCTGCCGTAAAACGCATCGTGCAGCCCAAACCGTAAGTGCTAGAGACTTGAAACTTGGCCAGAAGGTAGTACAAAAATCGAGGAGAGGTTCAGAGAGTATGACCTCGATTGGCCCATAGGTGGCGCTATAGTGCAAAAAAACAAAAAAAATCACGGTTTTGCTTAAATCTCCTTAACCCTTTGTCACAGACTCAAGTGTCTTATATCACTGTAATCCTTGTCTCAAGACGGACAAAATGTATATCTTCAATTTCATTTCCGGTATGCAAATTTTTCCGCCATTTTGAATTTTGTCCAAAACCTACTTTTGCGAACTAGTAGAGGGTTTTTTTGGCCAATCGGAACCAAACCAGTGCAGAAATGTTCTCTGGAGTCTGATTATCAATTATTATCGAAAAAAAGTTGAAATTTTGATCCATGGTTGCTAAGGGGCGTCAAAACGTTCGCAGGAGGCGGAGCCAGTTTACTAAAATGGTTATAACTCATGAACGAAATTAGATATTTTCACCAAACTCGGTACACATGTGTATGAGTTCAATCTGGGGTCACAGTAAAAAAATCGCGACGATTGATCACTAGGTGGCGTTATAACATGAAAAAAACATGAAAAGGGCTATAACCACCTGACCGTTAGTCCAATTGACTTGAAAATTGGCATGCAGTCTCTTGGTCCAGGGTGCCATGTATTTCTATGAGGACATTGGCGTATCTCAAAAAACATGGCCGCCATCGGCCAATGAAGTTGAGCACCTATTAGACAAGGTTAACGGAGGCCGATCGGAACTAAACTCGATGGGCATGTTCAACTCATGGCCCTAGAGGTCTGTAAGAATTTTGAAAGAAATCGGCCACTAGTTGGCGCTAACGAGGTTTACGCCCTCTTTAATCACGTGGTGTTGCACACATCAACACAATATGCATATCATTTGATAGATCTGCTCATGTTGAACAACTTTGCCTCAAGAACCACTACTGTCAATCAAACCGTTCATTAAATATTCGCAAACATGTTAAAAACCTACTTTTGCGAACTAGTCCCTGGTTTTTCGCCCAATCAGAACCAGACCAGTCTAGGACAATTCTCTGGACTCTCTAGATCAATAATTATCGAAAAAAAGTTGAAATTTTGCATTTGGATGGCTGTAGTAGGGTCATTTAGAAAATGGGCGTGGCAAAATACACTAAAAAGCCTATAAATCCTTAATAAAAACTCAGAACTTCACAAAAATTGATGAGCATATGTGACATAACATGCTAAAGAAGCATGGACATTTTTATGGAGATCGGACCATAGGTGGCGCTATAACTGTTAAAAAGCTTTAAAACCATATATTTCCCATGGTAAACTACCTGTATTGGCTGTAAATGGTCTTTTCCGTCTATTATGTCATGCTTGCTAAATAAAACGTAATAACTTTTGATGCTTTTGTGCTTAAAGGCCTTAATTGCTTGAACCCCGCTAAATGCTGCTTGCAGCTTTAATTAGGGGTTCAAGCACGAAGTGCTGAAACCCTATTGTAATTGTAAGGATTTTTATTATTATTATTATTATTCTTCTCCGCTAAAACGCATCGTGCAGCCCAAACCGTAAGAGCTAGAGACTTGAAACTTGGCCACAAGGTAGTATAAAAATCGAGGAGAGGTTATCAAAGTATGAGCCCGATTGGCCAATAGGTGGCGCTATAGCGCAAAAAACAAAAAAAAATCACTATTTTGCTCATATCTCAATAACCATTTGTCTCAGCTTCAAGTGTCATACATCATTGGAATCCTTGGCTCAAGCCGAACAAGAAATATAGGAGGTATTTTATTTCCGGTATGCAAATTTTTCCGCCATTTTGGATTTTGTCCAAAACCTACTTTTGCGAACTAGTCCCTGGTTTTTCGCCCGATCGGAACCAAACCAGTGCAGAAATGTTCACAGTAGTCTGAAGATCAATAATTATCGAAAAAAAGTTGAAATTTCGATTCACGGTCGCTAAGGGGTGCCAAAACGTTTGAAGAAGGCGGAGCCTATTTTACTAAAATGGCTATAACTCCAGAAGTAAATGAGGTATCTTCACCAAACTCGGTACACATGTGTAAGAGGTCAATCTGAGGTCACAGTAAAAAAATCGCGGCGATTGGCCACATGGTGGCGCTATAACATGAAAAAAACATAAAATGGGCTATAACCACCTGACCGTTAGTCCGATTGACTTGAAAATTGGTATGCAGTGTCTTGGTCCAAGGTGCCATGTATATCTATGAGGACATTAGTGTATCTCAAAAAACATGGCCGCCATCAGCCAATGAAGTTTGAGCACCTATTAGACAAGGTTAACGGAGGCCGATCGGAACGAAACTCGATGGGCATGTTCGACTCATGGCCCTAAAGGTCTGTAAGAATTTTGAAAGAAATCGGCCACTAGTTGGCGCTAACGAGTTTTATGGCTCTGTAATCACGTGGTGTTACACTTATCGTCACAAAATGCATATCATTTGATAGAGCTGCTCATCCTGAACAACTTTGCCTCTAGAACCATTCCTGTCAATCAAACCGTTCATTAAATATTCATGAATATGTTAAAAACCTACTTTTGCGAACTAGTCCCTGGTTTTTCGCCCGATCGGAACCAGACCAATCTAGGACAATTCTCTGGACTCTCTAGATTAATAATTATCGAAAAAAAGTTGAACTTTTGCATTTGGGTGGCTGTAATAGGGTATTTTATAAAAGGGGCGTGGCAAAATACACTAAAATGCCTATAAATCATAAATGAAAACTCAGAACTTCACAAAAATTGGTGAGAATATGTGACATAACATCATTAACAAGCATGCCAAATTTTATGGAGATCGGACCAAAGGTGGCGCTATAACTGTTAAAAAGCTTTAAAACCATATATTTCCCATGGTAAACTGCCTGTATTGGCTGTAAATGGTCTTTTCCGTCTATTATGTCAGTTGTTAAATGCTTGCTAAATAAAACTTAATGTCTTTTGATGCTTGTGTGCTTAAAGGCCTTAAAGGCCTTAACTGCTTGAACCCCGATAAATGCTGCTTGTTATTATTATTATTATTATTCTTCTCCGCTAAAACGCATCGTGCAGCCCAAACCGTAAGAGCTAGAGACTTGAAACTTGGCCACAAGGTAGTACAAAAATCGAGGAGAGGTTATCAAAGTATGAGCCCGATTGGCCAATAGGTGGCGCTATAGCGCAAAAAACAAAAAAAAATCACTATTTTGCTCATATCTCAATAACCATTTGTCTCAGCTTCAAGTGTCATACATCATTGGAATCCTTGGCTCAAGCCGAACAAGAAATATAGGAGGTATTTTATTTCCGGTATGCAAATTTTTCCGCCATTTTGGATTTTGTCCAAAACCTACTTTTGCGAACTAGTCCCTGGTTTTTCGCCCGATCGGAACCAAACCAGTGCAGAAATGTTCACAGTAGTCTGAATATCAATAATTATCGAAAAAAAGTTGAAATTTCGATTCACGGTCGCTAAGGGGTGCCAAAACGTTTGAAGAAGGCGGAGCCTATTTTACTAAAATGGCTATAACTCCAGAAGTAAATGAGGTATCTTCACCAAACTCGGTACACATGAGTAAGAGGTCAATCTGAGGTCACAGTAAAAAAATCGCGGCGATTGGCCACATGGTGGCGCTATAACATGAAAAAAACATAAAATGGGCTATAACCACCTGACCGTTAGTCCGATTGACTTGAAAATTGGTATGCAGTGTCTTGGTCCAAGGTGCCATGTATATCTATGAGGACATTAGTGTATCTCAAAAAACATGGCCGCCATCAGCCAATGAAGTTTGAGCACCTATTAGACAAGGTTAACGGAGGCCGATCGGAACGAAACTCGATGGGCATGTTCGACTCATGGCCCTAAAGGTCTGTAAGAATTTTGAAAGAAATCGGCCACTAGTTGGCGCTAACGAGTTTTATGGCTCTGTAATCACGTGGTGTTACACTTATCGTCACAAAATGCATATCATTTGATAGAGCTGCTCATGTTCAACAACTTTGCCTCAATAACCACTAATGTCAATCAAACCATTCATTAATTATTCGCGAATATGTTAAAAACCTACTTTTGCGAACTAGTCCTAGGTTTTTCGCCCGATCGGAACCAGACCAGTCTAGGCCAATTCTCTGGACTCTCTAGATCAATAATTATCGAAAAAAAGTTGAACTTTTGCATTTGGATGGCTGTAATAGGGTCATTTATAAAATGGGTGTGGCAAAATACACTAAAAAGCCTATAAATCATATATAAAAACTCAGAACTTCACAAAAATTGGTGAGCATATGTGACATAACATGCTAAAGAAGCATGGACATTTTTATGAAGATCGGACCATAGGTGGCGCTATAACTGTTAAAAAGCTTTTAAACCATATATTTACTATGGTAAATTGCCTGTATTGGCTGTAAATTGTGTTTTCCATATGATCATATAATGTTTATAAAATAATGTTAAAAACCAGTGCAATACAATTCTCTGGACTCACTAGATCAATAATTGTCAGAAAAAGTTGAACTACTTCATTTGGATAGCTATAATAGGGTCACTTCAATATGTAGCCTTAAAATGAATACCATATTAAGCCAATAAGTGGTATTTTACTGCCCCCTGCTGTCATTTCATCATACTACTCCCTAATATTGTTATATAATTCATATTTAAACTTTTATAAAGTCTAAATATGAATTATATAACAATATTAGGGAGTAGACTTTATAAAATCATTATTTTAACATTTAACATGAAAACGAAAGTAAAACGGCATTTAGGCCACGCCCCCCCAGTACAAATTCACTCATAACTTGAAAACGGAAAGTCGTTGCGCGCTCAAATTTTGATGGTAAGGTCCTCTCCACGCTCTTGATCGAAACGTGTCATCGCGGGCCTCGGGAGCGCGCCCCCCGTGCATGGCAAGACCGCGGGACCCCCGACTTTGAACAGCCGTAACTCCCGACCCAGACCACCCTGAACCTTGTGTGAGAGCTCGTTGGAAAGGGCCCGTTCTTGGCTAGCTTCGATTCAAATGTGGTGTAATTTGCCCTGGGCATTCCAGAGATAAAAGCCTCAAAAGACATGCCTTTGAACAGTCATAACTCCCGGGCCCAATCGCCCATAAACACCGCGATGGTCTCATTCAACAGGGCTCCTCAAGCACTATCTATGCTCTGAGTTTCAGAATTTTTCGCCTTCTGGTTCCCGAGATATAAGTGAAAAACCAAATTCCCATTCATTCATTCATTCATTCAAACACTTCAACTGTAAGATGGAGGCTGTAATTCCACTGTTGTCAACTAGAGGGAGCAGCAGTATTAGACATAGTATTAATCTTTTTATCAGCTTTCAGCTTTGGCCAACAAACAAATGGTTAAAGCTATTTTTTTTAAATTATTATTGGACTGATAATATAGATCACAATGAAATATATGAAATGGTTAGACCATTAAAATATTTTTTCACAATAACACATCCTAAAGACATTGAAAACATATTTGTATCTGTGTGTGTGTGTGTGTGTGTGTGTGTGTGTAAGCATGCATTATTGAGTTAACATGGAAAATACTTATATTACAATAACTATTATAACACAATCATATTTTGTCAGTGTTTATCACTTCATTTGCACTGACACTTCACATAATTGCTAGTAATGTGGTAAATCACGCTAGAAACATGGTAAATCATAGTAAATAATTGATGGTCTCATTCAACAGGGCTCCTCAAGCACTATCTATGCTCTGAGTTTCAGAATTTTTCGCCTTCTGGTTCCCGAGATATAAGTGAAAAACCAAATTCCCATTCAGTCATTCATTCAATCACTTCAACTGTAAGATGGAAGCTGTAATACCACTGTCCACTGGAGGGAGCAGCAGGATTACGCATGATCTTTTCATTAGTTTTCAGTATTGGGAAACAAACAAATGCTTTAAAAAGCAATCATTTTTTCTTTTTTTTTTTCTTTTCTTTTTTATATTATTAGATCACAAAGGAATTCTAATAGACCAATACATATATTTTCTCAATAACATATTCCAAAACATTAAAAACATATTTTTATTTGTGTATGTTTATTTCTCTGTGTGTGTGTGTGTGTGTGTGTGTGTGTGTGTGTGTGTGTGTGTGTGTGTGTGTGTGTGTGTGTGTGTGTGTAAGCATGCATTATTGAGTTAACATGGAAAAACTGGTTTGCTTTAGTCCAGAAAACTGGTGAAAATCATGAAGTTTAAAGTGAAAGTGAGCCAATAAGTGGTCTTCTTCTGCCCTCTGCTGGCCATTCTACTTATTAATGAAGTCTTTTCACATGTGCTCACATTCATATTTAGACTCTAAAAATCACTTATATAACAATAACTATTATAACACAATCAGATTTTGTCAGTGTTTATCACTTCATTTGCACTGACACTTCACATAATTGCTAGAAACATGGTAAATCATAGTAAATAATACTATAATGTGGTGTATCAAGGTAAACCATGCTAGAATCCTGGCAAATCATGCTAGAACAGGGTAAATCATGGTAAACTATGATAAATCATGATAAACTATGGTAAACCATGCTAGAATCACAGTAAACAATGGTAAATCATACTAGAATGTAGTATATCATGGTAAATCATGCTAGAATATGGTAAATCAAGGTAAACTAAGATAAAATCATGGTAAACTATGTCAATCATGCTAGAATCATAGTAAATAATACTAGAATGTGGTAAATTATTGTGGGAGGAGCCTATTTTACTAAAATGGCTATAACTCAAGAAGTAAATGAGATATCTTCACCAAACTCAGTACACATGTGTATGGGTTCAATTTGAGGTCACAGTAAACAATTTTATGGAGATCGGTCCATAGATGGCACTATAACTCCTATAAAAAGCTTTAAACCATATATTTCCTATGGTACATTGCCTGTATTGGCTGTAAATGGTCTTTTCCATCTATTATGTCAGTGCTTACATGCTTGCTAAATAAAACTTAATAACTTTTGATGCTTTTCTGCTTAAAGGCCTTAAATGCTTGAACCCCGATAAATGCTGCTTGCAGCTTTAATTATTATTATTATTTTCCCCTAAAACGCATCGTGCAGACCAAACCGTAAGAGCTGGAACCTTGAAAGTTGGCCAAATGGTAGTCCTCAATTTGGGGAGAACGTATCAAAGTATGACCTCGATTGGCCCATAGGTGGCGCTATAGCGACCAAAAGCGCGAAACTGCTCATAACTCCTAGACCGTATGTCGTATACTCAAGTGTCTTATATCATTGGAAAGCTGGACGCCTGACGAACAAAACGTATATCTCCGATTTCATTTCCGCCATGATAGATTTTCCGCCATTTTGAATTTTGTCAAAAACCTACTTTTGCGAACTAGTCCCTGGTTTTTCGCCCGATCGGAACCAAACCAGTGCAGAAATGTTCTCTAGAAACTGAAGATCAATAATTATCGAAAAAAAGTCGAAATTTCGATTCACGGACGCTAAGGGGCGCCAAAACGTACGTTGTGGGAGGGGCCTATTTTACTAAAATGGCTATAACTCCAGAAGTGAATGAGATATCTTCACCAAACTCGGTACACATATGTATGAGCTCAATATGAGGTAACAGTAAAAAAAATCGCGGCGATTGGACACATGGTGGCGCTATAATATGAAAAAAACATAAAACAGGCTATAACCACCTGACCGTTAGTCCGATTGACTTGAAAATTGGTATGCAGTGTCTTGGTCCAAGGTGTCATGTATGTCTATGAGGACATTGGCGTATCTCAAAAAACATGGCCGCCATCGGCCAATGAAGTTTGAGCACCTATTAGACAAGGTTAACGGAGGCCGATCGGAACGAAACTCAGTGGGCATGTTCGACTCATGGCCCTAGAGGTCTGTAAGAATTTTAAAAGAAATCGGCCACTAGTTGGCGCTAACGAGTTTTATGGCTCTGTAATCACGTGGTGTTACACTTATTGTCACAAAATGCATACCATTTGATAGATCTCCTCTTGTTGAACAACTTTGCCTCAAGAACCATTGCTGTCAATTAAACCGTTCATTAAATATTCGTAATTATGTTAAAAACCTACTTTTGCGAACTAGTCCTAGGTTTTGCGCCCGATCAGAACCAAACGAGTCTAGGACAATTCTATGGACTCTCTAGATCAATAATTATCAAAAAAAAGTTGAACTTTTGCATTTTTCGCATGGGTATATTGGGTCATAAAGAAAATGGGCGTGGCAAAATGCACTCAAAAGCCTATAAATCCTAAACGAAAACTCAGAACTTCACGAAAATTGGTGAGCATATGTGCCATAACATCATTAACAAGCATGCAAAATTTCATGGAGATCAGACTATAGGTGGCGCTATAACTGTTAAAAAGCTTTAAAAAACACATATTGCCTATGGTAAATTGCCTGTATTGGCTGTAAATGGACTTTTCCATCTATTATTTCAGTGGTTAAAAGCTTTCTAAATAAATCTTAATGTCTTAAATGCTTATGTGCTTAAAGGCCTTAAATGCTTGAACCCCGATAAATGCTGCTTGCAGCTTTAATTATTATTATTATTATTATTATTCCGCCGTAAAACGCATCGTGCAGCCCAAACCGTAAGACCAGGAACCTTGAAACTTTGCCATATGGTAGTACAAAAATCGAGGAGAGGTTATCAAATTATGACCTCGATTGGCCCATAGGTGGCGCTATAGCGACCAAAAGCGCGAAACTGCTCATAACTCCTAGACCGTATGTCGCAGACTCAAGTGTCTTATATCTTTGGAAAGCTGTACTCCTGAAGGTCAAAACGTATATCTCCGATTTCATTTTTGGTATGCAAATTTTCCGCCATTTTGAATTATGTCAAAAACCTACTTTTGCGAACTAGTCCCTGGTTTTTTGTCCGATCGGAACCAAACCAGTGCAGAAATGTTCTCTGGAGTCTGAATATCAATAATTATCGAAAAAAAGTCGAAATTTCGATTGTTGGTCGCTAGGGGGTGATAAATTAATGTTGTGGGAGGAGCCTATTTTACTAAAATGGCTATAACTCGAGAACTAAATGAGATATCTTCACCAAACTTGGTACACATGTGTATGAGTTCAATCTGGGGTCACAGTAAATAAATCGCGACTATTGAACAATAGGTGGCGCTATAACATGAAAAACACATGAAAAGGGCTATAACCACCTGACCGTTAGTCCAAATGACTTGAAAATTGGTATGCAGTGTCTTGGTCCAAGGTGCCATGTATGTCTATGAGGACATTGGCGTATCTCAAAAAACATGGCCGCCATCGGCCAATGAAGTTTGAGCACCTATTAGACAAGGTTAACGGAGGCCGATCGGAACAAAACTCGGTAGGCATGTTCAAATCATGGCTCTAGAGGTCTGTAAGAATTTTGAAAGAAATCAGCCACTAGTTGGCGCTAGCGAGATTTTTGGTTTGTTAAATAAAACTTAATAACTTTTGATGCTTTTGTGCTTAAATGCCTTAAAGGCCTTAACTGCTTGAACCCCGATAAATGCTGCTTGCAGCTTTAATTATTATTATTAGGGGTTCAAGCACGAAGTGCTGAACACCTATTGTATTTGTACTGATTTTTATTATTATTATTATTATTATTATTATTATTATTATTATTATTCCGCCGTAAAACGCATCGTGCAGCCCAAACCGTAAGACCAGGAACCTTGAAACTTTGCCATATGGTAGTACAAAAATCGAGGAGAGGTTATCAAATTATGACCTCGATTGGCCCATAGGTGGCGCTATAGCGACCAAAAGCGCGAAACTGCTCATAACTCCTAGACCGTATGTCGTAGGCTCAAGTGTCTTATATCGTTGGAAAGCTTAACGACTAAAGGTCAAAACGTATATCTCCGATTTCATTTCTGGTATGTAAATTTTCCGCCATTTTGAATTATGTCAAAAACCTACTTTTGCGAACTAGTCCCTGGTTTTTTGTCCGATCGGAACCAAACCAGTGCAGAAATGTTCTCTGGAGTCTGAATATCAATAATTATCGAAAAAAAGTTGAAATTTTGATTCATGGTCGATAGGGGGCGCTAATTGAACGTTGTAGGAGGAGCCTATTTTACTAAAATGGCTATAACTCGAGAAGTAAATGAGATATCTTCACCAAACTTGGTACACATGTGTATGAGTTCAATCTGGGGTCACAGTAAATAAATCTCGACGATTGAACAATAGGTGGCGCTATAACATGAAAAAAACATGAAAAGGGCTATAACCACCTGACCGTTAGTCCAAATGACTTGAAAATTGGTATGCAGTGTCTTGGTCCAAGGTGCCATGTATGTCTATGAGGACATTAGCGTATCTCAAAAAACATGGCCGCCATCGGCCAATGAAGTTTGAGCATCTATTAGACAAGGTTAACGGAGGCCGATCGGAACAAAACTCGGTAGGCATGTTCAAATCATGGCTCTAGAGGTCTGTAAGAATTTTTAAAGAAATCAGCCACTAGTTGGCGCTAGCGAGATTTTTGGTTTGTTAAATAAAACTTAATAACTTTTGATGCTTTTGTGCTTAAATGCCTTAAAGGCCTTAACTGCTTGAACCCCGATAAATGCTGCTTGCAGCTTTAATTAGGGGTTCAAGCACGAAGTGCTGAACACCTATTGTATTTGTACTGATTTTTATTATTATTATTAGGGGTTCAAGCACGAAGTGCTGAACACCTATTGTATTTGTACTGATTTTTATTATTATTATTATTATTATTATTATTATTCCGCCGTAAAACGCATCGTGCAGCCCAAACCGTAAGACCAGGAACCTTGAAACTTTGCCATATGGTAGTACAAAAATCGAGGAGAGGTTATCAAATTATGACCTCGATTGGCCCATAGGTGGCGCTATAGCGACCAAAAGCGCGAAACTGCTCATAACTCCTAGACCGTATGTCGTAGGCTCAAGTGTCTTATATCGTTGGAAAGCTTAACGACTAAAGGTCAAAACGTATATCTCCGATTTCATTTCTGGTATGTAAATTTTCCGCCATTTTGAATTATGTCAAAAACCTACTTTTGCGAACTAGTCCCTGGTTTTTTGTCCGATCGGAACCAAACCAGTGCAGAAATGTTCTCTGGAGTCTGAATATCAATAATTATCGAAAAAAAGTTGAAATTTTGATTCATGGTCGATAGGGGGCGCTAATTGAACGTTGTAGGAGGAGCCTATTTTACTAAAATGGCTATAACTCGAGAAGTAAATGAGATATCTTCACCAAACTTGGTACACATGTGTATGAGTTCAATCTGGGGTCACAGTAAATAAATCTCGACGATTGAACAATAGGTGGCGCTATAACATGAAAAAAACATGAAAAGGGCTATAACCACCTGACCGTTAGTCCAAATGACTTGAAAATTGGTATGCAGTGTCTTGGTCCAAGGTGCCATGTATGTCTATGAGGACATTAGCGTATCTCAAAAAACATGGCCGCCATCGGCCAATGAAGTTTGAGAATCTATTAGACAAGGTTAACGGAGGCCGATCGGAACAAAACTCGGTAGGCATGTTCAAATCATGGCTCTAGAGGTCTGTAAGAATTTTGAAAGAAATCAGCCACTAGTTGGCGCTAGCGAGATTTTTGGTTTGTTAAATAAAACTTAATAACTTTTGATGCTTTTGTGCTTAAATGCCTTAAAGGCCTTAACTGCTTGAACCCCGATAAATGCTGCTTGCAGCTTTAATTAGGGGTTCAAGCACGAAGTGCTGAACACCTATTGTATTTGTACTGATTTTTATTATTATTATTATTAGGGGTTCAAGCACGAAGTGCTGAACACCTATTGTATTTGTACTGATTTTTATTATTAAGTTGGCTGAGAAAGCCAACTTACTGATATTGTACTTAAACTTATTATTATTATTCTTCTTCTGAGACTAAAAAAATATAAATTTAATGCAGCCTAGAGCTTTAACTCTACATACTCCAAACTCGGCTCAGACCTTCAGACTATTCTGACTCGGTATGGAATCTCTTTTCTAACTGATCGGACTTACGGTTTTCCTAAAAATGACGATCAAAACTCGGAAAAACTCCCATTGACTTTTTTAAACTCTCCAACCGACAAAAATTCAAATCTAAACACCTTGAAGACTAAACCAAACTGCCGTTCTATATACTATATGAGACATTGAGACTCATTTAAACTAATAAACTTATCTACTTCAAACTAAATTAAACTTCAAACTAAATTAAACTTCAAACTAAATTAAACTTCAAACTAAATTAAACTTCAAACTAAATTAAACTTTAAACTAAATTAAACTTCAAACTAAATTAAACTTTAAACTACTAAATTTACTTCATTTAAACTAATAAACTCATCTATTTACTTCAAACTAAATGAAACTTCAAACTAAATTAAACTTCAAACTAATTTTAAACTAATTTAAACTTCAAACTACTAAATTTACTTCATTTAAACTTATAAACTCTAAACTCATACACTTATAAACTAATTAACTTATAAACTCATGAATTCATAGACTTATGAACTCTAAAACTCAGAAATGTATAAACTCTGAACTCTTAACTCTTAAACTCATTTAAACTTCTAAACTGTAAACTCATTTAAACTTCTAAACTCAAAAACTTGTACACTTATAAACTCATCAATTTATACAGATAAACTCTAAACTCATAAACTCTGAGTGTGTGCGTGTGTCTGAGTGAGTGTGTGAGCGAGTTAGTGTGTGTGTGTGTGTCTGTCTGTCTATCAATCTATCTAACTTATCTATCTATCTATCATAAACTTCATACTACTTCAAACCACTTTAAACTTCTTAATTTTAAAGCTCCCAGCTCCAAAGCAACGCCATAGCAACCAAACTTGAGTACCCTAGCAACCGTTTTGCAAGACCTATATCTCTGTATCAGAACATCTTATAGAGATGAGGTTTGGCTCTGAATACCATAGCAACCACCCAGAACACCCTAGCAACTACCTAGCAACCACCCAGAACACCCTAGCAACCACCCAAAAGACCCTAGCAACCACCCAGAATACCCTAGCAACCACCTAGCAACCACCCAAAAGACCCTAGCAACCACCCAAAAGACCCTAGCAACCACCCAAAATATCCTAGCAACCGCCTAGCGACCACCCAGAATACCCTAGCAACCACCCAAAACACCCTAGCAACCACCCAAAATATCCTAGCAACCGCCTAGCAACCACCCAGAATACCCTAGCAACCACCCAAAACACCCTAGCAACCACCCAGAACACCCTAGCAACCGCCTAGCAACCACCCAAAAGACCCTAGCAACCACCCAGAATACCATAGCAACCACCCAAAATACCTTAGCAACCGCCTAGCAACCACCCAAAAGACCCTAGCAACCACCCAAAATAGCCTAGCAACCACCCAAAATACCCTAGCAACCACCCAGAATACCCTAGCAACCACCCAGAATACCCTAGCAACCACCCAAAATACAGTAGCAACCGCCTAGCAACCACCCAAAGACCCTAGCAACCACCCTAAATATCCTAGCAACACCATAGCAACCACACAAAACATCCTAGTAACCACCCATAACACCCTAGCAACCGCCTAGCAACCACCCAGAACACCCTAGCAACCACCCAAAACACCCTAGCAACTGCCTAACAACCACCCAGAACACCCTAGCAACCACCCAAAATACCTTAGGACACCCTAGCAACCACCTAGCAACCACCCAAAACACCCTAGCAACCGCCTAGCAACCACCCAAAATACCCTAGCAACACCATAGCAACCACACAAAACATCCTAGTAACCACCCATAACACCCTAGCAACCACCCAAAACACCCTAGCAACCGCCTAGCAACCATCCAAAAGACCCTAGCAACCACCCAAAATATCCTAGCAACCACCCAAAACACCCTAGCAACCATCCAAAAGACCCTAGCAACCACCCAAAATACCCTAGCAACACCATAGAAACCACCCAGAACACTCTAGTAACCACCCACAATACCCTAGCAACACCCTAGAAACCACCCAAAACATCCTAGTAACCAACCATAACACCCTAGCAACCGCCTAGCAACCACCCAGAACACCCTAGCAACCACCCAAAACACCCTAGCAACTGCCTAGCAACCACCCAAAAGACCCTAGCAACCACCCAAAATATCCTAGCAACCACCCAAAACACCCTAGCAACCGCCCAGAATACCCTAGCAACACCATAGCAACCACCCATAACATCCTAGAAACCGCCTAGCAAAAACTTTCCGGTCCAAACTTTCTCAAGCCAACTTGAAGTTTGTCTCGACGAACTTTCGCATCTAGTTATTATTATTATTATTATTATTATTATTATTATTCCGCCGTAAAACGCATCGTGCAGCCCAAACCGTAAGACCAGGAACCTTGAAACTTTGCCATATGGTAGTACAAAAATCGAGGAGAGGTTATCAAATTATGACCTCGATTGGCCCATAGGTGGCGCTATAGCGACCAAATGCGCGAAACTGCTCATAACTCCTAGACCGTATGTCGTAGGCTCAAGTGTCTTATATCGTTGGAAAGCTTAACGACTAAAGGTCAAAACGTATATCTCCGATTTCATTTCTGGTATGTAAATTTTCCGCCATTTTGAATTATGTCAAAAACCTACTTTTGCGAACTAGTCCCTGGTTTTTTGTCCGATCGGAACCAAACCAGTGCAGAAATGTTCTCTGGAGTCTGAATATCAATAATTATCGAAAAAAAGTTGAAATTTTGATTCATGGTCGATAGGGGGCGCTAATTGAACGTTGTAGGAGGAGCCTATTTTACTAAAATGGCTATAACTCGAGAAGTAAATGAGATATCTTCACCAAACTTGGTACACATGTGTATGAGTTCAATCTGGGGTCACAGTAAATAAATCTCGACGATTGAACAATAGGTGGCGCTATAACATGAAAAAAACATGAAAAGGGCTATAACCACCTGACCGTTAGTCCAAATGACTTGAAAATTGTTATGCAGTGTCTTGGTCCAAGGTGCCATGTATGTCTATGAGGACATTGGCGTATCTCAAAAAACATGGCCGCCATCGGCCAATGAAGTTTGAGCACCTATTAGACAAGGTTAACGGAGGCCGATCGGAACAAAACTCGGTAGGCATGTTCAAATCATGGCTCTAGAGGTCTGTAAGAATTTTGAAAGAAATCAGCCACTAGTTGGCGCTAGCGAGATTTTTGGCTTGTTAAATAAAACGTAATAACTTTTGATGCTTTTGTGCTTAAATGCCTGAAAGGCCTTAACTGCTTGAACCCCGATAAATGCTGCTTGCAGCTTTAATTATTATTATTATTATTATTATTCCGCCGTAAAACGCATCGTGCAGCCCAAACCGTAAGACCAGGAACCTTGAAACTTTGCCATATGGTAGTACAAAAATCGAGGAGAGGTTATCAAATTATGACCTCGATTGGCCCATAGGTGGCGCTATAGCGACCAAAAGCACGAAACTGCTCATAACTCCTAGACCGTATGTCGTAGGCTCAAGTGTCTTATATCGTTGGAAAGCTTAACGACTAAAGGTCAAAACGTATATCTCCGATTTCATTTCTGGTATGTAAATTTTCCGCCATTTTGAATTATGTCAAAAACCTACTTTTGCGAACTAGTCCCTGGTTTTTTGTCCGATCGGAACCAAACCAGTGCAGAAATGTTCTCTGGAGTCTGAATATCAATAATTATCGAAAAAAAGTTGAAATTTTGATTCATGGTCGATAGGGGGCGCTAATTGAACGTTGTAGGAGGAGCCTATTTTACTAAAATGGCTATAACTCGAGAAGTAAATGAGATATCTTCACCAAACTTGGTACACATGTGTATGAGTTCAATCTGGGGTCACAGTAAATAAATCTCGACGATTGAACAATAGGTGGCGCTATAACATGAAAAAAACATGAAAAGGGCTATAACCACCTGACCGTTAGTCCAAATGACTTGAAAATTGTTATGCAGTGTCTTGGTCCAAGGTGCCATGTATGTCTATGAGGACATTGGCGTATCTCAAAAAACATGGCCGCCATCGGCCAATGAAGTTTGAGCACCTATTAGACAAGGTTAACGGAGGCCGATCGGAACAAAACTCGGTAGGCATGTTCAAATCATGGCTCTAGAGGTCTGTAAGAATTTTGAAAGAAATCAGCCACTAGTTGGCGCTAGCGAGATTTTTGGCTTGTTAAATAAAACGTAATAACTTTTGATGCTTTTGTGCTTAAATGCCTGAAAGGCCTTAACTGCTTGAACCCCGATAAATGCTGCTTGCAGCTTTAATTATTATTATTATTATTATTATTCCGCCGTAAAACGCATCGTGCAGCCCAAACCGTAAGACCAGGAACCTTGAAACTTTGCCATATGGTAGTACAAAAATCGAGGAGAGGTTATCAAATTATGACCTCGATTGGCCCATAGGTGGCGCTATAGCGACCAAAAGCGCGAAACTGCTCATAACTCCTAGACCGTATGTCGTAGGCTCAAGTGTCTTATATCGTTGGAAAGCTTAACGACGAAAGGTCAAAACGTATATCTCCGATTTCATTTCTGGTATGTAAATTTTCCGCCATTTTGAATTATGTCAAAAACCTACTTTTGCGAACTAGTCCCTGGTTTTTTGTCCGATCGGAACCAAACCAGTGCAGAAATGTTCTCTGGAGTCTGAATATCAATAATTATCGAAAAAAAGTTGAAATTTTGATTCATGGTCGATAGGGGGCGCTAATTGAACGTTGTGGGAGGAGCCTATTTTACTAAAATGGCTATAACTCGAGAAGTAAATGAGATATCTTCACCAAACTTGGTACACATGTGTATGAGTTCAATCTGGGGTCACAGTAAATAAATCTCGACGATTGAACAATAGGTGGCGCTATAACATGAAAAAAACATGAAAAGGGCTATAACCACCTGACCGTTAGTCCAAATGACTTGAAAATTGGTATGCAGTGTCTTGGTCCAAGGTGCCATGTATGTCTATGAGGACATTAGCGTATCTCAAAAAACATGGCCGCCATCGGCCAATGAAGTTTGAGCATCTATTAGACAAGGTTAACGGAGGCCGATCGGAACAAAACTCGGTAGGCATGTTCAAATCATGGCTCTAGAGGTCTGTAAGAATTTTGAAAGAAATCAGCCACTAGTTGGCGCTAGCGAGATTTTTGGTTTGTTAAATAAAACTTAATAACTTTTGATGCTTTTGTGCTTAAATGCCTTAAAGGCCTTAACTGCTTGAACCCCGATAAATGCTGCTTGCAGCTTTAATTATTATTATTATTATTATTATTAGCAAGAATAAAAGCGCATCATATAAGGCCCCGATCACACCTAACGCGTTTTTCAGGTTCGAAAACGCGAGGCACACAGCACCTACCATCACACAGAACGAGCAGTGCGCTGCGTTTTTTATGTTGCTAGGCAACCACTGAAACAGCTGTCCTGTCAGTCAAGTAAACGTCAAATCTGCCATTTATTAACTTTATTTACTTTCTGTTAACATTGTGGTAGTGACGGTTCGTGAAGTAGTTAAGCTCCTGGTAACCCGCGAGAGCACCACAAGTTCATCCTCCATCATCGCATTCTCCGGGCGTTCAAGCAACTGTAGCTTTCATCACTACAACGGAAGGCCCGCCTCTCCATTCATTCGATTGGACAGTGGAAAAAAACGCGATGACGTCGGGCGCTTTATCCGCTCGGAGTTGGCGCGAGGCGCAGCAGGCGCTTAAACGAGACAGGGGTAGCTGCAGCTTGGAGTAATGGGCGTGGCGAGAGGTAGGGGCGTGGCGAGAGGTAGGGGCGTGGCAAGAGGTTTCTCATTGGTCAAAGGAGTTTCCTCCTGGACGGAGTCAGAGCCATAGAGAGAAAGTTGCGACACAGCAATGGCGGCTCGTGGAGCCTCTCAATATTTCCCGAAAGCAGCAGCAGCGCGGTAGAACAGACCGTTTGTGATGCACTTTTAAAAGGTAAGACGTTTAAAGAATACGATTGTATATTATCAGTACATCTGAATCAAATTAACTTGTGTATTAAAGCATGCTAGTTTACTATTGCTCTCTAAATTTAATTAGTAGTTTTAGGGGACGTTATCAGATAAAAGAAAGGTCACTGGATAAAGTTAGTAGTGCATAACAAACCACGAACAGCCTAATGGTTAAAATCGTCCTATTAATGCATTTTATTAAACTATATTTGAGTAACAAAAACGTATGGGTGGAGTTTTTTAGGCGTGTTTCTGTAAGCTACCTGTCTATATTATGTTTCAGCTCAGCTGATTTTTGGATTGATGGGAAAGGGAAATGGAAGTTTATTCGTGAGATTAAAAACAATGCTTAAAAGCAGCAAGCCATTTACAAAAACAAATCACACTAGACTAAATGGGAAATAATACTAAATACCACAACACACTAGACTAAATGGGAAATAATACTAAATACCACAACACACTAGACTAAATGGGAAATAATACTAAATACCACAATGTAATATATGCTACTATAATTTGTCCCGTTTTTGTCTCCTTTATCTCTTTCAACACAAGAAGCAGAAAAAGGGATTCAGTGGATCCTGAAGACTCCCTGCACCCCCTGAAGACGCTGTACCCCCACCTTCAGTTTCAACTCCTTGGATTTTAGAAGACTTTCCTTGCTCCTTATTTTTAATAAACATTAAACTTCCCAGTGTTGGTCTTTGTGAAAAAGTTCAGATGCACCCAAGTATGATTAGTGCACAATATAGCATAAAATCTTTAGTTCTATTTAGACTGCTCCTCCTGCTGACTCGAGCATATTTACTCCTCTGTGTCGGACACTACAAGAACAACATAGAGGAAATGACAGACAACATGCTTGACGTGCAGTTTATTAGACATTTATAGACATTATTAGACATTTATAAAATCCTATTGTGCTAAATCAATGCTATATATATACACTGCTCAAAAAAATAAAGGGAACACTTTTTAATCAGAGAATAGCATCAAGTCAGTTAAACTCCTGGGATATTGATCTGGTCAGTTAAGTAACAGAGGGGGTTGGTAATCAGTTTCAACTGCTTTAGTGTTAATGAAATTAACAGCAGGTTCACTAGATGGGCAACAGTGAGACAACCCCCAAAACAGGAATGGTTTTACAGGTGGAGGCCACTGACATTTTTTCCCTACTCATCTTTTCAGACTGTTTTTCACCAGTTTTGCATTTGGCTAGGGTCAGTGTCACTACTGGTAGCATGAGGCGATACCTGGACCCTACAGAGGTTGCGCAGGCAGTCCAGCTCCTTCAGGATGGCTCATCAATACGTGCCATTGCCAGAAGGTTTGCTGTGTCTCCCAGCACAGTCTCAAGAGCATGGAGGAGATTCCAGGAAGACAGACAGCTACTAGGAGAGCTGGACAGGGCCGTAGAAGGTCCTTAACCCATCAGCAGGACCGGTATCTGCTCCTTTGTGCGAGGAGGAACATGATGAGCACTGCCAGAACCCTACAAAATGACCTCCAGCAGGCCACTGGTGTGAATGTCTCTGACCAAACAATCAGAAACAGACTTCATGAGGGTGGCCTGAGGGCCCGACGTCTTCTAGTGGGCCCTGTGCTCACTGCCCAGCACCAGGGAGCTCGATTGGCATTTCCCATTGAACACCAGAATTGGCAGGTCCGCCACTGGTGCCCTGTGGTTTTCACAAATGAGAGCAGGTTCACCCTGAGCACGTGACAGACAGGAAAGGGTCTGGAGAAGCCGTGGAGAATGTTATGCTGCCTGTAACATCGTTCAGCATGACCGGTTTGGTGGTGGGTCAGTGAGGGTCTGGGGAGGCATATCCATGGAGGGACGCACAGACCTCTGCAGGCTAGACAATGGCACCCTGACTGCCATTAGGTATCGGGATGAAATCCTTGGATCCATTGTCAGACCCTATGCTGGTGCAGTGGGTCCTGGGTTCCTCCTGGTGCACAACAATGCCCGGCCTCATGTGGCGAGAGCATGCAGGCAGTTCCTCGAGGATGAAGGAATGATACCATTGAAGGGCCACCACGCTCACCTGACCTACATCCAATAGAACACCACTGGGACATTGTGTTTCGGTCCATCTGACATCACCTGGTTGCACCTCAGACTGTCCAGGAGCTCAGTGATGCGCTGGTCCAAATCTGGGAGGAAATACCCCAGGACACCATCCGTCATCTCAGTAGGAGCATGTCCCGACGTTGTCAGGCATGCATACAAGCACGTGGGGGCCATACAAACTACTGAGAACCATTTTGAGTTGCTGCAATGAAATTTCAGCAAAATTGACAAGCCTGCTGCATCATTTTTTCACTTAGATTTCCGGGGTGTCTTTGAATTCAATCCTCTGTAGGTTGATTATTTTCATTTCCATCAAACGATGTGGCATCCTTTCGTTCATAACACATTACCCAGTCCATATTAGTATAGATATCCAGCATGATATTTTTCCCCATTGAGATCTGATGTGTTTTCAAAGTGTTCCTTTAATTTTTTTGAGCAGTGTATAATGTGTATATATATGTGTGTGTGTGTAGTGTAATTGACAAACCTTCAAAAATTGTTTTTTAAAAATCTCAAAATCTTTTCAAAACTGATGTTTTATTAATTTTTATTAATTTTATTTGTTTTATTTATTTATATTTTTGAGTCATTAACTTTGACTTTTTGAAATTTAAACAAGTTTCAGTTGTAAACATTTCTAAGTGTTTAAATTCAACTGATATGGAAAGTGTACCAACCTACCCATACTTGAAAGCAGTTTTTACCAGTATTAGAGAGATCTACAACTCTTTTCACTCATCATTAAGGCTCCTCTGGATGCATTATTATGTATACTGTAATTAATTACCATAATAAAATAACCATGTTTGCAGTTGTGCCACCCTGACATGCAAATTTTGGGACAAAAGTTTTTCAATTATCTCAACAGCTTTAAAACTACTGAAATTTATTGATTTTGTTTATATGAAAGGTTCAAATGATGCCATAGAATTTAATTTTTTATTTTTTATTCTTAAGACACCATTTGAGTTTTTAGACTGTTCATTTGTGCGGACAGTTGCTACTATAGTATGAATCAGTGAAGGAATGAGTTTTGACTTAGAACACAAGCCTTTGATGACAAATTCAATTGACGTTTCAAAAAAATTTATTGTAAAAATGACAACTGAATAAATGTTTTTTGGATAAAATGGTGTTTGTTTTGCTTAATTGATTAATGTCACTTAAAAGAAGTTTATTAAACCGTTTTTACTTCATTTTATAATTATATGGTGAGTGTTTGATCAAACACGCATATATGTATGCCTTTATACAGCAAAAACATTTGCTGTACCATTATTATAAAAATAACATTACTATTAGTTTGTATGTACTTTAAATGAAAGTACAAAACTAGTCTGACTTTAATAGTGTCAGGAGACATTTTTATCTTTAAAATAATAATTTAATTTGTTTTTTAATGATTTAATAAAAAAAGTCGCGGTGGTGATGACGTCATGTAACCCGCGCCCTAAATTTCGAAGGTAACGTACTTTTGAATGTATTCTCAATATCATTATTGCTATTTTCACAGTGAAAGAAATGTATTTGGTCTTGTATAATTGTTTGTTGGCCAAAAGTGATTAAGTTTATGGCTCGCTTTTATGCGGTTTAGGAAGCTTTCGCGTCCAATTGTAAAGACCTTACGGCACGCCCCATTCCTCCTGGCACGCCCCATTCCTTTCCGACCTCCTGGCACGCCCATTGCTCCAGCCTGCAGTTACCTCTACCAGGCTTAAACAGCGCGCAGAACGCTCGCTGCCATAGGAAACCAATTGAAAATAGGCGCCTCACTGCCAAAAACGCGTCAGGTGTGATCGGCCCCTTGCGTTAATTGCGTTAAATATTTACTTACCACTGAGCAGTGCTTGAAGTGGGGGGGAAAAGGTGCCGGTACTCTTGCATTGGCAAATAATCATGACATTTGAGATTTCTACAGTGAAAAACAAAACTTGATGGTAAAAAAGATATTGCTGGTACAACAAAAATTTGTATTTATCGTGGTTAAGTCGTGTGTGTGAGAGAGAGAGAGAGAGAGAAAACGGAACTCCTCCAAGTCTGCAAGTCCAAAAAATACATTTATGGTGAGATTACTACATTTTATTTAATTAAATGCATTTATAGTGAGATTATTATATTTTCATGTCATTCTGTGTCCATTTTGACCACGAACCATGCGCTGTCACTTTAATTCAGCGCGTGCAGCACAGCAAAAAGACTTGGTGCGGAAACGATCGTTGCACTGCTGTATACGCACCGCTCCTGGAACGCATTGCCGGACCGGAAAAAAGTAAGCACCGCATACGCACTGCAAACGGAGTATATGCGAAACGGGCGTGACACTGACGCTTTTTCTGTCATTTGTAGAGGACCGGCTACATGCGAGAAGTAGCGGTACGCAAGAAAAAGTGCAGGTACGCTTAACGCCGCCTTCAACACTTGCAGTTGAAATCGTAAAGCCTGGTTTATACTCGACGCGTCCGCACGAGCGCGAAGGTGCGCGCGGCAAAAATGACGTCATCGCGGTGTAGGCGGTCGCGCGCGTTGGGTGCGCAAGGGCCCATTTCGCCTGGCGGTGTGCACGGCAGATTTTGTAACAACGCGCGCGGCGCCGCATTCGAAGATGAACGACTTCGAGCCGAATCTGGCCGAGCTCGAACTTTTCACCACACCGACACCCAGTTTGCACGTCTAAATTAGTTGCTTACATTTAAAAAATGAGCATTCAATAGCATATAAAGTATTTTTAATGAACATAAAGGTCCATGTTTAATAAAAATGTTCACGAAACTTAATGAAATGTTTAGTGAAATTAGAAAATATGTTAGAGATAGTTATATTGTATACACATTCTCATATCCATATATTTTGTTTTATTGTCACGAGTAATAATCTCAGGGTTTACTGGGTTTTAAACGATTCTTTTTGTAGTGTGGTATTGGTGGTGGTGTACTAAAATAAACATTGTCACGTGTGTAGCTTTCTTCTTCTCACCGCTGATTCCTGATGGTTTAGAGGACAATTACTCGAGTCGCCCCCTATCGTTTCACAGAATAGTACAACGACGAGTGCGTCAAGTATAAACGCCTCGTCCGTTTGCGGAGGTTTGCGCGCGCAGTCTGCGGAGACTCGCGCTGCGGAGCCAGGCGAAAGTATAGGCTTAATACGCAATACGCGGACAGCGGACGTCGTACTACACCGCTGAAAAGCTTCGGAAGCGAGTAGAACAAAAATGGCAGAGAGATTAGAACGGTTGATTTTGTCAGTGTCAGAATGTACAATATAATTGTATTAACTGCCCTAATAACGTTAGAAAATCATGAAAATAAAAAAACGACATGACAACTTATCGTTAGAAAATCATTATTTATTTTATTAGAAGTGTTAAAGCTGCCATCGTAACATAAAGGGTAGAAAGCCGGCTAAAACATGACGGAGGAATAAACTCACGGAGCCATCGGGTTTCGTTTGACTGGCGTGCACACTCACAGGGGCATGCAGTCATTTATTAAATTGCAACACCTGAACAGCAGTAATGAATGAACCACACCCCTTAGACTCACACCCCCTTAGACAACAGTCATAATAAGAGCACATTCAAGGTCACCAATGTTCAACACCCCCACTTGCTCTTAGGCTGAATAACATACAGTTATCATGTACATTTACATCACACCAAAAATAAAACACACAAATCTATCAAGCATGGCTTTGGTTACAGGTTTGGTCAGAATATCTGCAACCATGGCTGCTGTAGGACAATATTCAATAGTTATCTTTCCATCTTCAAGTGCAGATCGAACAAAATGATACTTAATATCAACATGTTTACACCTTTGACGGCATATAGGGTTCTTGGACAAAGCAATTGCCCCTTGATTATCCTCATAAATTGTCACTGGTGTGTAAATACATTCATTGTCCATTTTGTTTAATAACTGGACAAGATATAGGCTTTCCTGTGCAGTAGCTGCCAAAGCCATATACTCAGCCTCACATGTGGAAAGAGCAACTGTGGATTGTTTCTTAGACCTCCAAGAAATAACAGGACCAGTGGCAGACAAATTAAAACAGTAACCAGTTGTACTTCTTCTATCATTTTGGTCTGCTGCCCAATCAGCATCACTAAATGCAAAGAGATTAAGATTTACATCATTTCTCCTATAACACAATTCCTTGTTCACAGTTCCCTTTAAATATCGCAATACATGCTTAGCAGCTACCCAATGTTGGTTCTTTGGTTCAGAAAAGTGTTGTGACAGCTTACTGACAATGAAACCTAGATCTGGTCTAGTACAGGTCATTAGATAGATCAAGCTACCAACCACTTCTCGATACAGCTTTGGATCAACACATTCACCTTCATTATCAAATTGCATTTTGTTTTCGCATGGAGTTGACCTTGGTTTACAATTAATCATATCAAACCTCTCCAAAATCTTAATAATGAACCTTTTCTGGTTCATTTTTATTTCACCATCTCCTTGTGCAAAATCAATACCCAGAAAATGTGTAAGTTTACCAAGATCTTTCATTTTAAATCTTTCCCCCAACATTCTTTTCACATTTCTGAGTGTCTGACTATCGCTTGCTGCAATAAGAAGATCCATCAACCCAGACTATCAGTATGATTTTCTCACCTCCAGTTTGTTTACTGTAAACACAATGGTCAGCAGGATTTTGGATAAAATCATTTTGAATCAGAAAATCATCTAGCATTTTATTCCAATTCCGCCCTGACTGTTTCAAACCATAAAGTGATTTGTTAAGTCTACAGACAAGCCTCTCACTTGTTTCTGACTTGACCTCAAATCCTTCTGGCTGTTCAATGTATAATTCAGTGTCAATAGGGGCATGCAAATATGCAGTCTTTACATCCATTTGATGCAGTTCTAAACCATATTGAACTGCAATTTGCATTAAGCTACGTATTGATGTCATGTCAGCAGTTGGAGAAAAAGTTTCCTTATAATCAATGCCTGCAACTTGACTATACCCTTTCGCCACATACCGAGCTTTGTATGTTGTTCCAACTGGGTTTTCCTTCACTGTGTAGACCCATCTGCCCCCCACTATATTTTTACCTTCAGGTAGTGTTGTAAGGGTAAACGTATCATTCTCCTTAAGAGAGTTCATCTCCTCCTGCATGGCCTTACTCCACAATTCTGACTCTGGTGAACTTATAGCCTCCTTTAGAGTGTGGGGTACATCACATGCAACTCTATAACAATAATCAATACTGGTTAGTGCATGGTCATCATCACATTTTATTCCACACTCATAATCCCTCAAATACTGTGGAGGCCTCTTCTCTCTCAGTGGATAACGCCTGCTCTCAACACTTTCACCTGTGTTAGGGCTTGGGTCACACGTTTCAGATTCTATTATCTCAGGTTTTGGTAGGTGAGTTTCAGTGCTCTCCCTACGTACATCATCTTCACACATTAACTGATCTGTCTGAGTGTGGCATTCTGTCCCACTCTTTGTGAGAAACTCCACCAACCTGCTTTTATTCACTTTTCCTGAGTCTGGATAGAAAACTAAATATGCAGGGCTATTCTTGTCATAACCAATGAAAATCCCTTTTTCACATCGAGAGTCTAACTTTTTCTTGTTTTGTTTGTATGCATAGCACTTTGACCCAAATATTTTCATTCTTGAAAGATCAGGCTTCTTTCCAGTCAGCATATAGTATGGGGTCTGTCCTACACGTCTGTTATAACATCTGTTACGAATAACAGCTGCAGTCTGGATTGCATACGTCCATAACATTTTTGGTAAGCTACTCTCGATTAACATACACCTTGCCATGTCAAGCAAAGTTCTCCAGCTCCTCTCAGCTGTCCCATTCTGATGGGGTGAATAGGGAGCTGAGGTTTCGTGTCTAATTGCATTTCTACTGAGCAGGGACTGAAATTCCCTGGATGTAAACTCGGTGCCATTATCAGATCTCATACATTTAATTTTACCATAAGGTGAAACATCAGCAATGAACTTCTCTGTTCCTTTGACTGTATCACTCTTTGCTCTCAAAAAATATGTAAATATTGCACCTGAATAGTCATCAGTAAATGCCAAGATATATCTGAAACCATCTTTTGCTATCGGCTCCATAGGTCCAGCTAAGTCTGTGTGCACAAGTCCAAGGGGAACTTTTGCTTTTTCATCTGCCTCTCTGTTCCTACTCTGAACAAATTTACCCTGTGTGCACACTTCACATTTTAGATTAGACATTTCAGTTCTACCTTTGATTTTCATCCCCTTTGTAACATTTTCCAGCTTCAACACATCCTCATAATTACAGTGACCGAGAATTTCATGCCATGTGCGGATATCATAACATACATGACATTGATCAACATCATCTGTAACAGTGCTTAAATAGAACAGTCTATCATACACCTGGATGTCAAATGTTACACCGTTCTTATGAACAAGTCTGTTCTGACCTTCTTTGAAAATGACCGTCGCTCCCTGGGACGTCGCTGCCTTGACTGAGAAGATGTCCTGTGGAAAAGATGGGACGTACAGCGCCCCCATCAACATCGTTTCCACCACTCGACCTTTGTTGTCTCTCAGGCGAACTTTGGCCGTACCTTTCCTCAAGGCGATACCGCTGGTCTTCTCTCCATCAGCCAGCTCTAGGATGTGCTTGTGTGGCTCAAAACTTTTGTCAAAGTCTTTGAACTGTGTGATGTCCCGGATGATATGCGACGTGGCTCCTGTATCAACCATGAGGCCTTTTTCCTTCACTCCGCTGACCAGAACGGCATCCACTTGGCCCACCTTAAAAGCAAAAGTGTGGTCCTCCTCATCCACCATCCGCTTCACGTTGTCCCGCTTTCTCCGTCTGCAATTCACATCCTTGTGCGTGGAACTCTTGCAAAGATGACACCACTGTCACTGTTCTCTATGCTCGCTCGTAGCAGAAGTACACTCCACAGCCTTATGTCCCTTCTGTCCACAGTTAAAACAGGTAAGTTTCATGTTCCACCCGTCTCTTGCTTTCACCTTCATCACGCTGTCATCCTCTGAGCAAGCAGCACTAAACTTTTCAGTGCTCTCATAGCTCCTCAGCTTTGTTTTAAACTCCGTGAAAGTTATCGTTTCATCACTTTGGGTTATGTGAATGGAAATTGGCTTAAAAGAGTCCGGTAGGCCTTTCAGAACCATTGCGATCAACAAGCCATCACTTAAAGTCTCTTCCGCATTTCTCAAAGCTGTAATAGCGGTCTCTGCGCGAATGACATAATCTGTGACGCTCTCATTGACAGCTTTCTGGAGAGACGTAAGCTCTGTGTATAAGTTAATCACTCGTGGTTTCCCTTTACCAGCATAATGTTCTCTCAGAATCTTCAGCGCCTTTCTTCCATCATCCGCTGCATCTCTCATCACAAGGGAAAGGCTTTTATCATCCAACAGCTGAATCAGTTCTGCATACGCGTCCTCATTTTTCTCTGCGTCTTCTTCTGCACCGTCATCATCAGATGGTTCGCTCAGTATGGTATTCTTCAAACTGAGCAGACGCAGGTGCGCCAGAAACTTAGTTTCCCACAGTTCATAATTTTTCTCATCCCCGTCAAAACATAAACGGTTCCACCGGCTTCCCAACTCCTTTCTGGGCCCATAACCTGTTAAAGCTGCCATCGTAACATAAAGGGTAGAAAGCCGGCTAAAACATGACGGAGGAATAAACTCACGGAGCCATCGGGTTTCGTTTGACTGGCGTGCACGCTCACAGGGGCATGCAGTCATTTATTAAATTGCAACACCTGAACAGCAGTAATGAATGAACCACACCCCTTAGACTCACACCCCCTTAGACAACAGTCATAATAAGAGCACATTCAAGGTCACCAATGTTCAACAAGAAGTTAAAGGGTTAGTTCACCCAAAAATGAGTCATTATGACTCACCCTCATGTCGTTCCAAGCCCGTAAAACCTCCGTTCATCTTCGGAACACAGTTTAAGATATTTTAGATTTAGTCCGAGAGCTTTCTGTCCCTCCATTGAAAATGTATGTACGACGTTATTCTTTCCTTGTAATAAAGACATCATCAAAGTAGTCCATGTGACTACAGTGGCTCAATCTTAAGTTTATCAAGTGACGAGAATACTTTTTGTGCGCAAAAAGTAAACAAAAATGACGACTTTATTCCACTATTCATTTCCTTCTCTCTGGGCCTTGAGTGAGTTCACGTAGCGTAGCACTTCTGTGTTGTGCGTCACACGCATCACACACATGACCAGCGTTGGCCAATAGTGAGCCTACGTGTGACTTACAACACACACAGACGCGCTACGCTATTACTACGTGAACTCAGAAGTGAGTTCAGACCGGTGAATATACCGCCCCACTTTGAGCACTGCCACTGGGTCTTTTCCCATTTACCAGTAGGCCTAATGCTTATTTAAGTTCCCGCGTCTACTACCTGCGCAGATATCGACGGCACAGCTGGGTTGTAGGTTGCCAGGTTGAGCTCACAAATGGGTTGAAATTGCGCGAGTAGGGGTTTCATACAAGATCTGGCAACTGGACAACCTTGGAATAATATATTGATGTGATTATTCATATAACGACGTTTGGGCCATACAAATTACGGGAGTTTCACGCGAGAATTAACAAAACGGGAGGGGGGCGGGAGATGGGTGTGAAATACGGGAGACTCCTGGGGGAAAACTAGCCTAGAAATCTAGGCTGCGTTCCAGTCCAAAGTTGTCATGCCCTTCACTTGCTAACTTCCCTCCGTCTTGTTCACTCGGATGTACGTCATTGCGAGTGCCCACTACTGGCGGAAACTGCAATGGGCTGAATTGGAACGTCCTAAGCCCTTGATCACTTGGAATCAGCTATGTAGTTGATTTATTATTTAAAAAATGTTTGCTTTAAGAATTTGTTTAATGCAGCATCCAAATGTTTATATGTGTGTTTGGGTTGTTTTAAATAAAAAAATAAAAAAATAATATAGAGTTTTCTGTTGTGGTGGTGATTAAACGAGATCTGTGGTGACGTCACAATCGTACTGCATTGTGGGACACATAGGTGCCTGAAGTGTACATATGAAGTAGACTCGCTCCCTCGGTCAAAATCGAGGGAACGAGGGTCTGTCCATCTAAACTTCCCTCGTCCACTTCACGAAGTGGAACGCACTTCAAAATGGCGGCGGGGATTCCCCCGAGGGGAAGTGCTTAGGGAAGTTCGCAAGTGCGTGTCTAAAAGTGGACTGGAACGCAGCACTAGACGCACGTACCCTAGGCGGCAGCAAAATGTATTTGTATATGTAGGTCTGGCTTGCCAGGCTAGGGGAAAACGGTAGTGTTGACAGGTGAGGTATGTCGTATATTCCAACCCATATACCGCTACAATTGAGAATCACTTTAAGCGTGCAGACGCAGTTAAGACAATTTGATGTATTCCACTTAATACACAATTATAAAACAATATACAATAAGATTCGTTAACAACGTAGGCTACCTCCTGGTGTTCTTCTAAAATGAGGGCGAGCCACAAATCCGTGAGTACAGTTTACAAACCCTTGGGAGGGTGATTCTCCAACTATGGTACTTTTTCTGTCCTCGACAGATATTAAAAAAACTAAAAAACATTTCCACTTTTTTTTTTTTTTCACACTTACTACATGTGTAGGGGAACCTATATATCAAAAAATCATTGTTCAATTCTGTTGTTTTATATAAAATAGGAGGCATTTTATATGCGTTTTTTACTATTTTGCCGCTGTCCCTAGGCCAGACTTTGGGTCTTCAGCCTTATCTCACTTAAAATCTAATACTGATATAATTTTAAATTCAAACAGAAAGTATGCATTATAACCCAATTCATTCAAATCTAATAATTTTTTTTTATATTTCTTTTCAATTTGACATATTTTAAACATGTTGAACACTTGTCCCTTGGGTTCACTGTCATTTCCACACCTCTGCATTAAATGCAATCCCAGGCTCAGTGTTCTAGATTTGTATAATCAGTAACCATAGTAACTGACACTCCAGAAGAAACCACATGGCTGAATGAAAGAATGGTCCCAGCAGAGGTTAATAAATTGGAGATATATCAAGGTAAATATGAGAAATACTGCGAGTATGTTTATTGTATGTCATTTCTGAACCGCTCATAATTCATTCCGACGGAAACATTTCTGGATTTTTACAATTTCATCAGGTGATATTTAAGATTATTTAATGCTAACTCTAAAACTAACACTAACAGGCTAGTCAAACATGAGATATTAGAGGGAAAGGGGGGAAATGTCATTTCCACAACTGTCTTTTCCACATCTGTCTCCATGGAAGTGATAAAGACAGGTTGGCTTGGCAAGGGCATTGTCTGTGCTTAAAAGCAAAGTAGTTTGCCTATAGTACTAAAAATATAGTGTAAACACATAAACTTTACATATAATGTCATAGAGAATGTTTTAAATTGAGATATTTTATTGTTTACAACTAAATCTGACATAGTCTCTCTGTTGTTCTTTAAGATGGCACCCAAAACATCAGCAGAGAAGTCCAGACTATTCAGGGAAAGACTAAAATCTGATCCAATTAAATATGCTGAGTTCATGAGGAAAGACAGAGATCATTTATAATTCTACTACAGGTTTTATATCTGAAATGTTATTTTCACCATAACCCGCCTTTCCCTTGTCATTTCCACAACCACAAATATTTTTTGGTAAAACATAAAAAAATAAATAAAGTTAAGGTAATGATGGTGGTGGTGTTGATTATTTAGCAGTTAAGGGTAAAGTATATGTATATGAGAGTTGAAAAATATCAGATTTGAATATTTTAATTAAAAAATTCTGAAAATGTCCAGGTCCAAATTACCATAGTTGGAGAATCACCCGGGAACGGATTGGGAAAGCGTGATCACGGTTTATGAATTTGTGGGTACAGATTGCAAAAACTGAAGGCACGGGTTGAGAGTGCGGATTAGAAACTCGTGGGCACGATTTGTTAAACGATCGAGGGAACAGTTTGAGAATTCCTGAGTACGGTTTATAAACTGAGCGGACGGATTGCAAAACCTTCGCCACGGATTGTTTTTTTCTGTCCCACAAGTGACTTCCCGGGCTCCGTAATCATAAAGATATACACCGTAATACGCAGTACACGCATGCGCAAAATGCGCTTGAGAAAAACCGTTGGAATGGAGAATTTAAATGCGAATGCGCGGGAGAACGAGCGGAGCTGAAGATCGAAATAAACATTCCTAATACAGATATTCATCGTCACAAGTTTTAAAACGTTAGGGTGAGTAACTTACTGAAAACCGAACTTATTGTGCAAAGTTTTGCTTTAGGACCCGGTATAAGGATTAAAAGGCATTTTGTAGAATCGCGAGTTCATGCATTCATTGGTTTTGTCGTGTTTTCACCACAGAATTATCTGATTGTAGCCAATAGTTTTCTTTTCTTCGTATCATATATGTCTAAAATACTGTTTGATCGATTTGTGTGATATAGATGTGCGCAAAGTGCCGTTAGATTGCAGTTGGCGTCGGCCTCTATCGGGCCTTATTTCCTTTTAATATCTAGCCTACACGTCAAGCTTGTGGTTTTCTTATTCATCCATTCATTTTCCTTATCGCTCGTGTCACTAATTTTAAGCAGTCCTGAAAACCTGGATATTTTTACATACCACGAAATAAACGATAAAGCAAACTCTTCATCGGCTGACAAAAAGTCTCATCCTCATTAGGCTATATATAGTTAAATAAATAACTTAAGTCCTGTCACTTGTGATGCAGGGGATTTTTGTCATTACTGTAAGTTTTTTATTTGCGGGTTTTTAAACTATACAGTGTCGCTTTTGAAAGTTTTCTTCACCACATCAAGACATCCTGTTATGCAGAAGACTTCTTGAATGTATTAAGTGTTTTTCCTTATTTTAAATAAGGTATTTTCACCAAATATTCTGAGTTAGAATTGATTTGTTAATAAAGTGATGTGATAAAATGTCAACCCTGTTGTCTGTGTTCTGTATTTTGCTGAATGTATTTACATTTTTCATAATTTTTTTCTTTTGGGACAGTGAGAAATAAAATTGCTACTACAATTTAAAATATTTAATGGGACCAACAGTTTGGTAAACTATATTTTCCATTGGTTCAACATATTATTTCTGATTGAGCCCATGTTAACAGACTGTTGCCACAATTGAACAAATTCAATTCACAGAAATTCAATTAAACTAACTGAAAAATTTAGATTTGACCGGTCACTAGAAAATGTTCAGTGTAAAATAACCATTTACATTCTTAATGGAACCATAGATGCCAATAAATAACCTTTATTTTTAGGAGTTTAGCTGGATCAGTGATAAAAAGATGAGTTTGAAATGTTCTTCGTTTTTGTTTTTTATTTCCAGGGCTTGCTTCTGCTGTTGTGTCAGGAGCAGAAAGAATCAACATGATGCTGTTTCATTCACAGAGACTTGCAGTGGACTAAATGCAGTGTTTTTCTCAAGGGGAAACTCTACGTTATCATCCCAGCTTCCTCACAACTAGGCAACCAGCATCCCAAATGTGTCCTCAGATCACCTCCACCTCCACAACACCAGTTGAACCAAACTGTGGCCTATCAAGAATCTACATTAAAACGGTAATGAAAACAAGATTTATACCTTTGCTGAATGTTTTCCTGTCTTTATCCCTTTCTTTCACATATTCCATTTCCTTGCCCTGCACTGCTCACAATCATTCCGGAATAATGGCAAAATCGTTCTGGAAGCACTCTCCACTACACACACAAACACTTACAAACACACACACACACACACACACACACTCATACTGAAATGCTGAGGCATGTCGTGTGAGATGTCCTGCATGGCTCAGACGGTCACCACTCACTGACTGACACGTGAGAATAAAAGTACAGCTGTTCGGCTCTATGCGCCTTAGTTTTAAATCCCAAACACACACACACACACACACACACACACACGCTCACAAAGGTCTCATAGAAGTGTTGTCTCTGACTTGTGAATTTAGACAGTCTAAGTTGAATAAAAATGCATGCATGCATGTATGTATGTGTGTGTGTGTATATATATATATTAGTGCTGTCAATTGATTAAAAAAACTAACTAGATTAATCACACATTTTTTTCTGTGAATAATCGCAATTAAAAACAACAACCATTAAATATATTTTAGAATTTAATAGTTTCACAGTTAATTACATAAATTAACCTAATTTTCCATAAGTATAACTAGGTAAACACACACACAGACACACACACAAATGTTGCTGAGACAGATGTCCAGTCTAACAGCTGTTTTGTGAATGTTTATCCTGATTGAAAGAGAGAAAATTAAGCTCTACTGAATTTTAATTAACAGAAAGAAATAACATCTGAGATCTGATCATTTTAGATTGCCACAAATACAGATCAAATACTTTTTAACTGTAGCATTTGAAAAGAATCTGATAAAAATTATATATATATTAGTAATTAGCTAATTTATTGCATTAATTATTTTGAATAACCATTAAAATGATCATAAGTCACTTCTCTATCCAGTTATTTTATTTTTGTACATTTTATTAATAATATAAAATTATATTAATAATGTAATTGAAAACAGCTTGAAACATGGAGGGACAAAGATATTATTGTAGAATTAAGGACAGTGTCTGTAAATCTTCAATAAAAGTGGTTGCGTAACGAAACTTATAGAAATAAGGCCGCGAGAGTGAAAACACAAATGAAGACTTTATATTATGGCTTAAAAACTGAAACAAAGGCATCCTTGAACTGACCCCGACGGATTCGATTTTGATATTTGAAGAATAAACTGTGGAATATCATATTAACTTTTCACTGACAGCTGAAAATGAAAGTGGTGTCAGTGTAGGAGATTCTCCGAATCCTTTTATTACCAGATTGGGTCACTTCCCATCTGAATGTAGTTTAGGAGATGATCAGTGTCCTCTTATTCAGACTCTGGTCTAGACCTGGTCTCTGCTAAAGTGAGGAGGAGAGCGTTCGCTGACCCCATTTTGTGTCTGACATGGCAAAGCCTCATGCCATGTGTGTGTGATTAAGTTTGTGTGAAGGGCTAACGTGACCATGCATTAGCGTTAATATAAGGCTGGCTGACACATGACATTCATGTTATTTTAGGTTATTATACTTTTTACATTTATTATAGTGATTAATTTTGTTTTGCATTTCATTTATTTTTCATTCTGTTAGTTTAGTTTTTATTAGATTGAGTTTAGTTTTATATTTTCTGTAAATTATTATTTATTTTTTATAATAGTTTTTTATATATTATTATTTATTAATAATCTCATTTTCAGTAAAGTGTTTTTCTAGTTTGAGTTAGATTTCAGCATATTTTTTTTTTCTTTTATATTCTATATATACATATATATATTATGGGGTGGAACGGAGCACAGTTGATCCGTGATCTGTACGGACCAGGCCCCACGGTTCGGCACGCATGTGATTCATGGATTAACTGCTAAATTTAACCATCATAGAGTTAAAGTTTATAATTTGGACATGTTTTGTCTTGCCAATTTACACATTCAAACTATTTTAAACGCGGAACACACTCGAAGCGTTTACACACTCGAAGCGCAGAGAGAGAGAGAGAGAGTGAGAGAGAGAGAGAGAGAGAACTAGACAAATACAGACTCAAGACTTGGGTACAGAACAACCAAACATAACACGACAACGACAGACAAGGAACAGACTAAAACACAGGGCTTAAATACACATAGAACAGATCAGAGAAACGAGACACAGCTGGGACAAATGAACTCAATGACAATTTAACAAGACAACAGGTGACAGAGATAACATCAATGAAACACATGGACAAACTGGGTGTGCCACAGGCAAACACAACATTAACACAGACACTAAACGTGACAAACGGACACATAAACACCAAATTATGTCAAAATACCCGTCTAAATGCCCGTCTCGTTAAGTATTCTCTTGACGAGACCCAGATAAACTAACGTCGACTGTAGACGTTCGGGGACGACGAATGTAGATGAGACCCAGAGAAACTAACGTTGACTGTAGACGAGACCCAGAGAAACTAACGTTGACTGTAGACGAGACCCATAGAAAACTAATGTCGACTGTAGACGAGATCCAGAGAAATATGTATACATTCGGGGACGACGAATGTAGATGAGACCCAGAGAAACTAACGTTGACTGTAGACGAGACCCAGAGAAACTAACGTTGACTGTAGACGAGACCCATAGAAAACTAATGTCGACTGTAGACGAGATCCAGAGAAATATGTATACATTCGGGGACGTCGACTGTAGACGAGACCCAGAGAAACTAACGTCGACTGTAGACGAGACCCAGACGAGACCCAGAGAAACTAACGTCGATTGTAGACGAGACCCAGAGAAACTAACGTCGACTGTAGACGAGACCCAGAGAAACTAACGTCGACTGTAGACGAGACCCTAGACGAGACCCAGAGAAACTAACGTCGATTGTAGACGAGACCCAGAGAAACTAACGTCGACTGTAGACGAGACCCGAGAAACTAACGTCGACTGTAGACGAGACCCGAGAAACTAACGTCGACTGTAGACGAGACCCAGAGAAACTAACGTCGACTGTAGACGAGACCCAGAGAAACTAACGTCGACTGTAGACGAGACCCGAGAAACTAACGTCGACTGTAGACGAGACCCAGAGAAACTAACGTCGACTGTAGACGAGACCCAGAGAAACTAACGTCGACTGTAGACGAGACCCAGAGAAACTAACGTCGACTGTAGACGAGACCCAGAGAAACTAACGTCGACTGTAGACGAGACCCGAGAAACTAACGTCGACTGTAGACGAGACCCAGAGAAACTAACGTCGACTGTAGACGAGACCCAGAGAAACTAACGTCGACTGTAGACGAGACCCAGAGAAACTAACGTCGACTGTAGACGAGACCCTAGACCAGTGGTTTTCAAACTTTTTCAAGAGCGACCCTTTTTTTTTATTTTTTTTTTTGACGCGACCCATAGGCCTATTCTTAAGCCTTTTCTTAGCAACCGCTTTTGATGATGCACGTGCAGTGGCTTATCCGTGACGCGATCGCAACGCAAAGTTGATTCTGCACTCTTTTGATCTAGCTAAAGCTACAGGGATGCTAATTAACCGGTTAACCATTAACCATTGTAAGAATTTTAACCAATTAATATAGCCTACTATCGTTTGATGTATGCTTAAAAAATTCACTAAAAATATTCCTCAACAAATCCTTTAAATTGAATGATATTCAGAACAGAACAAGAATGAAAAAAAATATCTATAAACAAGCCAAAACGAAATAATTTCGTTGGGCTCACCTAACTCTCTCATTCGAATAAATTTTTTTTTCCATATTCGCGATTTATTTGGATGCTAAACTATTATTTATTATAGGCTTCTAAGAAAAAATGAAAATGATTATCCCCCCAAATTTTAAATATTTATTAGGCTTCAAAAAATATAAAAACTTTTAATTTAAGTGAACTTAAAACAAACCTTACATAAACCCATTATAAATGTCATATTTACCTGTGCCTTTCCTGTCTAACAGATATGAAATATACAGAATTTGGATAAGGTTATCAAAACATTCCGCACTGCATAAATTATAAACTAAATATAGAGAAATACGTATTAAAGCTACACACATTCTTTAGTCAAGAGCTGTTAATAATTTTCTCCGAGAATTAGCTGCTGCCACTTTAGGACCAGCCACAGCTGACGATCTCACGCATCCCATTCTCTCACTACTCTTTACTTTCATTTAAGATTTTATTTAACTCATTTAAGACTGTTCTTGTGAGGATACTCGACAAAACGGACATTTTGGCATACATGTGTGTTGTTCGTTCTAGCGCGAAAGAGAACTTGATACTGGCGCCCGTCTATCTGTGGGTCGTGTGTATGTGTGTGTGTGTCAGGAGGACATTTACTGACAGCGCGTTCTCTTTTGTCTTGTCGCGCATGAATGGTTTAAAAGCATTTGCATGAATAAGAGCGGGATCATATAACGACAGCTTAGTCACCTGTTGTTGTTTCTGACGTTTCATCGCCTGTGCCGCAACCGCGATACCACGGAGGAGCAGGACCGAGCCTATGTCGATGCGCGCGCGTCCGCGTCCGGGAACATCGCGTGCCGTCTCGGTTTTCTTTCCGTCAACTTGTTTGTGAGGCGCCGCGCCTCACAGAAATGGACCAAACTCGGTTGTTTAAATAGCCATATTTCGCGTGTTTCTTTTATATAGGCCTATAGACTATGATTTTATGAAAACAAATTTTGTTTTTTAATTTAATTATATTTTCCTTAAATAATCCTGGCGACCCACCCGAGGGTCGCGACCCAGGGTTTGAAAACCACTGCCCTAGACGAGACCCAGAGAAACTAACGTCGACTGTAGAAGAGACCCTAGACGAGACCCAGAGAAACTAACGTCGACTGTAGACGAGACCCAGGCAGACTTAGGTCAGGTGCGAAATAAGGAGAAAATATCGACCACAGCCCCCTTGCTAAATATGATCAAAGATGGCTGTAAAAACTTAATCTGCATTGTTTATCCGTTTGATAATTTATTTATTTTTAATGCAAAAATTTTACCTTTTATTGAAGTAAAAGAATTGAAAGTGGGGGGAAAATCACATTATGAAATACATTTTTTTCTCCAAAACACGTTGGGAAAAATTATTTGCCCCCTTTTATTAATACTTTTTGCAACCTCCTTTTTCCAAGATAACAGCGCCAACATGGATCTGGGAATCTGAAAGATCTGGAGAGATTCTGTTTGGAGGAATGGTCTCTGATCTCTTGTCAGGTGTTCTCCAAACTCATCAGACATTATAGGAGAAGACTCAGAGCTTTTATCTAATTTTAATAAAATATCAAAAGGATTAACAATGCAGATTTATTTTTTACAGCCATCTTTGATCATATTTACCAAGGGGGCAAATAATTCTTACCAGCACTGTGTGTGTGTGTGTGTGTATATATATATATATATATATATATATATATATATATATAATTATTGTTTTTTTGCTGATCTGATCCGTGGCTCAAAAACCTTATATGGTCTGAACCGTGAGTTTTGTGATCCGTTCCACCACTATTATTAATTTGTAGTCGGTTTGTTGTTTTTGTACTTTCAGTTTAGCTTTATATTTTCAGTGTATTTTTATTTATTATTTATTAATATATTTTATTAAAAAATATTCTTATTTTTAGTATTATTCATTTGTAGTCAAATGTTTTTGTAGTTTCAGTTTTAAATTTTAAGTATATTTTTACTTATTTTTTATATTTTAGAAATTTTATATAATATGTATATTGTTTTTTTAAACTAATTTTCTTATTTTTAGTAGTTTTAATTTGTAGTCAGATGTCTTTCTACTTTCTGTTTAGTTTTATATTTTCAGTAGATTTTTATATATTACATAAATATAATAAAATATTAAAAAAATTATTTACTAAACATTTTATATATATTTTTATTTATATATTTAGAATTTTTTATTTTTTATTTTTTTTAGTCCAAATAAATTGTGGTCATTTATTTTTTAATTTTTTTAGTTCATTTCTGCAACATTAAAATGTATTTTAGTTCAGACTCAGATTTTTTGCCGTTCTTTTTGTTTTTGAGCAATAGTGTGTGTTCATTTAAATGAATGTGGTGTTCACGCTCTGCTGTCATCATCCCTCTGGTTTGTTTTGTCTGGTCATGTGATTAAAGTGTCTCGATAATAAACCTCTTTTTGCATGATTGCTTTATCCACGGCGTCACAGGACGTCCAGGAAACTCTCATTAATGGTCAGTGAATTTCTTTAGAAAACCTTCACGTGTGCGTCACAGATTTCGACTCAATTGCACAGAAATGTCCATATCTCTTATTAAAAACATGGCCTCTGCTAAACCTGAAATGCTCAATCCCAGCTGCCCCCTACAAACCCAGATATTAGGATTGTTCTGCTTCTGAAATTTAAAACAGTTTGCCTTCATATTAAGCAGCAGTGCACACAATTTTATGTTTCAAAGGAAAAAATCATGCAGACAAATGTGCTTCAGGAAAAGTAGGTCAGATAAGGTAGTAGCTCCTTAAGATCACAATTGCACATTTTCACGTTTTGAACCTTCTAACGTTATAATATTGGGGATATAATAAGTCAATGAGTAGAGATTAAATTTCATATCATTTTAATGCCAATATAGTAAAAACCAAACTCTAGTGTTCACGTGAAAATGTTGAGAAATCAGAATCCGTGTTTATTTTGTTGTTTTGGAGCAGGATCACAGACATTAATAAAGCAAATGTACTGACAGTGATCCACGGCATATCAGTAATGAGCTTTAGTCCTAATGAGACTATCGCATTGATGCCGCTTTGGCTTGTACAGAGTTTTATCTCTTACTGACTGTGGCTCAGTTCATTTCACACAACCAGACTTCACATCTGCATGATTCTGTTGAGTTTCTCCTGCTTTTTTCTGAACCCTATACTGTATCATATTTGATATGCACATTTATTTGCATATTTGATACATAAATATTACATTCAAATGATCAAAACTTTGCTGAAAAGTCTTCTGTCATCTGAACATACCCTTCTGTCATCTTATTAATAATTTATACGTTTTATTTTAAAGACCTTTTAGTATCATTGTAAAATGTCCATCTTTAAGTTGTGTCTTTTTTCTGTGAAATCTTTAATCATTTTTATAAACACAAAAATAACTTTCATTTTGTTAGGAGCATTTCAGTATGAACACTTCCCGGACTGAAGCAACTTAGGTTTACTTGATTATCCATCATTTATTTTTTATTATCCAATATGATCCATCAGGCTTTTGAGTAACATTTATTTGTTCATCTCTCAATCATAATTTTATTGCAATTACATTATATATTTTACCCCCACGATTAAAACTATAGAGCTTTAATCATAAAACTAAGTATTTAAATATCATCTTACTAAGACATATTATTGGGAGATATGCAGTGACAAATTATATTTATGCACTTTATTCAAGTAATATATATATATATATATATATATAAAATAACTACTGTTATAATTTTGTGAAAAGTGCTATACAAATAAATGTGAATTAAATTGAATTGAATAAAGAATCTCATTGATTTACATTACAAACTCTCAGAATTTCATCTTGGACATATTAAAATCAGCAAATGCACCAAATTGTATATTTTTATTCCTCGAGTGTGAGCTCTATATTCACTATAGGACATAAAAGCCTGATGAATCAAATATCATACAAAACATAACACATATGCAAACTTTTTTCCGTTATGTTTTGCCTAAGGCTCAATAAACTGCTACGTTTAAAACATTTTTTTATTTTTTTATTTGGTATATCAGGCCTTGCAGGGTTAAGTTCCTCCAAAGCAAAAAGTATATCTTAAAGCAACAGCTGCCTCTTCTGAACCATTCCTAGATGTTCATGTTAACGTGCATCTCACACACACACACTTCATCGCACGCGCCTGCTGCCCCAGCAGCTCTGAAACTTGTTTGATTGACAGCTCTCTGCTGTTTATTAAATATAGGCCAGCTGCGCACAGCACAAATCTCCGAATGATTGCCTTTCGGGTGTTCTTTCGCCCCGCGCCATTGGCTGACCGCTGGCCTGATTTCCACTGATCTGCATGTGCGAGCATGTGAGACAGTACTTAACACACACAAACTCCATCTCTCTCTCTCACACGCACACACACTCTCAGAGTTCAGACAGACACAAGATGCAGCTGTTATCCCGCTGCGCTCTTTAGACAGCTGCTGGTCTGTCTCTCTCATCCGCTGAGCTCGCGCTCTCCATCATCAGCCGAAGCTCTTCTGTCAACGGCAGAATGCGACGATTGTTGGACAGCAGCTGGATAAAGTTTGGACCAGCTGGAAGAGATGACTGGGTTTCGGGGTCTCCTTCACCGCCTACGGTGGAACAACGGCTACAGGTACGTGAGCAATCCCATTAGAGAAGTAGCACAGAAAATTACAGATTAGACACAGAAATGTTCTTTGAGACACAGAAAAACTCAAATTACACTCTTAAAAATAAAGGTTCTTTATTGGCATAACTGGTTCCATGAAGAACCATTCCATTGGACAAAAGGTTCTAGATAGTGGAAAAAGGTTATTTAGATTATACAAATTTTGTCCACACTAAGAAAAATGGTTATTTTAAAGAGAGAGTTAAAACAAAAATGAAAATTCTGTCATTTACTCGCCCTCAGGTTGTTCCAAACCTGTATACATTTCTTTGTTCTGCTGAACCCAAAGGAAGATATTTTGAACAATGTAACCAAAGCGTTGTGGGGCACCATTGACTTCCATAGTATGGGGGAAAAAAATACTATGGTAGTCAATGGTGCCTCACAACTGTTTGATGACAGAATTTTCAATTTTGGGTGACCTATCCCTTTAAGAACAGTTCACTGAAAGGTTATTTGCATGGGAACCAAAAAAATGGTCCTTCTGTGACATCGCTGTAAAAAACCCAATGGGATCCTTTATTTTTAAGAAAGTAAGCGTGAAAAATAATGAAAGCTAAAAGGACAAATTGAAAATAATAATTTTCAAAATTATAATAACTCTGCTCTGCCTCTGGCTTCAGTCATTCAGTTCATGTGAGAATCAACTCAAGACATTTGTTTTGTGTTGAATTTCTGGTGAGGATGTTTTGAAGTTTCAGTTGTGATCTCCATAGGGGTTTATTTGAGGTGACACGGTGCTCTGGCATAAACTAAGGGGTTTAAAGCACCAGAATATCTAATCTGGCTGAAAAGCAGCATTATGTGATTAGCATTGGTAAAACGGTGGAAGAAGGAACAGATTTTGGGATGCAGTCCAGTTATGGTGGACACACTGATTCTGGATTAGAAAAGCAAGTTACCCTTGTGTTTTTTGGGTGCTGTTTACAGATTTGGCCAAGAGATGAGTTGAAGAAACTTTTATTGAAAGAGGTTGTGGAATGAGGCCATTAGAGAAGTTAATGGATCCATTCGTAGATATCTTCTTATCTGGAAAACTTTCCAAGACCACTTTTCACTGTAGTCTTGATATGGCTCTGTAAAGGCTTAAAATGCTCTGATTATGCGTTGTAGCTTCTTCAAATCATTGATTTCTTGGTTCTAGCATCAGTACATATATAGTTCTCTTTTTTTATGGAACCAGAGAATAAAATGTTTGGTTTGGAATTCTATAAGTTTCTTATATGAAATGTGTGAAAAGATCAGTCTTCACTTTCATCATATTTCATGTCTTTCTGGTTTTATATTCAGATGTTATCTCCCTACTGAAAACTGCTGGCTAAAGCTTTTCTCCCAGTCTGGCCTTATCTGGTTTTAGAGGGTTTTGGACACTTTTCAGCTGGTCAGGCTTTGAAACCAGCCTTCCATGCAGTAAAGTAAAGGAAATACAAACCCAGTCTAATGAAAAAAATGTAACTTACCTTTGTGATTTCATATGAAGTTTGATTTGTATGAAAATGTATGATTTTAAAGAGAGTTCACCCATAAATGAAAATTCTGTCATTAATTACTCATGTTGTTCCAAGACTTTTGTTCATCTGCAGGACACAAATGAAGATAATTTTTGACATAATCTGAGAGATTTCTGTCCCTCCGTTGACAACCTATGCAACCACCACTTTGATGCTTCAAAAAGTTCATAAAGAGATTGTAAAACTTGGATTAGTGGTTTAGTCCAAATTTTCTGAAGAGACACAATCACTTTATATAACGAAGAGATTTAATTTAGTCTTGTATTCACATTTAAGCATTTATCAACTCGCATCAATTGTGGTAAACGAAAGCTCAAGCATGTTCGGATGACATGATGCCAGAACCAATGAGGTTCATTCTCATGTTACGCAGCACGTTTGAGCTTCAGCAAGAGATGTTCTCGTGGTTCAAGCATGTTCGTTTGAGGTTCTGTTTATGTTTGCTGAATAATATTTATATGTGAATAAAAAGCCTAAATTCAATTTGTTCATCATATAAATTGATCGAGTCTCTTTAGAAAATTTGGTCTAAACCGCTCGATTCAAATGAATTAGTTTTACGATCTCTTTATGAAATTATGAAGCATTAAAATGGTAGTTGCGAAGCCTGTCAACGGAGGGACAGAAATCTCTCAGATTTCATTAAATATATCTTAATTTTTGTTTCCGAAGATGAACGAAAGTCTTACAGGTTTGAAACAACATGACGGTGAGTAAATGATGACTGCATTTAAATTTTTGGGTGAACTATCCCTTTTAAGGGTTTTTAGGACTATGCAGGCCTTCAAATACAAATGTTCAAAATCATGTCCTTTATGCCCCTTTAGGGTTACCACTGGAATGAGCTTTCGATGGAAAACAACGGGAAATCAGAGCTCATCCTGTACGTCGTTCTCCCGCTTGTCACTCTCATCGTGTTCGGCATCGCGTTTGTCCTTCTTTACCGAAGATTCAGACAGAACAAGCTCGGACTGAGCAACATCATCGCACTAGACCTGCAGGACCCGGAGCGCAACGCCGAGATTCTGTCGTCACTCACCGGGAACGCGGAGCGGCTAAACAGCATGAGCTCGGACATGTCTGACGGGGTCTTCCTCATGGTCTACCTCCCGCCGCCCTACGAGGACACGCTGACGAAGATCACGCGGGCCGCCAGCCTCAGTAGCGGCAAAGACGTCGAGTCCATCAAGATCGAAGACCTCGAGGCCAAACTGTGTCCGGAGCTCAAGGCGAGGGGGGAGTTTGTCTGAGAGAAGTCTATTGTAGAGACACTGGGGCTAGTTGTCACGGATGATCTCAGTTACACACATGCTTATTTTCTCCAGAACTGGTTCAACTGTCTGTTGAACAATGGTGAAAAACGTTAAAGGGGTGGTTGATTACGATAACACTATTCTAACTTTAGTTAGTGTGTAATGTTGCTGTTTGACCATAAACAACATCTGCAAAGTTACAATGCTCAAAGTTCAAAGCAAAGGGAGATATTTTATTTTAAAGAAATTGCTTTTTAAGGACTACAACAAACTGCGCGTTTTTGCTCACCTTCAAAAAGTGACAATTTTAACATGCTATATATAAATATCTGTGGGGTATTTTGAGCTAAAACTTCACATACACACTCTGGGGACATCAAAGACTTATTTTACATCTTGTGAAAAGGGCATTATACACCCCTTTAAGGTATGTGCCCGAGTTAACAGACGTTTTTCACAGACTGTGATGACGCGTTTTAACGGTCATCAGCATCTTAATTCCTGCAGTTTTTTTATATTTCAATTTTTTAATGTATGTATATTTATTACACTATACTTTGTATTATATTACCTTTGCATCAAATCACTGCTGTGAGCGTGACAGTAACGTAAAACAGTAAAATCTTCTGACTGCCGTTATCAATCTTTTTGAAATTTTATCCTTTTTTTTTTTGCTATTTGAGCAAAAATATATTTAATGTAGTCTTTTTTTCACCGCTATAGAAGTTTACCCAACCTTGACGACTTCCGCTTCTGAGAAACCCGGAAATGTGAAAAGGGTCTATTTTCTAAAAATATGCCTAGAGTGAGAAATATTCACTTGAGTAAAAATGTGACAATTAGCCCCTGTCCTCCCTTAAAGTGAGGACCTCATCTAAACTGGATTTGGTCTTTTATACGGCAATGTACTAAAACCATACATAGAATAAAAAGATATCTCGATATTCATATTAGTTTTGAATTTAAACAATGTATTATACATTGTCATGAGAGTAAATCTTTGTGCTTGTTTACAGATGTAGGCTATGTGTTATCAGGAAGTAATCACCATGTGTTTTACTTTGAAATACTGCCTAGTTAGACACACTTTATGTTGTAGCACAATTAGTAGAGATCAGTCAGTTAACATGTTACTTTTTTATATCTGCATGACTGCATCAGTCCTTGTTTGTATTCAGACATAAATCACAGTCCTGACAGGTTTTGCATTATCATCATCAGTCATGTAGTCTTCTAAAGTATTTCTAATAAAGACCACATTAAAGACCACTAAGTGTCACTGGACTTTTTTTTTATTTATTTTTTTACATATTCCCATTGCCTACAATACACAGAAAAAAATACAAAAGTTCCTAAGTTTCACTCAACAACATTTGTTGAAAAAGTTTGATATATTAGTATGTGTGTGTGTTACATTATAAATGTTGTTGCATTAATTTCTTTTCCTCTCATTTTTAGCAGCTCGGGTTAGTAGCTAACCACATCAGAAAAACAAAACGGCTGCGGCATTTACTTATAGTTATGGTTGTATGATATTTTGACTTGAGCTGATAACCAGTTTGAAACCATCCTGTTTAAAATGTATTCATTCTTTGAAGTGAAGGCTGGATATGTCAGTATCAATAATAAATATCTGACACAACTAATGGTGTTGATATATGCTGACATGCATTCTGTGATGAATGTGGAACAGATTTTTGCTAAATATTTGTATATTTTTGTGTTTTATTATCCCAGTACTGCTCAAATCAAGGGTGCCATTTACAGTATTTAATAAAAACAAGCACGCCATCTAGTGGATGTTCTATGTTATATTCTGTTGCCCATTAAATCCTTAACAGGGTTGGAAAAAAATAGCGTGTACAAATATCGTAACTTACTCATCTTAACCACTGATTAGAAAATTAGAGAACCACCAATCCATCATTTCACTAAACCAACCATCAACCTACACACCTTCTCAAAAGCCATGTGTTTTACATCTGATTTGGGTTGTCCACAATGTACATGACTGAAGGAATGAATTAAATTCATTAGAACATCACTGCGTTTCAAAAGGATTTAATGACTCATACAGAATAAGACACACAAGCTGTGCCAGGATTTGATGTCTAAAGCTAAGTTAATAAATGCGCATAAATGTAAAAGGAAAGCAGGGGAAATCAAGGTTCAGGATTCAAATCAAGAGGTCTAAAACTCAGGATTATGGACAGTCAGCGAAGTATGTAGAGGCCTTTGCATTGACACACTCTGGCTGGTAGATCAAAGAGATCCTGTCAAAGGAAAGTATTAAACATTAAAGACTTTATGCATTTTAGAAAATACATTATCCACAGCTATTGCTATTGTAGAGACCGTTATATCAGTTTCTAATATTCTTACATGTAAACACAGTAAATGCATTCATGTTTTCCATTAATTGCTGTATTGAATTGGTTGTTGTATATTAAACGTGTTTTAGGTTTCATTCACTTACATTTTACGGATGTGTTTAGCAGTTTTGGGGTCGGGAATCACTGCAGTCCTGTGATAGTCAGATGAACACAGTTTCAGGACACTTGCATTTGCCTGCCTTATAAGGATTCACTACTAATATCATTTCTATGTGGAATAAATGTGGACACTAGGCCTACAGTCTGCAAAATTAACAATAATTCAAAACGTCTACAAACACATTTCAGGAATAATGTATATTTTTGTGCTCAGATAATTAAAGTGTACTACCCTAGAAATTAAGATGTAGTGTGAAAATAGCTTTATACGATAATAGCATTTTCCTGATATTTATATGTACTATTAAAATAAATTTTACTCACATTTTATTTATAAGGACCTGGACACAGGCCAAGTCATCACTGATGTTATCGTCAAGCAGCTCTGAAAAAGAAAAAAATCACATTAATTTAAGAACACACACACACACACACACACACACACACACACACACACACATATAGTCTATTCTGCTCATCAAGGCTGCATTTAGTTAATCAAAAATACAGTAAAAATAGTAATATTGTGAAATATTACAATTTAAAATGCCTATTAAAATACCTATTTCTATTGTAATATGTTTGAACATTTTCAGCATCACATTTTCTCCAGTCTTCAATGTCGCATGATCTTTTTAACATGCTGATTTGCTACTCAAGAAACATTGCTGATTATTATCAGTGTTGTAAACAGTTGTGCTGCTTCATATTTTTGTGGAAACCGTGATACATTTTTTTCAGGCTTCTTCGTTGAGCTGCACGATTCTAGATAAATTGAGAATAATTATTATTTTTTGTTTCTAACAGAGATCACAATTCTCCCACGAATCTGAACAGACAAACTAAATAAAATAACATGTAATTTACTAGAGGTTCTGACAAAATTTGAATTGCTGCATTCTATTTAAAATGTTAAATTAATCTGAATGAATTATTAAGAATGAATTATTTTAAAAAATCGGGTTGAATGAATAATTCAATGACTCGGTCAGATACTTCACTTTATTCATTACTAGATGAATCAGTGTTTTTCTCTTGAATGAATGATTCATTGACAAATATACTTTTTTACAGTCACTTGTCGCCACCTACTGGTGTAACAATGTATTCAATACAATTGTTATTTGAAGTGCCAAGTTACTTTCAAAAATTGATTTGAAGTGTTTATATGTGAACCAATCTTTTTTTTTTATATCCCAGTACTTCTGTGATTATTTGAATATATTCGAAAATAACATTTGTGCTGCTCTAATTCTTTGATGAATAGAAAGTTAAAAAGAACAGCATTTAATTTAAATATAAACCTTTTGTAACATTATAAATGTCTCTACTGTCACTGGACACTTTTGATTAATTTAAAGCATCCGTGTTGAGTAAAAGTGAATATACTCACTGTTGCAGGTCAATCCGCAGAGGTTTAGTGAATGACTTTGGGTGGAGTTGCACACCACATGGTCACTAAGTTGGAACAAGCCGTACAAGGTCCAGACCTCATTTTTGTCCTCGGCACTTTCCAAGTGGGGTGGAGAGGTGACTTTACTGGAGGGGCGGCCTTTATTTTTTCCTTGGCTCTTGGCAGACCTGCCCTTACGAGGACCGTGACTTTCACCTGAATTTTGTGGCTCAGTGATCGTCTTAATGGCGCTGGTATTGAAGTTAGAGGTCAGCTGGACATGGCACACGACTGTAAAGAAAGTTTCAGATAAGGCAAGTTCACAACAAGAACAATAAACGATAACGATGACTAGCATCCACACCAACGCACACTGTTGTTCTGTTTATTCTAAGCGTGCGCTGCAGTTTTGTCTCCTGCCGCTTCAAATGCTCAACCATTTCTGTTTGGCTGTTAGTGCTTTAATCATTCTTGAGCTGAAAAAAATTGTCCTTGAAAGAGATTCCAACGATATCGTTCCTCAGTGCCGTTATCGTTATAGCTGTGGTGTGGTCCATAAAGAACCTTTAACATCCATGGAATCTTTCCATTCCACAAAAAGTTCTTTATTGAGGAAAAGGTTCTTTAGATTTTTAAATTGTTCTAAAAAAATTATTCTTTTAAGAACGGTTCACTGAAAGGTTCTTTGTGGAACCAAAAATATTTCTGGCATCACTGCGAAACCTCCCTTTTGGAAACTTAATTTTTAAAAACTATATCTTCATCATTATTGTTATAATTATCATCCTTGGTGTGCATAAGCCTTTATTCTGTGAACCTGAAGGGTCATTTTTGAAGAATATCACCAGCACTTTTTTCCATATAAGTGACCAAAAAATCGATATGCTCACCTGCAAACTGTAAAACAGTAACTATATTAATACACACAGAAGCATCAGTGTTCGGTATCTCAAATCAGATATTAAGCTCTGGATTTAGAGATGGACACTTACTCTGTGCCAGCACGTCGGTCATATTCGGAGGCAGGGTAAGGCCTGTCTGAAGCTGCTGCTTCAGCTCACATTTATTCAGAATCACGCTGTCACTCATGCCGACCGCCAGGAATAAAACAACCACAGCTGCCAACATCTTCATGCCTGGATGGATACTCATGATCTCTCTTTGTTTCTCTTACCGGGAGTATTTGCAAGTAGAGGATGAGCCGAATGTGTAGATATAGCCCCACATGTTCCCCTGAGATGGTCCGTCTATTACACCTCAAATGCGTCAGTGGCTTGTGTGAAGTTGTGTGAACCCTTCAAGAGTTTGAAGGTTTGTGTGTCAGTGTGTAGGTGGTTTTATGCCACTTTATGTTCTGTATGTAGTGTTACGGTTTGGTTTCAGTGCACAGATTCAAGAAATGAAGACAATGAAGTTTTTTGTGCAGACAGTAATATCTGAAAAAGTTTTTTGTCTCTGAAGGGATCAAATGTCATGTACAGGTTATGTGACGCCTCTAGACTACAGCTTAAAGAGATTTGGACAGACTGACTGGTACACGGGACAATGCTGGGAGGAGAACTGAGTTTGTCACGTAGGAAACATAGGCCTATATTAGAGGTCGTCATGGGTCCACTTCGATACGAAAACCCAAACAGAATGATGTAAGCAAGATTTTGCTTTACTCTGGATCAAAAAAACAACTAGTCTGGTTAGTTTATTACCATGCAGGGTGGAAAGTGTGGCAATGCATTTCAGGTCAAATAGGTTGGGATTAAAATTAGTACACGTTATAGTACATAGTACACACATGCAGGCTTTCCATTTTTTTTTTTGCGCCTTAAGATCTTCCTGTTAAAGTGTGTTTCTCACAAACGGTTAAAACTCAAGAAACAGTTAAATACAGCCCTAGACTATGTTAGATGTTAGATGCCTTTATTAATCCCCACAGGGGAAATTCAGATGTCCAGCAGCATATAGTGTGTGTTGTCTACCAACAAGCATTCTCACTACAATACACTAATAAAAACACAAATAATAACAGTTAATAACAGTTAATATATATGCGATCCTGTCTTGGACCTCCCGTTTGTCCGGTATTTGCATACAGATAGACAGGCTGCATTTTGTTATGTAATTAATTGTTTCTTATAGCCTTAATAGTTTAGTCGAGTCACTTTCTCCAATTTTATGTTAAAAAGTCATCAAATGTAACCTACATTTAGAAGTTTTAGTGCACAATTATTTATGCATCAACAATTCTGCATGAATACAGATTTTACTAACAAATAAGCTACGTGTGAATCAATGCACTATTAGACCCACCCTCCTCATGTTGTGCAGAAATGGGTTTTTGTGTTTCATTTTATTGTTATCAATTGTGAACATTTTATAGTTTTATAGAAAAAGGCAAATGTTTTGATGTTGCTTTGCATTTATTGAAATGGAATTAATTTAAACATGAAACATTCCATTTATACATTCAGAAGATTTGAACAAACTGTATAATTATGTCAGAGAAGAACCCAAAACAAACAAGAAAAGTTTACTAACATTAAGTTGATGTCAGAGAAAAAATACAATACAGTGTGACATGAGCCCTTTAACCATTCATACATTACTAGGCTATTTGTTCATTTTATTTTCCTGCAGGTGATTGTAAATTGTGATGGAGCCTGTGGTGGAGCTTAAAGATGGATGTTAAGGTGGGGCTTGGGATAGGGCTTGTGAGGAGGCTTGTGGGGTCTGGTGGCAGAGGTTTTGGTGGGTATTGGGGTGGACGTTATGGTGGAAGTTGCGGTGGGACTTGAGGTGGAGCTTGTGGTGGGAGTCGAAGTGCAGGTTGCAATGGGGCTTGAAGTGGAGGTTTCAGTGGGGCTTGAGGTAGAGGTCTCTGTGGGGCTTGAGGTGAAGGTTTCGGTGGAAGTTGCAGTGGGGGTTTCAGTAGAGTTTTGAGTTTTTTAGAGTTGCCATCAAAACAAAAATACTCTAAATGTATGATTTTTGAGTGCAATCAAAGCCAAAAGTAATTGATAATACCAAACTATTTGGATTATTTGAATTTGTAATTTAGTAAGGCAACTTTAAAAGTTGAAAATATTATATATGATTAAATATTCAATTATTATAATTTATTTTTAAATCTTAAATCGTATCTATATTAACAAACTAAATATGAACTAGACTTTTATGCATGTAAACAGTCAGAATATTCTGGACGAACAATAGTTATAGAAATAATACCCCTTTAAATTAATACATTTGCTTTTATTTCTTTTAATGATTCTTTATTAATTTATGTACTAAAATATAGTTTTGGAAGCATACTGTAATTGTAAAAATAATTGTATTTGTGTATGATACTGAAAACCACCACACCAACTCATTACAAGAAACTGGGAAACCCTTATTTGATTTTATTATTTACTATATAAAATGTATTTAGTTAGAAATTACACGTCTAATCTGGTTCCCTGTGGTGTCACATAACCTGTATATGACATCGGATCCCAGCAGAGACAAAAAGGACTCTTTAGATGTGCTCTCGACTGTCTAAAAGATGCACAAAGTCACTATTGTAATTTACTCAGAACTTGCAGTCACCCAGTTCCACGAAAACCAAACCGCAACGTTTCATACTCAACACACAGTGTCATAAAACCGCCTTCATACAATAACCTCAAACTCTTTTATTTCACACAAAGATGCGCCTCTCAGGGGAACACAAGTCAGTCTATATTAGAGTGACCAAACGTCCCGCTTTCCAGGGACAGGTCCTGTTTTTGGTGGCTTGTACCTGTCTGGAAATGTCACCTGAAATGTCCCAGTGTTTTTTAATTATACGTTCAAAAGTAAAACAATACCGATTTGAAAGAAGCAGAGCACAGGTTCACTCCACCAACAGAGGGCGCTGCGAAATACACAACGTCTCAACAATCATACTAAAATATGTTTAGTGTGTTGAAAGTTGTTATAACGTTACTCTGTGCGTTCGCTCGGTGGCTGGTATGAGATACTTGTTGCTCACTGCAGTATCGTAGATCGAAAATACAATATCATATTAACTCTTTCCCCGCCAGCGTTTAAAAGAAAAGTTGCCAGCCACCGCCAGCATTTCTGATCATTTTTATAAAAGTTTCATGGCCACCAGAATGTTTTGTCGTATGAATATGTGAACATGCAGGAAGGGGACACTTGTGCTTTATAGGGAGCACACTTTAACATTTATCTTAAAGTTATAGTTCACCTAAAAATGAAAATTCAGTCATCATTCATTCTTATGCCATTACAAATATGACTTTCTTTTGTTGAACATCAAAGAAGATATTCTGGAAAATGTTTTTTTCATCCATACAATTGAAGTCAAGGGGCACCGAAACGGTCTGGTTACCAACATTGTTTAAAATATCTTCTTTTGTGTTCAACAGAAGAAAGAAACTCATACAGGTTTGGAGAGTGAGTAAATAATGACAAAATGGATTTTTGGAAGTCATTTTTACTGGGTCAAGTATCACTCTGCAATCTATACACATGAATTAAAATGATTTCAAGTTCTTTATTTTTTCAATTAATCTTGTATTGTAGGGTGATATTTAGCAGTGACTTTAGATACTTTTAATATCTTGGTACTTTTTTCTGCAAACTTGTCACACTGTATTACACAAAATAAAATCTGTTGCATAATCTTACAGATGGGCATAATACAAACCATAAACATAAATAATAATGTATCTGTGATATTATAATGCAATATCACGCTCCATTTATAATAGCAAAACTTAACCAATTATTTTACATGTTATTTTGTTCTCTGATTGCAGACTCTATGTAAAGTTTGCATAGTCATGATTGTTTCATGTATTGTTTAAAAACAAACATTTAATACTATATTAACAACACTGGACAATTTGATAGATTAATAGTAAATATCTCACTAAATGTGAATGAAATGAAATATTTTCTTTTACTGGTGTCTTTTCAATCTCTGTGATAGTGATAGGTCGCTCATGAACAGTTTGTTCATTGCGTTGGTCATAATTTATCTTTGGCTGCATTATAATTGCTTCCTAATTTGGAAAATTATCAAAGATTGTGTATGTGGACGTGTTAGAAGACATTAGCAGAGAGCTTACATGTATAATCAAGTTCCTAGTGTGGTGGAAATTTCCCTACGCACCTGACTTAAGTTAGCCTGTCTCCAGTCGTCACTTAAAGTGTATACTCTAGTCTAGCGTGTTTCCTAATTGACGGCATCTGAGTCGGACGATGTCTCGTCCCCTAAATGAACACTAGCACTTGGGATTAAGATCTCTAGTGTTTAACCAGACAGACTCCAGACAATGCCTTTCAATATGCTTTAATCACGGCCGGAGGATCTCAGACCAATTTCAGAGAGAATAAAGAGTACGACAGATTTGATAGAATAAGAGCATGGCAAAGGTGACATGATTCATTGCATAATTTTCTACAATATGATTAGTTCTTCATATGTATAATTCAGCAAACCCTTCTGTTACTAGGTAGAAGTAAATCTGGATTTCTTGATTACTTCACTCAGTCACGAGTTTATATATTTAGACATCTGTCTAGTTTAATTTCCCCTTTTGTCATGTTCAGACATGATTCAGACACACTTTGGCCCAAGTGTTGGGACAATGACGAATCATTCATCACTATTACTCACATGCTGCATCCTATTCATGTGGTTTTGCTTCTCTGCGTTGGTCATCAAGTGATTTATTCTTGCAGAGTTTAAAAGGTTTTGGCACAGCGACTTACTTAAGTTCTGTCAATGGCGAGGAAAGAGTTAATAAAAGCTGGATGCCTTGTGTTGCTTTATGGAATGCAATTAATTTAAAGGGTTAGTTCACCCAAAAATGAAAATTCTGTCAGTAATTACTCACCCTCATGTTGTTCCAACCACGTAAGACCTTCGTTCATCTTCGGAACACAAATTAAGATATTTTTGATGAAATCTGAGAGCTGGCTCACTCCTCCATAGGCTTCTAAGGGTTTGAAACTTGCTGGCCCAGAAAATGTATTAAAGAGATCGTTAATATAGTCCAAGTGACTACAGTGGCTCAATCTTAAGTTTATCAAGCGACGAGAATACTTTTTGTGCGCAAAACCCCCCCAAAAATAACGACTTTATTCCACAATTCATTTCCTTCTCTGTGGGCCTCTGATGTGAGTTCACGTAGTGTTTTAGCGCAGCGCTTCTGTGTTATACGTCACACGTAGGCTCACTATTGGCCGACGCTGGTCATGTGTGTGATGCATGTGACGTATAACGTAATATTTTATAAAACTCGGCCGTTAGGCCATCGGTTCCAGGAGATTTGTTATTTTTACATCCCCTTAATTACTTCAGTGATAGCTATAGTTTTATCACAGGCAAGCTGCTCATCTTTAGATATTGATTTAACCTCCTTTAATGACTGCAAAAAAGGGAGGCTGAGTCCTTACAGTAATTAGATTTATATAGTTTTGAATAGAAGTTACTACAAAAAGAGGCAATATCCTTAGAATTATCTGTCAAAATGCCATTAATTTACAGCAAACTAATGGAAAGATTTCTAGAGTTGTGTTTTTCCATTCTAAAAAAATAAGCAGAGCTCTGTTCACCTTGTTCTAGCCATTTCCTCCTTGAATGAACATAAGAGCCTTCAGCTTTGTATTTATAAATATTGTCTAATTTAGATTCTGCAAGTTCTGCAAGTTCTATTAGATCAGTTTCCTATAAGCTTGCCTGAATTTTGCTCTGAAGTGTTATCTTTGATATTAAATTTTCCTCTTCATTCCTTCTCTGTTTTGCCAAATTGCTGCTAAAATGTCTAATACACATTCCTACTTCATATTTTAACAAATCCCAATTCAAGCTAAAAAAAATTTTCAGAAGAAGCTTTCAACCAGTAATATCAAATCAGAAAGGAAATTCTTTTTTTCAATTCATCATGCTTAAGTAAAGATGAATTCATTTTCCAATAAGAGGCTCTAGAATTTATATTTGAGTGTCATGTGGATAGAGGAGTAGAAAGAAGAATAGTGTGGTGATCCATTAAGGGAGAGGGAAGAATATAATCTTTGAAAGAGTATGGTACAAGCCAATAATCTAAACGAGAAAGTCTTGAGCGATTCTTGTTACCCCATGTATAAGATTTAGTATTTGGATACTTCTCCCTCCGAATATCAACTAAATCCAACTTCTCCATGAACATTTTCAATTTTAAATTAGGAGGAGTAGACTGCCTAGGAGGAAATCTATCAAGATTGTTATCAGGAGTGATATTAAAATCTCCACCAATACAAATTACAGCATCAGGAAATGTATTAAACCATAATAAAATGTTGTCTCCTATCTCATCAAGTAACAAGCCATTTTCTCTAGAGGTATTATACCCATAAATGTTTACCAATAAAACAAATATATTATTAATACAAATTACCAAAATAAGAAAGTGCCCCATAGGATCTATATAACTCTGTAACACTGAACCTGCAAAATGGTTTTTCACTATCATAACACCAGCAGAATGTTCTGAACCATGAGCCATCCAAACCTCATTGCCCCATTGGTTTTTCCAAAAAGTAATGTCATTGGAAACAGAGTGAGACTCCTGGAAAAAAGAAAAGTCCGTTTTAAAAGATTTAGCATACAAAAACAACGCTTTACGCTTTACATTGTCACGCAACCCCCTGGCATTGAGAGAAACAATTGAAATAGACATTCAAAAGAACAGAACAAGAGATAATAGAACAAAAATACCAGTAGTAGAACCCTTAAGGGAAAAAAAAGTGCATCGGTAGCTGACTAACAGTGTCGGGTAAATCCAATCTTCGGCATGAACTCAATTTCAGATCCATCAACAAAGGCACGACCTCCAATGAAGTGAGCTTTCTTTCCCTCTTTTCAAGCCTTATCTACAGCAGGCCAAAGCAGCTGTCTTCTTTCTCGATCAGTCGCGATGAGATCCTCAGTGAAGTGAAGTTGATTGGCACGAAGAAACTCCGACGTCCTCGCTGCCTTCCACACTCCGTCTCTCGTAACTCGCGAAGAAAATTGAATGATGATCGTGAACTATTCTGGAGCCTCCTTCCAATGCGGTGAACTGTATCGATTTTGTCTGCTAGGCTGCTTCTTCCCTCAGGGAAAGTGGCTTCACAGATACGGATGGATTCCGCTCTTACATCCTCTCTTTCCTTCTCAGTAACACCGTGTAAACGTAGATTCCAGCGATCTTTCCAAGTCAGTGAGACGTTGTTCACAGAATCCCATCTTCTTCTCTTCAGTGTTCAATCTTGTCCCAACGTGACTGACTTGGCCTTTGATGTCGTTTAGTTCAGCACATATGAAGTCCACTGTTTTTTTTAAACCTTCAATTTTTAGGGCATTTTCACTCACCATTTTCTCTATGGTGTCAGAGCGAGTGTTAATCAAATTGGAGAGTGTCGAAACAACAGAGGAGATATCATCATCTGCTTTGCCCTTCTTGGATGGAGGTTTAGCTGGGCTATCTGGAAGTGGTGTTCTGGCCCCAGGCAGAGTTTCTTCCCAGGCATAGTTGTGAAAGTCCATCTTGTCAGATTGCCGCGAAACACGCGACATATCTTTCCTTTTGTCAGCGGTCGACTTCATATTTCGAATATCAGAGAAAGCAGAAAGATAGATGTGGGTGATTTTGCATAAAAGTAACTTTAAGAAGTGATATTTATGCCGTTATTAAAGTCTGTCAGCAGAGCTCGTTGAAAGTTAAGTTAGCAGGATGTCATCTTGGACTCCCGTCCTTTTTGTCGATAAATGTATCCAAACAGTTGCGTCTGGTGACATCACTGACAGGCGACCCAAGGACACGGTCCGTAACACTGGTTAAAATAGCTAATTTCTCTGTTTTTAAACTTTGTTTGAAAGTACAAAGTACACAAGTCAACAAAATATATAACACTGTTTTAGTGGTTTTGGATATTTTAATCCAAAAATCATACATATTGTGCCTTTAATCATCAAAATAATCGACCGATTGCTCGATTACCACAGTAATCGTTTGTGACAGCTCTAGTTACTTTGCTACAATGCATTGCAAAAAACAAGTAAAATTATACATGATACATAACTGTCATAACACAGAAGACAGACAGGTATTAAAGTGAAACTGTGTTTATTGAAAGCAGAGTGTTGGGGAAACAGCGGGAACCAGACGATGGTGAGAGGATGATGACTTGATGTTAGATGACAGAAAGAGACTGGATGATCACAGGTGAGTAGAGCAGGTAAAGAGTCTGACTGTAGACATACATATATATATATATATATATATATATGTGTATGTATGTATGTATATATATATATATATATAAGATATAGATTAAAAATATCCCCTATAATTAAGTGGCTTTTTGACTGGGGTGAGACTGATGGACAGTGACGGATGATCATACTGCTTGTCGTCATGTTGTACTTCAGCACACTATCACAGTGTTTGCAATAAACAACTTGAACCGTTCACGCCCATCATTTTTAAAAGCATGCTCTTCATTGTCTTTATCATATACCATAACCGCACTCAGCATCAGCACAGTGTGATTCAAGGAACGGAGACAGTTTTATTTCAATTGTGACAGAAATTTAAAACGCCACCAAACATTTATAGTATTACAGCGATAATATAAAGTTTATTCATGCACAAGCACCCTCTGTTCAGAGCCTTAATATGTTTAAACTCACACTGGTCCCACCACCATCATAGTGACCTCATTACCATTCAATCAAAGCAGTTGCCATGGGAACATCAGACTGTTGTGGTTTTAGATTGACAGAAATCATGTAGCTGATCAGAAGTGCTATACGCTGATTTCACGCAGCCGTTATTTTGAAATTGAAAGCGAGGCTCCGGTGGGAAGAAAACCGGAAGTGTCGCCTTTAATCACAGGAGAGTCGTGAATGCGATGGCGTATTGTTGTGTTTAATGATGTTGTGTCAATTCTAAAAATGTACATACATTTCTTTCATACTTTAGACTATATACAGTGAAATTCATTTATAAATAAAATATTTTTTTTATATATAATTCAGAATGTAAAAAAAGAAGCAGGAATGAACTATATATATATCCTATATTGAATAGTAACATCCAATAGTGTAAATCGCGGCAGCAGCTTCAGGTTGGTAATCCAAGGCATTGTTGTTTATCTTTACTTCCGGGGTTCTTCCCACCGGAGCCTCACTTTCGATTTCAAAATGGCGGCTGCGTGAAATCAGCGTATTGTTAGGTAACGGTAGTCAGTTAATATATTGATTCTGTAAATCACTGGTACAAATCTACAGTTTAACAGCAGGTCTGAAGAGTAAAATCACACTGTTGTTTCACCAGCTGATACCAATACACACTCGTTTAGTCATTTTTGCAGTCAGACACTCAGCGAAATAAGGAGAGGCAACCACAGAGTCACACTCCTTCACCAAAATAGTGTTCAACCTGTAACGCACAAAAACAGCCGGATTTTACTTCTTAAGCCTTTATATTTGAGGTAAATAATTATATATATATATATATATATATATATATATATATATATCCATCTATCTATCTATCTATCTATCTATCTATCTATCTATCTATGTGTGTATGCTTATGCTATACAGTATATATATATATATATATATATATATATATACACATATACACATATACACTTATTTATATATATTTCCCAAATTTAAATGTGACAAATTTAAACAGCACTGGGTTTACATGATTGCAAAATTATAAATAATATAAATATGCAAAAATAATCTCACACACTATTGTGATTATTAAAGAGACAGACAATAGTGTGCAAACTTCTTTTTGCATATATAAAGGATCATACATTTTATTATTTTCAAATTACGCTGCAAGTGTAAGAGTGATATCAGAGGAGTTTTTGGGTTTAGGTTTACTGATTTTTTTTTTTATGAATGTAATAATACTTCTATTGAATGTTTATATATTGTGCACATTTTTATAGACTTAACTTTCCCTTCGCATGCGCTTTTGCCCAAATGCCATCCAGTAACTACACTGTCAAAAATGATTTTTATTTGTAGTTGTAAATCAAACAGAAATACCATTTCAGTCTTTCTACTTCAGAATGTGTTAGTTGCCATTTCTTTCTAATTATGTGTGAAATTGAGCATTTTCGGAGTGAAATCAGTTTGAAAGTAAATCCTACATAAAATGTTTTTCAGCGTATGAAATGACATCTAGATCATTCAATGCAGTGTCAATAGTGTGTGTAGTACTTACATGCTGTCAATCATGGTCTTCAGACAGGCGATGTCATCTGTGATGTCATCATCAATCAAAGCTATTGGAGGAAACAGAAAAGAGTCAAAATCTTCTTCAAACTGGCTCACTGTGAATGCTTAGAGAGCCATAGGAATCTGGAAGTTTTTGAGTCCAGAAATTCACAAATCCTTGTTTAGGATATAGTGTTATGATTGGTGTGGCATTTTCTCACCAGAGCAGCTCATTTTGCAGACATTGAGCGACGGCATCATGCCAGAATCACAGGCCAGCTGATCACTGAGCTGAAACACGCCGTACAGCTGCCTGACGGGCCGCTGAATTTCAGGCTCAAAAGAGTGGGGATTAAAGGGCTTGATCATCTTAGGCCTGGCGCCGATGGCTTTGACAAAGCTGGTGTTGAAGCCTGAGGCATTGGCCTTGCAGACAACTGCCACAGAACAAAGGAATAAAGGGTGTGAGGCTGATCAACCTTTTATCTGCACATCATGTGACATAAATATATGGATCGAGAATCTGTTACTCACGTCTAGCGATGAGATCATCCACGGTCATTTTGTCTCCCATGGCTTCAGTCACCTTAATCTGAGCCGCCTCGAGTTCAGCCTTCAGCTCACATTTACTGAGAATCCGTCCCTCAGTCGCACTGGACACCAGCAGAACCAGAGCCAACGCCGCCAACATCTTCACTGGGAGAACGCTCTTCATCTCTGATATCTGGAGGTTAAACACAGACAAGTGAAAGCAGAGATAAATGGGAATTTATTTTTAGTTATAGTTTAGTTATATTAATTTGGTTGCACATGTGTAATGCAAAGTAGCCCATTTAAAATGGCTCATTATTTTAGTCTGATCATGCAAACAAACAAACTATTTTATTTTATTTGATATACACTTCATCAAGGATGTTTTGATTGATCAAAAGTGCAACTGTTTTCAACACTGATAATAATCAGAAATGTTGTCATATTAGAGTGATTTCTAAAGGATCATGTGACACTGCAGACTGGAGTAATGATGCTGAAAATTCAGCTTTGATCACAGGAATAAATTACATTTCAAAAATATATTCACATTGAAAACACGCATTTCAATATTTCACAAAATTACTGATTTTACTGTATTTTTGATTAAATAAATGTAGCCTTGTGAGCAGAAGAGACTTCTTTCAAAAACATTAAAACATCTTACCAACCCCAAATTAACTATACAGTATATTTGTTGCAGTCACAATGACCAGCAAGGCATTCCCTACCAGTTTGAACACAACATGCAATCAAACTGCTGGAAGAACCATATTAAAATGACTCTTACCAGATGTTTTGTTGTCTTCAGATGTTCCTCAGTCTTCACTGTCCTGTACTGTGACCCATCAGACTTATATATGTTAGAGTCGTCTCCACCTCAGCTGCACCTGTGCTTTTGGTTCATCCCAGCATTAATACTGAGATTAATTTAACAATAAGAATACATTTTTTTTTGGTCTGAATGTGTGCCAGGGGAAGATGGTCTCGCCCTGTTGAGTTTTGGTTCCTCCTAAGGTTTCTCCATCCACCCAAACCAACTGTCTTGAGAAAGATGTCTTGTGCCTAAGACACCCTTGTTCTTGGTCACTTGGCCTTTGATGTCGTTTAGTTCAGCACATATGAAGTCCACTGTTTTTTTTAAACCTTCAATTTTTAGGGCATTTTCACTCACCATTTTCTCTATGGTGTCAGAGCGAGTGTTAATCAAATTGGAGAGTGTCGAAACAACAGAGGAGATATCATCATCTG